>JAPKLX010000031.1:1917075-1927280 GCA_026898415.1 Leonotis leonurus
GAAGGCTGTCATAGCAGATCGATTTCTTCTTGGCGAAAAATCTTGGTCTTCATCCTATACTATTATAGAAATGACTTCTATAGGAATAATTCATTTACATGCCAAGTCATCTCCTAATCTGTTCTCTATCAGAATTCACTTTATACGTAGTGATCTGTTAACATGTAGAACAGTTTAGCACCAATAAAAGCTATAAAACCTAAGTGAATTTCGAAAGATCATCATCAAAACCAAAGTACTTCGGGGTTCCCAACAATTTCTCCCTTTTTGATGATGTCGAAACCTCACTTTACAATATCATCCTATAAGTTTTAAGAGTGATCTGGTTAGAATAACACTTGTTTATGTTTTCGTTATTTGGTTATAACGATTAATAGCAGTTTATATGTTCTAGACAATAGGATGTTGTTATCAGAAACCCATTTTATAGATGTGATCATGTAGAATAGATAGGTTTACAGATACGATCAAAAAGGCAAAATACAGATAGTGAAAGATATGAAGTTAAAGATAGACTATCTGGTCTTCCTTTTCTCTTCTTGTAGCTTCTTCATTTTTGCCCTTGTCTCATCAGAAATCATCTGCACACTTTCATAGACTCCCTCTCTGACCCTGATGTAATCTGGGTCTTCTGCATCGATCTTGTATCCTCTGTTTTCAGCCAGTTGGTTGATGAAGTTTAGCAAGTAGGTCTTGTCGGGGAGTTTAGTGCCAGGAATGTCAGGGCATTCTCTGTATTCTCTTTCTGGTGCAGTTATAGTGATCTGTGCTTCAACAGCTGCTTCTCTAATGGCTTGTACCAGATCTTTAGCGTCGTTCATATCCAGATACAAATTGAATGCTTCATTCGCTGTGCCCTCGTAATAAGCTGGTTCCTTGATGAAGTAGCGGCACATGATGAAGCCATATTTCAGCCCTTCCCATCCATCCTTCAGATTATCTGGCACCCAGCTGGTCTCTCCTTCTTTTGTTTTCTTGGTCTTGATTGGTGCAGAGGAGAACCAAACGGATCCAGACTTCTTCCTTTTCTTCTTTGTGGGCTGAGATTGACTTGTTGATCTGCCAGAGCTTCTGGAGAGAGGTGGAGAGGATATTTGCTTCAGCTCTTGAGTAGTCTGCTCTCCCTCATCAGCTGGCTTCTTGCCCTTAGCAGATGGCTGCTCAGATTCTTTCCTAGTTCCTTTGCCTCCTGCAGCTGCTTTCTTCTTGCCAGATCCTTCCCCCTTTTCGACATCATCAATGTATATGTTGATGAGTTTCTTAAGGGAGGTGATCTCCTCCTTCATCTCCTTCATCTCTTTTTCAGCATCCATCTTGTGTGTGAGCAGAGAAGTAATATTCATGTTGGATTCATCAATCTTTTTCTCCAATGAGGATTTTTCCGTGGCCAGATTAGCAGCATAATTCTCTTGCTCTTCCTTGATTATCCCAATCTCATCAAAATATGAGTTTATCAGGGTCTTTGTGGGATATCGCAGATCACTGAGCTTCCTTTCAACGAAATTGACCCCTTCATTTTCGAACTTTCTGAATTGTGATCTGATTTCTATCTTAGCTACTTTGATCACTTCTTCAGAAATGCCGTCGGTCTGCTCCTTAACAACTCCATGCACCATGCCTTTTTCTTTCTTTGCAAAATCAGAAATTATCTTGTACATCTCTTGGACTTTGTGCTCCATGGATGCCAGAGTTTGATCAGTCTGTGCTTTTCCTTCCTCAGCTGCTGTTCTGTCATCATCCATTTTCGTACTCAGCTCTTCTAGCTTTATTCTACAAATTCTCCTCAAATCTGAGTCCACCTGGTCTACATGGGACTTCAGATGGTTGTTAAATTCTGTGAGAATTCTGGTGGCCTGGTCTTGGACTGTTGAGAGGGTGCCATACATGAACTTGTCTACCTTTTGAGATATAAGGTCATTGACTTGTTCATTGGATAGGAATTGATGCTGGGTCATCAATATATCCTCCAGATTGGTAGTCTCCACAAATTCTGTCATGGTGGCTGCGACAGCTGGGGTGTAGATATTATCAGTGAGTTTTCCTCCCACCCTCTGTCCAGCAGGTTGATCTTCATCTCTTATGTAATCAACCACCTCTATCTAGATGGGTGCCTTGCCTTTCTTTACTGGTTCCTCTTCTACTTGTGCAGATGGCTCAGCTGTTTCAACAGCTGGTGGGATATGGTCAGCAGCATCAGCCTGTTGCTGAGCTGGTTCTTTTTCTGCTGCACCCTGTTGGTGAGCTTCATTTGTATCTTCCTCCTCATCGACTACACTTTCATAAAAGTGCAGCAACCCTTCTTTCTCATATATCGATCTTAGATCGATCTGTAATTCATGGGCTTCATACTGTGCGATAGCAAGAATGCTCGGAAGGTAGGTATCTCTCAACTCAGCAATGGTGGATGCTTGGAATATGTTGAGGAGAGTGGCTTCTTCTGCCTTGAGAGCGTCGATCGATCTGGTTTTGAGTAAGGCGTCAAGGACATAAAATTCCTTGTCCTTAATGAGAAGCAACAATTTCAATCTTTTGGCAGCATCATAGCTTTCTGGAGTGAGTTGGATGCCAGGAAATGATTTAAGGACTGAGTGATCTGCTTCTGCTTCCAGCAGCTTCACTACAGTCTCTGCTGTTTTCTTCTCCACATCCTCATTGGAGGACTCATCTTCTCCTTCCTCCTCATCGATCTGCTCTAACGGTTCAGCAGATGATGGACTGGCTGTGTGAGCTAGAGAAAAATCCTTTTATGGATTTGGATCAAAGGATGAAAGTGATACAGCTTCCTCTGGCTGTCCTCCAATCAGAATATCATCCACATCCTCAACCTCAACCTCCTGTTGAGGGATAGGTATATCTGAAATGATAGGTTCTTGAACCTGGATCTCCTCCACTGGATCAGAAAGTTTTTGTAGTCTCCTCCTCTTGGGCTTGGGTTGTTGAGCAGCTATAGAAGCATCAGTATCCACTGAGCTTGCTCTCCTGGTAACTCTCCTTGGAGGGGTTCTTTCCACTGGCTTTTCTTTGGTAGCTCGTGATTTAGTGGACTTTTCAGCAGGGGCAGATGGAGGAATCCAAATTGGATTTGAGCTCCCCATCTCCATCAGAGCATTAACGTGTACTGGGTCAGTCACCTTGGATATCAGGTTAGCTGTGATTCCCATAGACATCTCGATCTGGTGTTGGTCTTTGGGAAATCGCAGTCTGTCGTTGAATTCAATTGTAGTATCCCATTTGTGTTGGTTGAAGAAGGTTTCCAGCATGTAGCTGATCTTGGTGGAGTGTCGCAGGCTGCTTCTCCTGACCTCAATACCTGGACTTGATCCTTTTACGAAAGTAATCATCTTGGCCTCCTTTGCCAATAGATCAAAAAGAATCCTGCTCCAGTTTACTGGCAGATTCAATACTACCGCGGTAAGGATCTTGAACTTTTCTGGTGTGACTTGGTCGTAGGAACCATTGTGATTCATAAAAATTCTCTGAATGTATTCGAACATGATCTTGAATTCAGGCGCAAGCAGACCCCTGTTGAACATTCTGTTCGTATAGTGGATGGGTACTACCATCACTATCTCTATGGCCTCTTGTAGTTGCTCGTCAGTGATATCTCCAAGGCTGAGACCTTCATCTCTCAGTTTGTAGACTTAATCTATAATATTCAGTACATTGTATGTTGTGTTGCTGATAGTACTTCCCTTGCTTACTCAAATGGTAGCTTCATTTCCACCTTTCTCTCCTTGCCATGAGAGATAGAAAGTTGCCACTTCCTTTGGCAGGAATTTGAGAGGGTGTGTGGTGATAATATTATGAAATCCTACAACAATTTAAACGAGATATAGGTGAACACCATTCTTCCATCAATGAAGTATGAGTGTTCAACAGTTTAAGCAATATAGAATAACAAATTTCACGGTTCAATATTTGTTCACAGATGTATGCTAATGAAAGGACTGATTTCCAACACCAGTTTAAGAGGTTTTAGAACATTTTAATAACATACAGAAATGGTTTTAAGAGAAAAACATATAAAATGGAAACCTTTGCATCGTTTAACAAGGGCGAAAGCCTTGTCCAGTTTGTGAAAGCCGTAGGTGTCAAGAACGGCATATAAATCTTGATGAATGTATTGATTCGAAAATTTGACTTGCTCGAGAAATAGGGTTGATTTGGGAGCCATTTTGAGAGTAAGGTTTGAGAGATTTAGGAATGGTGAAAAGAAACTTGCTAAGTGTTTGAAGAAGAAGAAGAGAGTAGGTGATAGTCGAATCGCCTTATCAAAATATATATAGATAAGTGATAAACAGAGTAATATTTTAATGGATATTCTTCCCTTTTTCAGCTTTTCCCGCTTTCCTGAGTTATAGACTTATAGTCTATTATGCCCTCTTCTCTGCATCTAATACACGCGCTTTGATCCTACGGTTGCAGTGTGGCGCGTGTCTGTTTTAGCCTTCACTTTTCCTCTTTTTTCTTGATATAGTAAAAATCTCCTCGATCACGGTTCCCAAACTCTGTACGTAATCATCAAAAATAAAAGATTTGGTATATTATATCAGAATTTAGATATATGGACTATGATTAAAATTGATATAATCGCCGTATTTAGATTTATCTTGTTGACATTCCCCCTTGACTAAGTAACGCGAATATTAGAGAATATTTTAATTTCCACGTGGCTATTAGTCATCTGTTGTAGTTAATCTCCTTGTCATTATCGATCTGTTGTCATTATCAATCTCCTTATTATGTTGATAATTCCCGGTTGGAATTTAATCGATCTGTTGATCTTGCGTTGAGATGATCTGTTGTTAATTCCCAGTTGGAATTTTATATGATCTGTTCTAAATCAGTCTGGTCTATGATGATCTGGTACTAATTCCCTTTTGGAGATTTTACTTGATCTGTGACCTATCAATCTGTGTTAAGTCAATCTGGTCCTTTCTTCCAGATTTAACAATCCTAATTTACCACAAAGCATCTTGAATCTTTCTTCTGGTAATGCTTTAGTAAGAATGTCTGCTCTCTGTATTTCAGTGTGTAACTTCTTGATCTGTACATGTTTTCTTTCAACATGATCCCTTATAAAGTGATGTCTCACATCTACATGTTTGCATCTGGTATGCAAAACAAGATTCTGTGTGATTGCTATAGCACTTGAGCTATCACAGAAAATGGGTATCTCCTTGACTTCAATCTCGTAGTCTTTGAGTTGTTGTTTTAACCAGAGTATTTGAGCGCAACAACTCTCAGCTGCCATATATTCAGCCTCTGTAGTTGATGTGGCAACATATGTCTGCTTCTTTGAGAACCAAGAGATCAGTTTATTTCCTAAGAACTGACATGTGCCAGATGTTGACTTTCTATCTAACTTGCATCCAGCATAATCTGAGTCTGTAGATCCAGTTAGCTCAAAGTTATCTTCTCAAGGATACCATAATCCAATGTGAGCTGTTCCCTTAAGATATCTTAATATCTTTTTAGCTGCTTCCATGTGAGACTCTATGGGGTTTGCTTGATATCTTGAACATACTCCTACTGCAAATGTAATGTCAGGTTGACTGGCAGTTAGGTAGAGTAGTGATCCTATGATCCCTCTGTATTGAGTGATATTTGCTGGTTTTCCCTCTAGATCAGGATTAATTTTCCCGTTGGTCTGCATTGGAATTTTAATAGGTTTACTGTCTTTGATCCCAAACTTAGTCAGCAGATCGTGAATATACTTTCCTTGATTAATAAAGATGCCATCTGGTAACTGCTTGACCTGCAAACCTAGAAAGAAACTCATTTCGCCCATCATGGACATTTGATACTTATTTTTCATAAGTTCAGCAAATTTATCACACAAATAAGTAGATTGGGATCCAAATATGATATCATCTACATAGATCTGTACTAAAAGGATATTCTTTTTAACTTTGATGATGAACAAGGTCTTGTCGACTGATCCTCTTCTGAATCCAGATTCTAGTAGAAATATAGACAATGTCTCATACCAAGCTCTAGGGGCTTGTTTTAGACCATAGACTGCTTTTGTCAGTCTGTATACTTTCTGATTTGGATCTGCTTCTTCGAATCCAGGTGGCTGTTCCACATAGACTTCCTCTTCAAAGATACCATTTAGAAAGGCACTCTTGACATCCATCTGGTATACCTTGAATCTTTTGTGTGCAACATATGCTAAGAACAACCTTATTGCTTCTAGTCTGGCTACGGGTGCAAATGTTTCATCAAAATCAATGCCTTCTTGTTGATTATAGCCTTTAGCTACTAATCTGGCTTTGTTTCTGACTACTTCACCCTTCTCATCTCGTTTATTTTTAAACACCCATTTTACACCAATAACTCCTTGGTGTTTGGGTCTGTCCACGAGATACCAGACCTCATTTCTTTTGAACTCATTAAGTTCTTCTTGCATTGCTGTTATCCAATCTGCATCTTGTAATGCTTCATGAGCATCAGATGGTTCAATGCGAGAGAGATAGCAGCTTAACAAGGCACTTTCTCCATGCATTCTTCTTGTTTTCACACGATCTGATGGGTTCCCAACAATCTGTTCTGGTGGATGATCTTGTATCCATCTCCTTCTCCTGGTCATCTCTTCATCAGATATCTCAGGATCAGGTTGATCTGTTGGTTCCTCAAATTTAGTGTGAGCTGTTGATGAAGCTTGAAATGGATTATCATCTGTTCTTGCTTCTGGATTTTGATTTTCAGATTGATTTTCATCTGCAATGACTGTTTCCTTGCTTTCAGTTGGTGATCTGTTTTCATCCAGTTCATGTTGGATTGTTCCCCCTTGCTGTATAATTTCTTCAGCAATTGGTGGAGTATTGATCTCTTCATCAACACTTTTTGAATTCCAAATAAGAATATCTTCCAGTAATATCTCGTTCATCTTTCTTGTAGTCATTTGGATTTCTGTCTGTTTATCATCTGGTGATCTGTACTCAACAATCGATTCATCAAAAATAACATGAGGTGTTACCTCCATAATATGAGAGTTCTTATTGTAGACTCGATACGCTTTACTGACATCAGAATATCCTAAGAATATTCCAGGACCAATTTTGCTATCAAAAGTCCTCAATTGAGATTTCCCATTATTATGTATGTAACACAAACAGCCGAAAGTGCGAAAGTAAGAGATCTTAGGCTTTCTATTGTTCCAGATTTCATATGGTGTCTTTCCATGTCTGAGTGTAATTGATGATCTGTTCTGAGTATAACAGGCTGTGTAGATAGCTTCTGCCCAGAATTTCTTGGGTAGATTGGTAGCATTTAGCATAGTACGAGCTGCTTCTTTTAGTGATCTATTTCGTCTTTCAACAACTCCATTTTGTTGAGGTGTTCTAGCAGCTGAAGTTTGATGAGTGATTCCCATCTTATTGCAGTATGCTTCAATCTTTTGGTTGAGAAATTATGTTCCTCGATCTGTTCTGATGGTGGCTATATTCATCTCTTTCTGTTCTGATGGTGGCAGCGAATTGGGTGTTAGCTGTGCTCAGTATCTGTTCAGATTTCTTCAGCCTATCATTTTCTTCCACAACTTCTCTAAACAGTCTTTTGATGCTCGAATAGCTCTTGAACATCTCATTAACTTCTTCCCATGAGTATTCAGATTGATCTTCTACTTCCTGTTCCAGATCATTATCATTTGAGGAATTGGAATTGCAAGAATTTACCTCGACTTCATCCAGACCGTTGTCTAGTCCCACATAGCATTCATCCCAGCTTTCTTCGTCATTAGCATAGAATGCTTCATCATTCTCTGATGAACTATCTGAAAAATGACTCGAGCTGCTTGATTCTTCTTCAGCTAGCATGGCCTTGCGTTTATATTTGAGTTTTCGATCTCTTTTTGCTCTTAACTCTTCTCTTTGGCTTTTGGACAGATCAGGACAATCTGTTTTGAAGTGACCTGTTCTACCACAACCAAAGCAGGTATAATCTGTTGAGTTAGATATTTTTGAGGATTTACCCGTCTGTTGTTTTAATTCATCCTTGCTATCAAATCGATCATTGTCACGTTTCTTGTAGAATTTATTTTTGTTATCTTTGTAGAAACGTCTGAATTTCTTCGATCTGACCTCCATCTTGTCCATGCGTTTGGCAATCATTGCAAACTCTTTTAGTAGTTTGTCATAGCCCTTCTCTTCATTTGGTGTGGTGGAATCAGAAGATTCATCTGTTTTGCTCTTCGCTTTGAAGACTACTTCTTTTTCCTTCTTTGAACCGTTGTCTGCCTTTTTGGACAGATGATCTGGTCCTCGAATTCTTTGAATGTCACATTCATGACCTTCAAGATGATCAAATAGAGCTTCTGTAGAGAGTTCATTGAAGTCAGCACGAAGTGGTTGCATTGCAGCATATATCTCCCAGCTAGGTGGAAGTGCTCTGAGTACTTTCATGTTTTTCTCTCGTTGAGTATATTTGTTCTTGTTGAACGCTGATATCTCAAGTAGGATTCTAGTGAATCTCATTTTCATTTGCTCAATGGTCTAGCCTGGTTTCATTTTGAATTCGTCATATTTGTTGCAGGCAAGTGACAACTTGTTCTCAATCATGACTTCTTATCTTAGACACAAGTTTCTTAAGGCTTCCCACATCTCTTTGGCAGTATCCAGATCTTGGATTTTGGCCAGATGTACGCCTTTGACTGTGCTAGATATGATCCCTTTGGCGAAGTCATCCAGATTGGCTTCGCGACGTTCCTCCAAAGTGTATTTTCTTGGATCTTTAGGAACTATCTGTGTAGTTACTCCAGTTGTAGTAGTTACGGTCTTTTCTTCAGTGATCTCTAATGGACCTTCTTATATTACTTTCCACATCAGGTAGTGATGGGCTTTGAGTGCTGTTTTGATTCTGAAACTCCATTCACTGTATCCTTGGATAGAGAATTCATCACACGCCCTAACAACAGAAGACTCCATAGCAGATAGAATGCGCGTGAATGAAAGTAGGTTTTCCTAAATCTATTCAAGTTGACCACGCAGGTATTAACCCTGTGAAACAGAAACAATGGTCGTTTGAACCACCGCTCTGATACCACTTGTTGGTCCCGAAAGAGCAAGGTTTGGTGTATGGGGGGAGGGGGGGGGAATACACCAAATACAAACTTTTCAGTTTACTTGGTTATTTATTAGAGAGTTCAAGCTATTCTTAAACAAGAAATTGCTCGGCAGGTGACTGACCAGATTGATCAACAGATCAATACCAGATCAGTCCAAACAGATTGCTCTCTAGTGTAAATGCTTAGACAACAATAAGAGAGATCTTATTACTTTCTAAGTATTGTGTGTGTGCGGAAAAATGGTGGATTTAGTTGGTGCTCTTATATAGAAAACCTTAATGATTAACCAGATTGTTAAAGCAGATTGATTGAGATGCAGTCTATGTGGAAGTGAAGGGTGTTAGTAAAGATAAACAACTGAAAGTAAATATGCAGAAAGATAAATAACACAGTTGTTTAACGTGGTTCGAGAAATCCCTACGTCCACGATCTGATCAAAACTAGACCAGATTATTCACTACTAGGATACTCTTCTTCTTTATACTCGTGGAGAACGAGTCACAAGTATCAATCAAAGCTAGAAGGATACTTATGCACGAAGTAAGGGTTGTGTCCCTTTACAACAGATTACCTCTACGTTACCACTAGAAAGCTACTAGCTGGCAGGGTGATCTCCTTTCTCTCGATAAGACAGACTTGAATCGAGGTTGTGTTGTTGTGATGTAGAATCACAAACAGTTTGAAGTCTTGAGTCAGATGTTGAGATTGATTGCTTGAGAGTATATTATCGATGTAGCATCTATCTTCTCCAGACTCTGAACTCCAAATATATATAGGCTTTTGAATTTTAAATTCTAGCTGTTGTTGATTGGCGTGGGATTGATTGTAGATTGCCAATCAATGATATCCATCATATATGTCCTTGCCTTGTAGAAACTTTGACTCAATTCTCTAAGTATGGAAAGCAGATCGCTAACGGTTACTTTCCTTCCTCGTGTCAATCAAGGATTCTTCTTCCAAACCCTGTTGGATGGACTTCAATATTGACGTGGCAGGAGGATATGATGAGTAGGGTGATGTCATCTGGTGGTTTGATGACTCTATCAATCTGGTGCTTCGCTGTGAACATCGATCTGGTCGGTGATCTGGTCGAAGGCTGTCATAGCAGATCGATTTCTTCTTGGCGAAAAATCTTGGT
>JAPKLX010000031.1:1927680-1978884 GCA_026898415.1 Leonotis leonurus
TGGAAAGCAGATCGCTAACGGTTACTTTCCTTCCTCGTGTCAATCAAGGATTCTTCTTCCAAACCCTGTTGGATGGACTTCAATATTGACGTGGCAGGAGGATATGATGAGTAGGGTGATGTCATCTGGTGGTTTGATGACTCTATCAATCTGGTGCTTCGCTGTGAACATCGATCTGGTCGGTGATCTGGTCGAAGGCTGTCATAGCAGATCGATTTCTTCTTGGCGAAAAATCTTGGTCTTCATCCTATACTATTATAGAAATGACTTCTATAGGAATAATTCATTTACATGCCAAGTCATCTCCTAATCTGTTTTCTATTAGAATTCACTTTATACGTAGTGATCTGTTAACATGTAGAACAGTTTAGCACCAATAAAAGCTATAAAACCTAAGTGAGTTTCGAAAGATCATCATCAAAACCAAAGTACTTCGGGGTTCCCAACAGTTGAGGACCTTAACGTGAAGCTTTGGATTGAGTCAGACGTGCGAAAGAAAGATTCAGAAGTTAAGGGGCCGATGGATGCAAATGTCAATATGTTAGAGAGAGATGGTCCCTCCAAAAATCGTGCTCACCCTTTGCAAATGACTAAGGCAAAGAGAAGAAAAAGTAGAACAAAAAATTCAACGTTAATTGATTCAATTGTGGCAGACCATGCTATATGTTGCAAAAATATCGATAGCCGAAGGGGAAAAAGAAGAAAAAGCACGCCACCAACATCGCCAAGAAGGATTTTCGTGAGTTGGATGAATTTCATCTTAATAACGTGTTCACCAAGGATGTTAACCACGTGGAGAATTAGGGTGGATGGTTCATCGACACCGGTGCAACCACCCACATGTGTGCTGATGTGACAAATTCCTAAACTACAAGGTCGTTGAGGGGATGAAGTTCAACATCGGGAACCAATCCTCGTCCGAGGTGATCGGAGTTAGGGGGTGGTTCTCAAGATGCCATCCAACATCCTAATAACGTTGAAGAAGGTGATGACCCGAAAATTAGCAAGAATTTAGTTTTGAGCTCAATTATAGTTAATAAAGGGTTTAGACTCTGATAAATTTGTATTGTCCAAATTTGGGAGGTTCCTTGGTAAAAGTAATTTTGCCGGCGATCTTTTCAAGCTAAGTGTGTTGGTCGTGCGCCATGTACCTAAAACTTTGAATGATAATGAATACTAATTTTTCATACTTGATTGAGTGTTTTGATTTATAGCATTGTAGATTAGGACATGTAAATTTAAATACTATAAAATATTAGTAAATATGGATTTATTAAATATAAATGAAGTCAATACTCAAAACAAATGCAAAGTTTTTATTGATGCAAAAATGACTAAGTTACTGATGGAGCCCAAGAATCGTAAATTCAAGGACCCTTTTGAAATTTGAATTTCAAAATTCGAATTTGTGAATCTTCTTTTGAAGTTCAAAATTTAAAATTCAAGATTTAAATGAGATATGATTTTATTATTTTATCATTATCTTTAATAGTTTGTTCTTATCTTTAGTAGTTTATATTATCTTTATTAGTTTGTTTCTACTTGTGATATCTCATCCCACATATAGAGACCATGTAATATCAAGTAAAAATACTTCATTTATTCATTAATCAATATTTTTGTGAGTTAAATCTCTCTGGATGAAATTTTGAAATCCTCTTAGTTTTCTAAGGCAAACTTCTATCGATGAATCAACGTGGTCACCTCCCTCGCTGTATGTCATTTATCGTCCACGTGTGGCAGCGACAATACATATTTGGGGTAAGGGAGACATTCTGTCTGGCCTATATCATTTATAGGATTCGATCGTAAATACATTATGATTTTTATCCATTAATTTCAGTTCGCGTTCGTTTCCGCGTGCGATTCATCCATACAACTAGGAAGGATCGTATCATTTGGTATCTAGAGACAAATTTTTTTCCATTTTTTTATTTTAATTGCAGTTATTTCATTGTAATTTTGGAAAAAAAAAGAAGTATTTATTTGTTTTGCTAGCTAGTATGTCTAAAAATAAAGGTAGTTACGAAGAATATTGGTCTATAAATATATGGTGGACAAAGTCACAAAAGAGAATGACGACGCAAGAGATGGAACAGATACATGAGAAGATCGATCACCTAGTACAATCTAGGAAGAGACCAACTCCTAATTTTAATCATCCGACTAGGCATACTTGGAGGAGTTTGAATAAAGGTGATGAATTTGTTGATCCACATTGTTTTGTTAGCAATTCATGGCCAAGTCAAACTACCAATTCATTCAATGCAAGAATAGATCAGTCAATAAAAGATGGGTTTGAAGAGGATAAGTTTGAAAATATTATCTCTAATATTCCCATAATCCAAAGTCCAAATAAGAGGGAGATGGTGACTGGATCTGATAGCAATGTCGGTACCAAAGATGATGAGTTAAATTTTGAGATGCCATAATCGAATGATTCATGTGAAGATGTGCATGAGGTATCTAATGAAATTTCTTTGACTTTGAAGAAGGATGTGATGCAGACTAGTGACGTTGAAGATGAGCATCAAGATAATATATTTCAGACAAAAACACCATCACAAATGAGGTATGTTGCATGATTATTGATTGTGGAACTTGTACTAATAATGCTAGTTCTATCATGGTGGAAATTGTAGGGTTTTCTATCTTTAGTCGTCCTAAGCCCTACAAGTTGCAATGGCTACATGAAAGTACAAAACCAAGAGTTGGTATGCAAGAGAAGCTGCCACTTAATATTGGCATATATGATGATCCTTTCAAGTTTCAAGAGGAGTCAGAATCAAGGAGGAAGAAGAATAAGAAGTTTAAGAAGAAGAAGTTCAATGGAAAACATATTTTGCATTGGTCATTTCTTGCAAGAATAAATGGGTTTGTGTTTGATCCCGACATCGACAACCAGGATTTGAGGAGAAATCCTCTTCAAGAGGAGGGGAAGCCCATGAATCGTAAATTCAAGACCCTTTTGAAATTTGAATTTTCTCTTGAATTTTGAAATTTAAAATTCAACATTTAGATTAGATATTATTTTATTAGTTTATCATTATCTTTAATAGTTTATTCTTATCTTTATTAGTTTGTTTCCACTTACTTGGGATATCTCAACCTATATATAAAGGTCATCATGTAATCTCAAGTTAAAGGACTTCATTCATTCATTAATCAATATTTTTGTGAGTTAAATCTCTCTGGAGGAATTTTTGAAACTTAGTTTGTGACGAAGCTCAGTCATTATCACTACGGTCAAGATAAATTTATAAAACCTACACTCTTCACTAGGTTCGGCTAGCGGCAAGCATAAGGTCGATCCCACAGAGAGTTGGTGGATTCCTCTCTCGATGTTATAATTTGGATTTTGAGTCTGGTCTTGCATTGGCAAGAAGTTGTAATCGAGCAGAAAGTAAGTATTGAAAAAGTAAATAACTGAACAAGAAAAAACAATGATAGTTAAATAAGAAAGCAACTTGACTTGGGTTAGAATCCTTGAGTCTTGACTTATGTCTTGATCATCGGTACAAAGATATTCGTTGTATTCGCATGTCATTGGTTAAAAGCGAGCGTAAGAATGAGGGGTTTTACTCCTACTACTCAAATGCATCACTCAGGCAACCCCCTTTTTACTCGTCACATAGTCACCTAAGCCTCGCCCAGCATACATTTTCAGCCCAGAAGGTAAGGGATACTCACTCCCTTATCCCCCTTGCCCAAGCTTGCGCTCGAGACAAACCTACTCCAGCATACCCAAATAGGCATTAGCGGGGCTGCACAACCATAGACACTCCATCTCAGACGCCCCACCCATGGCGTCTCCACCTACATCACCACGCTGATCTCTCTGACTGGCAAGTAGGAAGTAGCTAATACTTGGAGTTTTTAGTTCGCAGTGGTAACCTGACCTTTTCCAAGATTGCTACCGGCAGGACAACACTAAAGACTTGTATAAGAATCAAATTTAACGCTTTAGGAACATGCAAATACCACTATATGTATATTTAGACCTCTCAAGACGTTATAATCTTTGACTCAATTCATCTTTCCCAAGCTAAGTAAATAAACCTAGTTACTCATACGAAAATTAAATAACACAAACGAACAAAAGAAAATCATACTTATATATTGAAATAGCAAAAGTACAAAGTTACCAAAAGATCCTCTTGGTAGGACCAACCCTGACCAAGGTCGAAAGCATAAATATAAATATAAATATTAAGTTTGTTCGTATGACTTGTTTTTCTCCTCCCAATCCCTCATTAGAAACATGGCCTAAACTAAAGGAAGCAGCAGCTGGACGTCTTCCCTCATTTTCACCCCTTCAATTGCGTTCGTCTCTACTTCAAAGCGGGGGTATATATAGTATTTTCATGGGCCTAGGCTTGGTGTTAGGAGCGGCTATTGTTCACGGCTAGACTTTCCTTCCTCGGTGAGATTCTCTGCGTAGAGGAGATACTCTCAATCCTACAAATATTCACTGGAAGGAAAGGGAGATCTTTTTCCTTTTCCGCGTAAGGAAAAAAATCCGCCGCAAATCCCAGCTACTTGCCCTTCGTCTTCTGCGCTTCCAGCTACGCCTGCCTTCCTTCTCATATTGGCCATGGTGTTCTCCTTGATCCCAACAACTGAAGTGTGATATCAAGCGGTTCATTGTCTTGAGCTTCAGACTGCCCAAGGTGCTTTGTGTGCAAACTTGTCTCTTTCTTGAGATGACCTCCTGCCTCGACCTGCATCCTGTCAACCCACACTCGTGTCCTCCCATACACAAAAGAAGACACAAAAGAAGGAAAAAGACTCTATCTTGACCTAAGACATGACACAAAAAGAGCACAAAAAATGGGCTCGTCAGTTTGCTGAGGCAAACTTCTATCGACGAATCAACGAGGTCACCTCACTCACTGTGTGTCATTCATCGTCCACGTGAGCCTCAATACCTATTAAGGGGCATCTCATTCCTACGACCTATCGAATCAACTCTTTGGCATATATCACACTAGAGATAGAAAGCATGCACATCCTTAAATAATGAGGGCCAAAATAAACCTGACTGGAGGACTTTATGAGCCGTCTTTTGTCCTCCAAAATTACCACCACAATGTTCTTGGTGGCACATCTCCAATACCTTAGACTGCTCTTCCTCAGCAACACATCTCTGAATCACCTCATTCTTCCCGAGCTTGAATAGAAATGGCTCTTCCCAAATGTACTACCTGCACACATGTAGAAAACGCTTTCTTTCTTAGGAAGTGAGGTCAGACCTTAATTCACCACAAACTAAATAGTTAACAATGCCAGCAAACCAAGGCACATGAGAAACACTATAAGCATGCTCATAAGGAAAAGACTCGGTTATGATTCCTTGAGGAGAGTGAGAAGGAAGGTTCTCTAAACGAGAGAGATGATCGACAACGGATTTCTCACTACCTTTCCTATCACAAATCTCTATATCAAACTCTTGCAAAAACAAAACTCAACGAATCAACCTAGGCTTTGCTTGGGGCTTAGTCAACAGATAACGTAATGCAGCATGATTACTATGAATAATTATCCTAGAACCAATGATATAAGCACGAAATTTATCTAGAGCAAAAACTACAATTAACATTTCTTTTTTGGTAGTAGTGTAGTTAACCTGAGCAGGATTCAGAGTAGAAATAGCATATAAATAACGCACTACATATTATCAACACGTTGACCTAAAAACGCTCCAACAACAGAGTTCAACGCATCACACGTGATTTAAAAAGGGAAAGACCAATTAAGATCGACAATAACAGGAGCACTACACAATTTCTCTTTCAAAGCATTAAAAGCAGTAAGGCAGTCAACATCAAAATCAAAGGGAGTATCCTAAGCAAGCAATCGACAGAGGGGTTGACAGATTTTAGAAAAATCTTATAAAAACCTCTAATCCCCTTAACATCAGTCAGTGGAGGTAATTTTTCAATCACCTCTACCTTAACCTTATCAACCTCTATCCCCTTGTTCGACACTACATATCTCAAAATAATACCACTACGAACCATAAAATGACTTTTCTCCTAGCTCAAAGTAAGATAATTTTCAACACAACGATCAAACACACAATCAATCTTATCTAAGAAATCATCAAAAGATGATCCAAAACACAGAAAAATAATCCATAAAGACCTCGACAAAATCACTAATCATATCAGAAACGATAGACATCATACACCTTTGGAAGGTACCTGGCGCTTTGCAGAGTCCAAACGACATCCTTCAGAAGGCATAAGTCCTAAAAGAGCTAGTGAAGGCAGTCTCTGCCTGATCCTCCGAGTCAATCGCAATTTGATAATAACTTGATAAATCATCAAGAAAACAAAAAAAGTCATTACCAGCATGTTCATCTAACATCTAATCAATGAGGGAAGAGGAAAGTGATCATTTTTTCGTGGCCACATTAAGCTTCCTATAATTGATACACATCCTTCATCCGGTGATAGGCCTGGTGGGAACAAGCTCCTTCTTCTCATTGAGCGTCATTGTGATTCCTCCCTTCTTGGGTACGACGGACTAGACTAACCCATTCATTGTTGGCGATCGGATAGATAATCCCTTCGGCCAAAAGCCTCGAGATTTCTTTCTTAACGACCTCCATCAGGACCGGGTTGAGGCGTCGCTGTCCATATCTCTTAGGGAGCGCATCGTCTGCAAGCTGAATCTCGTGCATACACATCACTGGGCTGATGCCTCGAATATCTGCCAAACTTAATCCAAAGGCTAACTTGTGCTTTTTTAGCTCAGTTACCAACTGGGATTGTTGGGCATCAGTAAGATGAGCTGAGATGATCACCGGCTTCTGCTCATTCTCCCCGAGAAACACGTACTTCAGATTCTTTGGAATCTCATTCAGCTCTAGTTTCTCGGGTGCAAGTGGATTCGCCAGTTCTAATGGGGGTGGCTTTGCAAATTGGGCTTCTAATTTGAGCTTCTCCTCCATGTTAAATGATCCTTTAAATACCTCCTCCAAACTGTAATTCTACACAAAAGAAATCTCGGCCAAGGCATCAATAGAATCAATGAAAGCACAATCCTCAATAGAATTCACAGATGGCATAGCTTTGTGCTTATGCACAGAAAATGAAACTGTCTCTCATAACACTGACATCTGAATATTACCATTTTTCACATCAATCAAGGTGTTATTAGTAACCATAAATGGTCTGCCTAGAAATAAGGTATGATCACAACCATTCTAATGCACATCACTTATCTCTAGCACAACAAAATTCATAGGCACAATCAAACCACCAACAGTAACAAGGATATTCTGAATAATCCCTCTAGGGTACCTAACAGAACGGTCAGCTAACTGCAGGCTCATGCGTTTCAATTCACCTAACTCTAATTCTTTAAAAATCGAGTAAGGCATGGATTGATACCATCAGCTAAATCAAGCATACATGTCATAGTCTTAGCATTTCAGAGAAACGATGGTGATAACGAAACTACCTGGATCTCGTAGCTTTTGTGGGAGAGGCTACTGCATAATGGAGCTAGCTACCTCGGACACCATCATCGACTCGTCATCAATAAATCTTCTCTTCTTGGAGGCAAGTTCTTTGAAGAACTTGAGGTACGTCGGTACATTGCAGATGACATCAAGCAGTGGGAGATTCACATGTAATTGGGAGTTGTAGAAATCTGCAAACTGCCGCTCCAACTTCTCATTTTTCAGCCTGCTCGGAAAGGGAATCGGTGGCTTGTATGGATTTGCCGTCTTCTGCAACTGAATGGCGGGTTGTTCCTGCTCCAATTTCTTCTCCTCCATTACTTTGTCCTCTTCAGTGTCCGGAAGATCCACTTTTTTATCCATCTGTCCGGAAGAACTAGAGACCGCTACCCTGGAGCGCTGCTAGCCCTCTTTCGTGCCATTCCGCTCTCGTTTCTCTTCTCGATCCTCAATAGCTCCGTTTGTTCAACTTTTTGCCTGAGATAAGAAAATATAGCAAAACACGGATCAAATGGAACAACAAAGATGACAAGTGCTAGAAATCAAAGCATTATCAATCTAATATGCATGAGAAACGAGACCAAAAATGGGCTAAACATGCTCTTTAGTTTGCCGAGGAAAACTTCTATCGATGAATCAACGAGGTCACCTCCCTCATTGTGTGTCATTCATCGTCCACGTGTGGCATCATCAACACCTATTTGGGGTATAGGGAGACATTCTGTCAGGCATATATCATTTATAGGATTTGATCGTAGGTACATTGAGATTTTCATCCTTTAATTTCAGTTCATTTCTGCGTACGATTCATTCATACGACCAAAAAAGATCGTATCAATTATCGTTTCATTCAGTAGAAAGGAGTACAAAACCCCTTGAGTTAATTCACATTGATGTGTGTAATTTAAAATTTGTGCAAACTAGAGATGGTCAGAAGTACTTTATCACATTTGTCGATGTTGCACAATGTATTGCTATATTTATCTTCTAATAAGTAAAGATGAGGATATTGAAACTATTAAGAACTTCAAAATTGAAGCCGAGAATCAATTAAGTTGTCGAATTAAGATTATTCAAAGTGATAGAATGGGATAATATGTAGCTCCGTTTGAGGATTTATCCAACGAATGTGGTATAATTCATCAAACAACGGGTCCTTATTCACCTCAATCTAACGGTGTCTTGGAACTCAAAAATTGAACACTTAAGAAGATGATAAAGGTTTTATTTATTAGTTCAGGGTTACCCTAAAACATACAGGGGAAGCTGTTTTGACAACCAAACTATATTTTGAACAAAATTTCACTTAAGGGCAATGATGTTAATACTTATGAGATGTGGAAAGATAGAAAACCCTCATACAAATATTTAATGTGTGGGGTGTTAGACGAAAGTTGTAGTGCCTCTACCTATGCAAGTTAAAATTAGCTCTAAAACGATTGATTGTGTCTTTATTGGGTATGCACTAAACAATAACATCTATCGGTTTGTTATCCACAAATCTGAAGTACCCGATATCAAACGAGTTAAAAATAAATGAGTGTGAGAAATGTGTTTACATTAAAAACACTGATAACAAATATGTTATAGTGAGTCTTTATGTAGACTACATGTTAATCAAGGGTAGTGTTTCAACTTATTTTAATTAAGTTACTCGCACTAGAATGAGGTCATTATAGATCAATAAGTTAACTCAAGTCGTATTCTCAAGGAAGACTAAACATGACTTCATCTACGTTGTTCACAGAAAGCAATTAAATTCCCAAACACTCTAATCGTAGTTTGAATGGTTATTATTCTAAATTTATTTATTACATAGACGTGTGAAATTAAAGGAATTGAAAGACAAATTAACTAGGTCAGAATTAAGAAAGCAATTAAACCCTAGGTGTAAGAATGCAAATTTGATGGAAATAAATCTTGACATCACGACCCGCCTATTTAACTATTGTATTAGCTATGTAAACGGATCGCGACTACGTGAACTGGAGGAACGAACTTGACCCGAATCAAAAAGGTTGAATGACAATTAAGTAATGCAACATCAAAGGTACAATATACAGTTTAACGAACCAAAAGGGGCGAATCGGGGTAAAAAGGATATAGACTTTCATAAAAATTTGGACAGCATCTCTTTTGCATATAGGTCAATTCCGGACAAACAGAAAACCCAAAGCAGGATATAATAAGTCAAAGCATATATCACAAATGGTTAGGAACATCCAAACCAACTGAAGATGATATGTGCGATATCAAGTTTCAACGACAACAAGTTGAATACATTCAGATTTCTAAACATAACCAACAAAGGATAGTGAGTCAGCAACTACTATACATGACCAACATTTCAAAAGATAATTCAGAGTTTTGGCAACAGATAGGGTGGTTGAGAATTATGTGTGACGACATAACCTCGGGGTAACTAGATACACATATTAACAAGCAAAAAGGAAAGCAAGCCCGAATCAGCATCCCTCACCATCGCCAACTCCGTTGCTCAACCTGCACATTCAGAAAAATATGCAGGGCATGAGTACTATATGTACTCAGTGGGCACATTGCCAAAAACTTTTAAAACATACTTTTATGACTTGCCAACTAAAGCAATACACAGGGTTTTAATTTTAAAAGAAATAACCTGTGTTTGTTTTGTTCTTTGAAAAAATTTCATGCTCATGCTGTATCTTAATCTAACCATGACTTGTGTCTGCTGACAATGCATCTAAATACACCATATCTATGCACTCTTGTGTTGAAAGGTAGGCCTCCCCTTCAACACTATGACCGGCCAACCCGCTCGCTGACTCACGGCCATAAATGTGTACACAAACCCTTACTGGCAGCTCGTCCAGCATAGGGCCGACGCCGTAATTCTCTCGTAGATAGGCATCATGCAGCATGCTTAAAACAGGCAAGTCACACAAAATCTTTCAAATAATATGCATATCAAAATATGACATAATAGCATGCACATTTTTAGTTAAGAAATGCCCACCTCACTAACAGCTTAGTCTGAAAATCTCAGTTCTTCTTCCTTCAGCTCCGTTCCCTTTCTCCCTACTCCGCTTACACCTTAAATATATAAATAGGGAGTATATTAGGGAAAAAATATTATTTCACTAATTCTCAATTATACTTACTTAATTATAGTCTAGCATCTCAACTTGGGTTGCTAGGGGTTTTGACCTTCTTTCGGGTCATTACATTCTTAACTGATTTAATTATTCTTAACTTTATAAATATACTCAAATATGTATTTTAAGCTTATTTATAAGCTTAATTATAATATTTAACCTTATACTTAGTAATTATGCATATTCTTGGTTTATGTCAAAATACTAACTTATGCATAATTATCTTATTAATATCAATCAAGCTTGATTATTCAACTATTAGTACTTATAAATCATTATCTACTCTTGAACCTTAATTAACTTATATAATTATAATACTTCCTTCTTTACCTACTAAACTAACAAATTCTAACTTTTACATACTTGGCTAATAAAATTCAATAAATTCACATTAGCCATTATATTCCTTCCTTATCTCAAATATCACATTAACTCAACCAAATAAAATCTCTATGTATAAGTTTTAATCATGCCCTTTTTCTTGAAAATTAAAGATCTTAATGTAAGAATGATTCTATCTTTAATCTCTTGATTTAACCATGCTTAGTATTGCTTAATAAACTCCAATGCATCATCACTCAATCTAAATAACATCAACATACATGTAAACTTAGAAACTCCATAAACTAACTAAATTTTGAAAGTTCATTTCTAATGCTTGAAAAATTCTAAATAAATTATTCTAGACATTATTCATGCCAATAATTAAACTCAAATATGATATCAATTTAAACAAATAAAATCAAAATCTCATAGTATAAGTAGGGTGAAATTTCGGCCCTTACAGTAAAGGTTAGAAAGTTTGATTTTGATTTAATTTCTTGTTCTAATCATGTTTATTGATGTCTAATGATACTTATTCATGCTCCATTCAAGAATATTCACAAAAATTCTAATAATTCAAATTAGGGTTCATGTAGAGATTTTAGGGAAAATCAAATTAACCATAATTTGTTGGAATTCTTTGCATATTCTTGTTTAAAGCATGCATTTCTATCCATTTACTACAACATAATTAAAAATCAAAACCATACATGAACAAGCTATAGGGCACGAAATTTTCATGCTTTAAAAAGAGGGAATTCTTCATCATTTTTCAAGCTAAAACATGAAGAAATTGGATATTTACCTTGATTGGATGATTTTCTCACAATTTGGTATTGATTTTTTGCTTAATTCTTGAGATTTGAAGAAAAATTTGTTTAGTGTGTGTGAATAGTGACGAAAATTTGGGTAGAGATGTTGGAAGATGATGAATAGTAGTTGAAAGTCTTACTTATAAGTTAAGTTAAGTGATTTTTTTCTAGTTTAATAATTAATTTCTCTACTTTTCCACATTTCTCTAGGGGCTTCTAGAAGCTTCCCGATTCTTCATTTTTCGGGTTTCGAGATATTGATACTGGATGATTCGTCTCAACACATAGAATTCACTGTTTCAGACCGTTCGTGGTTTTTGAGTTCGTTTGAATAACTTATTAAAACTTTAAAATACTAAATAGAATTAACTGAATAAATTCTTTTTTTAAAAATAGTATTTTTCTAATAAATCTTCATAATAATCTCTTCTATATATATATATATTATAAAATTAGTCATAACTTGTAGATATTACTACAGCTGTCGAATTCTCAAACTAAATTTTAAACGAAAGCTTATTTAATTATTGTTAAAATTGCAATAATTAATTATTATTCTCTGTATCGGCTGTTTACTGACTTAATGAAATTTCTAATTCCATTTTTCTATATTATATAATAGATAAAAATGTTCTCATCTGAGGGGTATGCTTCGTCTGAATTTATTTTGCCTCAAACCCCTTTCTTTTATTATTAATATGGAATTAATAAATTCCATTTTCTTTCTTAACTAAATAATTAAAATTCTTTCTTCTAAATTATATAATAAATTTTTCAAGCTCTTCTTAATCTCATAAATATTATTTCTTAAGGATGCAATGCCATAATTAATATTTAATCAAACTCTAATTACTGCTACAGTATTTCGGGATACTACAGACATGCTTCGATTGCTTGATTAACATGAATAATGGATAATAGGATTAATAATTCAAACTTAATCAATAAAGCAACCACAAGACAATAAAAGCAGTAAATAAATAAGAAAGCAATAAGAACTCATGAATTTAAGTAATGAACGATGCACTAATAAAAATAGTCTTCGGGGAGAATCAAGGTCGAATCCACAATGCGAGAATATAAAGTACGAAGACGAATCAAATCAAATAAAACTATCTACTAGTGTTTTATCTCTTGATTCAAACCCTAGAAATTAAAATGTATGGAGAGATCACGCGATGGCTCTTTAAATAGTAGAAATTTTTCACCTAGCTAGCGATCACTAGGGGGTAGCGGTCGCTACCCCCGCGTTCTAACTTGGAGTTTAAATTTCTAGGGATACTGATCACTAGGGTGTAGCGGTCACTACCCCCGCATTTTTCTTGGGTGAACTAGTGATCACCAGGAGGTAGCAGTCACTACCCCCACGCTCTGCCTGGGTAAGCTAGTGATCACTTGGGGTTAGCGGTCGCTACCCCCACGCTCTGCCTAAGTCTTCACTTCATATTTTTTTGCTCTTCGGTCCTTGTTTCTCATTTCGATGCATACTAACTTCTGTTTTGTCTTACCTCCCGACCTGCAATATGAACTATGAAAATGAGAGGATAAACTGGAACAAATAGTGTGAGAAGTAACTAAAAGTAAAACATTAAAGATCCAAAAATATGAGAGAAACGAGATCGAAAATGGGCTAAACAACCCCCCCCCCCCACACACACACAAACCTTTCTTGTCCTCAAGGAAGTCTAAACTCTAAAATAATATGGGGATTTTAAGGATGAAACGAGTTCAACCATGCAACGACATCATATTCATTGTGAATACTTTAAACGGAATCAAAAGACTGTCACATTAATCACTACCACGTGTCGACCTCACATTGCAATCTCAATTCGATCAAATCTCAAGACATGTGATGATATGGGTTTTCAACAACTCAAAAACTAGACTCGTTATCTTTTGTTTAGATGGTGATAACTGGAACAAGGTTCACTAGGTATGATCGTCGACTTGAACTGAGTGTTCTAGTGTGGTTTCTCATACCCATTCCTATAATATAAGATTGTTTGATTTCTGTAAGGAAGAGAGGTAGAATTCCTTATCACATTCACAATACAAAACACGATTCACTAGGGAGTAGCGGTCGCTACCCCCGCGTTCTGACTTGGAGTTGAAATTGCCAAGGCTACTGATCACTAGGGGGTAGCAGTCACTACCCCCGCGTTCTGCCTGGGTGAGCTAGTTATCACTAAGGGGTAGCGGTCACTACCCCCGCGTTTTTCCTGGGTGAGATAATGATCACTAGGGGGTAGCGGTCATTACCCACGCACTCTGCCTAGGTAGGCTAGTGATCACTAGGGGCTAGCGGTCGCTACCCCCGCGCTCTGCCTATGTCTTCACTCCTATTTTTGCACACTTGATGCATATTAACTTCCATTTTGTCTTACCTCCCGATGTTATGCCTAAAGTGTGTACTCTAAGTTCTCGCTAATTATACGAGGTCGATTGCATGTGGCAAGCTAACCCCGGTCGGATTTCGATGGAAAGCTTAACAGGGAAGCTCTAATGATAAGTGTTATTAAAACAAGAAAAGGGAAATTCTAAACACTCTAACAAAGATAAAAGAGAGGAACAAGAAATAAAACAAAAATAATAAACTGAATTAAAAAGCGGATTCGGGATTGAAGGGCCTAGAGTTTAGAAAACCTACAATTAATCAAATCATGCTCCTCTACTCATGCTATTGTTCATTCATCAAGGACTTCCTAAAAGTTAGTCTAATTAGTCACTTACGTATCCATAATTAGACGGTAATCATAAATCTCGTATTAGATAAAACCCTAATAAGAATTCCTCAATTACGAACAACAATTCGAAGTTCATTAATGACTTCCTAAAGTTGCTTAATTACTAACTTTCGTATTTGACAATTAAGTTATAATTCTAACCTACATAATCGAATTACACAATAGAAAAATTAATAACAACCACGAATATGATTCATATGTTTCAGATTTGGAATCATTGTTTGATTTAACCCTAGGTCTATATTGGAATCATCTCTCGATCTCAACCAATAACGATAAATCAAAACGGTGATCAAGCGTTTCAATTAAACAAGCACGAGTTAAATCAAAAAGCACGAATCGAAGAGCATTCAATAGAGAATTAAAAGAAATTCTAAACCTATGAAGAGGAAGACAATCAATCCATAGAACAATCAAAATAAGAATTAAACATGCTTATAAAGATTGAATCTCAGATTGAGAGCCAAACTTGCCCTCAATCCTTCATCTTAAGCAAACTACTAACCTACTCTAGGAAAGCAAGTAAAACTAGTGTATGAGAGAAATATTTCGAGTACAAGAGTTGGGGAGTATGAGAGCAATATTTCGAGTACAAGAGTTTGGGAGTTTCAAAAAATGACGCCAAGAAAGCATTTAAAACTCACGACTAACTGTCTGCCAGCGGTCGCTGGTTTTGCCTTTCTGACGCACAAGAGATGCAGGGCCAGCGGTCGCTGACCCCTGCTCTCTGAATTCTCTACAGTTCTTCCCTAGCGGCCGTTGGGGTCCGTGTATGCTCCTTCGACTTGGTTTTTCTTCTCGTGCATTCCTCGGCTTGACCCGCTTCACTTGGCTTTACACACATAAAGACAAATGCTCCACACTTAGCTCCAATCTCTCCTCATTCTACCATCCTACATCAAAAGTACGAAAAAACACGACCGGCGTAAAAACGAACTAGAAAAGGAACGAAAATAAATAATCTAATACTCTAGACACGACAACACGAAGACCAAAATCGAAACAAAAACATACTAAACACCCGACCTGCAATATGAACTATGGAAACGAGAGGATAAATTGGAACAAATAGTATGAGAAGTAACTAAAAGTAAAAATTTAAAGATCCAAAAATATGAGAGAAACGAGATCGAAAATGGGCTAAACAGGTAGTAATAAGAGTGTTTAATGACACTAAAATCATGCTGAAAATAAATTTTGACACGAATGATATGAGTGTAGTTGATGTGATACTCGAAATCAAAATTCTAAGAAGATCAGATGGGATCAGCTTGTTACAATCTCACTATGTATAAAAAGTGCTAAAAAAAATCAACAATTATAAAAGAATACCTACTAAAACTTCTTTAGAACTCAATGCTATTTTGAGCAAGAACCGAGGTGAGTCTGTCACACAATAAGAATATGCAAGGGTGATTGGGTACTTGATGTACCTAACTAATTGCACTCGATGTAACATAATATGTGACGTGAACAAATTGAGTCGTTACATGAGTAATCCAAGAAAAATATCATTAGAAGACTCTTATAAGATTATTAAGATATTTAAAATATATTCAATCTCATGAGCTAAATTTTTTCAAGATACCCCCAGTACTTGAAGGGTTTTGAGATGAAAATTGGATATCGGATACAAAAGATTCACTTTTGACTAGTGAATATGTGTTTATAATTGGGGGTGGAACCGACTCGTGGAAGGCCATAAACTAGACCTGTATAGTTCGGTCCACAATAGAATCAGAGTTCATGACAAAGTTGGTGAAGAAGCCGAGTGGTTAAGAAATTTTTTGGAAGACATTCCATGTTGGACGACTAAGCCAATGTCTCCAGTGATGATTAACTATGATAGTCAAATTGCTATCGGGAGAGCTAAAAGTGACTTATATAATGATAAGTCTCAATATATACGTCGGTGACACAACATCGTAAGACATTTGATCACTACTGAAGTTATTTATGTTGACTATATAAATTCATTAGATAATCTGGTGGATCCGTTAACCAAAGGGTTAAATCGAGATCAAATGTTTAAGTTGCTAGATGAAATGAATTTAATATCCACAACTTATGAATTGTCATAGTAGTAACTCGAACATGATGACTGGATATTCCAAGAACTTGGTTCAATGGGAAAATTAAGCTATGAGAGTTTGTGAGAAAACACTCATATATATGAATATTCCTTAGAAGAGCACAATGGAGTTTTTAAAACTTGCCTAGTGTTGAGACTAAGTCTATGTCTTTTAATGATTCTTTAAGACCTTAGCAAGGTCGAGTATAACAAGATACTCAGTAAAGAATCATCTATGTAAGTGTGAAATGAGTGGTCGCTTATTGAATAAACACTTATGAATCCAAAGAGGTGTCCATGGCTCGAAATGGACACAAAACGTGAGAACGAATAAGGTTGAATGAATAGATGTGTTGTGTGTTTGTAGAGTTTCATGTGTTGTTTATGCATGATGGAGAGTCTTATTTATAAGTCCAGTTCAACCCATGTGTGCCAACATTAATTTATGACCATTGATGGCCCATTAAGCTGTCAGATCGTCACAGAAGTTACGTAATGAATCTGAACAGAACGAATAAGGTTGAGTACACCTTTAGGGATTTAAAAGTGTACTCAACACCTTAAAGGTGAGAACGAATGAATCCACATGTGTATCAGATGGTGTTGGCTATGGAAGGTTCATAACCACAAACATCATATTCTAAAATTTTAATACTTTGTGAGGTTATACCTTGATTCTGCATTTGCATTTGGGTTATTTCCACTCATGTGGTGGATTGCATGAATCGTATATATTAATTTTGGTGGTCAATTATGTTTGACCGATTCTATAAGTGACGTGACATTTAATTTAAGATAATTAAATGCCCAATGATTGATCTACATAGTGAGTAAATGATCGTTGTATATTTATATTGGGAACCCTATTACTATTTTGTTTTGATGATGTTCTTTCGAAACAACACTTATATTTATTTTGAGTCTTGCTTGTTAGACTTAGCCTAATCAAATTGTAATAGGGAGATCATTTAATTCATAAGTGAACCTGATAGGGAGCAAGTCTGTCTTTATTTTAGAGTTGGCATATTTTAAAGAAAAGATTAAGTTATAAAGTCTTATCTATAGAAAGTCAACCTCTTAGAACATGTTAGCTGATGACTAAAGCTGTAAAGGATCTAAATGCCTTCGAGCACTATGTTCTATAGGAAGTCATCTGATCTAGTTAGTCTTCTATTATTTGGAAGCAGACCAGAAAACCTTATGTAAGAAGACAACCTGATAAGGTCACTCAACCTGGACCAAACATGTTCCACACCCAACTGTTCTTATCAACTTAAGGAGCAAACCTGGACCAGACCACCTTGCTTGTAGTGAACCTAACCTGACCAGCATAGAGAGTGCACATGTCCCTTACATATCACTTAATTAGAGATTATGTAATCTTCGGATATACAATGAGTCATCTGAAGTTTTGCATAGTCATCTGATATTCTCAAAGTCATCTGGGTATACAATGCGTCACCCGATGAACTTAAAGAGAATCCCACTTTATGCCACATCACCAGGATTTTCAAAAGAGGAAGAAGAATTAATCGAGTTCAAAGATGGAAAGAGATCAATCAGCCAATCCATTATCAATCAATGAGATCTCGCTAAACTTTCTCTACATAGCAAGAGGATCAATTAGGGATAAAAATCTATGATTGGTAATCAACATTTAATTCCCGCCAATCAACACAACGGTCATAATTCAAATTCTGAGCCTATAAAAGCTGGGAACAACATCTGAAAAAGGGAGTAGAACACACGCACGATCATACACGAGAGTTATCATCAATGCTCTAAGTGCTGAAACTTTGTCCAGAAATCTACGCAACACTGAAGGATTCAACGACGAAGATTTCTCATTTCAGAATTGTTCGAAGCCATTCGTGAACGTAATCACACCCAACCTTGATTCAAGTCTATCTTATCGAGAAGGAGAGTTGATATCTTCGCTAGCTTAGTAGTTTTCTAAGTGGATTAACGTGGAGGTATTGTAGCAGATTTATCTGCAAGTTGTAAGGGACGCAACCCTAATTCGTGCACAAGTTCTTATCTAGTTTTGATTGGAATTTGTGGCTCGTTCTCAGTGATTTTAAAGAAGAGAGTTTATCCAAGTAGTGGATATCCGATCTAGTTTGATTGGACCGTGGACGTAGGGAGTTTTCCGAACCACGTAAAAACAATTGTGTTCTTTACTTTACGAATTTTATCTTCCAGTTGTTTTATTCACTAACCCTTCACTTGCATACAAACTTGCATTATTTTAATCAACTCTTAATATATTCGACTAAGTGTTTACAAAGGTTTTCATATAAGAGCAACCAATTACATCCACCATCTTCCGCACACTACACAGTTTAAGATAGAAAGATTACTTGTTTTCTTGCCTACGTAATTTACTTGAGAGAGCGCTACCTGAACAGATCGAGTTAACCTTCTAAAGTGAACCTGATCTATCAACCCTGGCTATCTCTCAGCGAGTAGACCTGATTTCTCAGATTAATTTACCAAGTAAAATGGAAATATTTGTATTTGGTGTATTCCCCTCCCCCCCCCCATTACACCAAACCTTGCTATTTCGAGACCAACAAGTTGTATCAGAGCAGTGGTTCAACTGACCACTGTATCTGTTTCATAAGGTTAACGCATGCATGGTCAACTTGAATAGATCTAGGAAAACCTATTTTCATTCACGAGCATATTATTGTCACTATGAAATCTTCTGTTATTAGGGCTTGCGAGGAGTTCTCTATCCAATGATACAGAGAATGGAACTTTAGAATCAAGACCTGTTTGAAAGATCATCACTGTCTGATGTGGAAAGTGATAGAAGAAGATCCCAAAAAGTACACTGCTGAGGAATGACATAAAGCTAACTAGATGACTTTGCAAAAGGAATCATTTCCAGCACAGTCAAAGGAGTTCATCTAGCGAGAATTCAAGATTTGGATACATATAAGGAAATGTGGGAAGCACTATGGGAACTCAGTCTTGGATCAGAAGCAATGTTCGAAAATAAACTTTCGATGACCTGCAACAAATTTGATGAATATAGGATGCGACTTGGAGAATTCATTGACTAAATGAAGACCAGGTTCACTGAAATCTTACTAGAGATATCTGCTCTCAAGAAGGATAAATATACTCAGAGAGAGAAGAATCTCAAAGTCATCAGAGCACTAACACCTAGCTGGGAAATCTACGCAGCCATGCAACCACTAAGAGAGAACTTCAACATTCTCACCGCTGAAGCCTTATTTGATCATCTAGCTGGTCATGAGTATGATATGAAGAGAATTCATAGAACAAATTTTTTATCTAGCAAGAAGGGAGAAAGCGGCTCCAAGAAAGAAAACGAGGTAGCTTTCAAAGCCAAAATTCCAGCTGAAGAACCAGTTGAACCTGTTATAGAGGAAGAAAGTTCAAGTGACAAACTGCTTAAGGAATTTGTCATGATTGCGAAAAGATTGGAGAAACTGGAAACCAGATCGAGGAAGTATCGAAGGTTCTGCAATGAAAACAAGAAAAATCGTTACCAGAAGAGTAGAGACCAAGATCGATCTGAGAGCAAATTTAAGGTAAAAAGTTCCAATAAAACTTCTAATTCTATTGATTATAATTGTTATGGTTGTGGTAGAACATGTCACTTCAAGACCGATTGCCCCGATCTATCTAAGAGTCAAAGAGATGAACTAAGAGCAAAAAGAGATCGCAAACTCAAAGCTCAACGCAAAGCTATGCTAGTAGAAGAAGAGTCAAGATCAAGTCATTTTTTAGATAGCTCATCAGAGAATGATGAAGCATTCTTTGCACAAGATCAAGAAGAAGATTGGGATGAATGCTACATGGTAATTGACAATGGCCTTGACCATAATGAGGTAAATTCACATGTTTCTATGTCATCTAACAAACATATATATGATTCTTGTGATGAAGATGAAGCTGAAGTGTCTTAGGAAGAGATCAATGAAATGCTCAAGAATTACAAAAATCTGAAGAAACTATTTCAAGATGTCATCAAGGAGAATGACAAGCTAAATGAGACCGTGAAGATCCTAAGTGAAGCCAACACAAAGTTTTCTGTCAAAGGAAAAGATCTTCAAGAACAGATTAAAGTAAAGGATGAGGAGATTTACTCACTCAACTCAAAGGTCAAAGATTTGATAGCCATAAATGAAGTAGTTGAGGAGAAATTGCATAAGACGAGAGAGAACATGCATAAGATCAACAAGAGCAGTGAGCCAGATCAAGTTGTCGAACTACAGAACGGGAAAGATCATCCACAGAAAATGATGGTAAAACAAGTAGGAAACGACCATAATTACCAGGTCAAAGGCAAAACTGCTCACTATGTCAATTCAGATAGGAACCAAAAGCAGAAAGCTCCTACCACAACACCATCAACTAAAAATAATAAGATCAACATGGACAACATAGAAAGGAACAATCCATCTGTCTACAAAGCCATCTCAAGAACAGATGACGCAGGGAGACATATCACTTGTTTTATTTGTGTTCCTAATACCAAACTGATTTGGGTTCCAAAAGGAACATTTGCTACTAACCAAGCATACAATCATTGAAAGGGTTGCTAAGTCCTTGTAATTGCATGATGAAAGAACTTCAAGAAGGAGTCAAGTAGCAAGAGGTTCAGTCTAGATAATTGATAGCGGATGCTCAAAGCATATGACGTGTGACAAGAACCTGCTATCTGGCTATGTTGAAAAACAAGGTCCACAAGTAACCTTTGGTTGTAACTCAAAAGGTTATATCAGAGGATATGGTTGAGACTTGTTTAGTCACTAAAACAATCACAGAGATGAGCTAGTTATGGCATAAGCAACTAAGTCATCTAAACTTCAAGTCGATCAACAAGATTGCAAGAGAAAAACTAGTCGAATGATTACTAGACCAAGTGTACGACAAGGATCATATTTGCGAAGCTTGTCAAGCTGAAAAGCAGATTAAGTCATCTTTTTCCAGCAAAGCAGCTCAATCATCAAACATGATACTCGAACTTCTACATCTAGACTTATTTGACCCAGTAACGCCATTAAGTATTAAAGGTAGAAAGTACACTTTAGTTATTATTGATGATTATTCCAGATTCACTTGGGTTATCATTTTGTTCAAGAAAAAGGAAACGTTGTCGATCTATCAGAACAAATCGTGGTACTGAGTTTCTAAATCAAAAGATCGAAGAATACTGCAACAAGATGGGTATTACATATCAAACATCAGCCGCGAGAATACCACAACAGAATGGAGTAGTAGAAAGGTGGAATAGATTGTTAAAAGAAGCAACACCCACATTGTTAAATGCGACTAACCTACCAAAGAAGTTTTGGGCAGAGGCAATCAACACCGCGTGTTACACTCAGAACAGATAGGTTATCACTCTCAGACATGGAAAGACTCCATATGAGATTTGGAACAATCGAAAACCCAGGATTAAATATTTTTGTGCTTTTGGGTGTACGTGTTACATTCACAATAATGAGAAATCTCAATTAAAAACCTTTGATAGCAAAGCTGACCCTGGAGTATTCATATGATATTCTGATATTAGCAAAGCTTATAGGGTTTACAATAGAAAGACTCATATTGTGGAAGTAACACCTCATATTGTTTTTGACGAATATATTCATGAATACAGGGAAATAAGTCAACAGGCTCACAACCAGATGACTACTAGAAGCTCGAGAAATATATTACTCGAAGACATTCTGATCTGGAATCCACCAGAAGATGAAGAGACTGATATTCAACCTACAACTTAGACCATCACACAACAAGGGGGAACAACTCATATTGAAACTGATCAAAACAGACCAGTCCAATCTGGAGATAACGAACCTGCTCATAGTCAACCTAATGAATCCAATGATATCAATAACAGTTTGGATACCAACCTGGAGATTGAAATAGACAACCCGTTCCAAACAACTTCATCAGCACATCCAGAGTTTGAGGAACCAGCAGAAGAACCTGAACCAGAGATATCAAAAGAGGAGATGTCTAGGCGCAGAATATGGATTCAAGATCATCCACTAGAGCAGATTGTTGGGAACCTCACAGACCATGTGAAGACCAAAAGAATGCATTAAGAGAGCGCATTACTAAGTTGCTACTTATCTCATGTTGAACCAGCTAACACATATGAGGCACTACAAGATGCAGATTGGATAGTAGCCGTGCAAGAGGAGCTCAACGAATTCAAGAGAAATCAAGTGTGGTATCTCGTAGATAGACCTAAACACCAAGGAGTAATAGGTGTTAAATTGATATTCAAAAACAAATGAAACGAAAACGGAGAATTAGTAAGGAAAAAGGCCAAGTTAGTTGCCAAATGGTACAGTCAACAAGAGGGTATAGATTTTGATGAAACATTTGCCCCAGTTGCCAGATTGGAAGCTAGTAGATAATTCTTGGCATATGCAACATACAAACGTTTCAAAGTTTATCTGATGGATATCAAGAGCGCATTTTTAAATGGCATTCTGGAAGAAGAAGTATATATAGAGTAACCACCTAGATTTGAAGAAGGAAATTCAGGACAGAATGTCTACAGATTGGCAAAAGCAGTCTACGGATTAGAGCAAGCTCCAAGAGCTTGGTACGAGACGTTGTCAACTTTTCTACGTGAGTCAGGCTTTCGACGAGGCTCAATTGACAAAACATTATTCATCATCAAAGTCAAGAAACATATCTTTTTAGTGCAAATTTACGTAGATGGTATTATTTTTGGATCACAATCTAGATATTTATGTGATAAGTTCGCTGATCTGATGAATAATAAATATCAAATGTCCATGATGGGCGAGATGAATTTCTTTTTAGGATTGCAGGTTAGTCAACTATATGATGGTATATTCATAAATCAAGCAAAGTACGTCCAAGACTTGATCACCAAGTTTGGAGTCAAAGATAGCAAACCTGTCAAGATCCCAATGCAGACCAATGGAAAGATTGATCCAGATCCAGAGGGCAAACCTGCCAATATAACTCAATACATGGGTATCATAGGCTCACTTTTATATCTAACTATTAGTCGACTTGACATTACTTTTTTAGTTGGAGTTTGTGCAAGATACTAGGCCAACCCCAAAGAATCTCACATGGAAGCAGCTAAGAAGATACTACGCTATCTCAAAGGAACAACTCATATAGGATTATGGTATCCATGCGATGATAATTTTGAGTTAACTGGTTATTCAGATTCGGATTATTCATGATATAAGCTAGATAGGAAGTCTACTTCGGGAACTTGTTAATTTCTTGGAAACAAGTTGATCTCATGGTTCTCAAAGAAGCAAACATCTGTAGCTACATCAACTACTTAAGCTGAAAACATGGTAACTAAAAGCTGTTGTGCCCAAATACTATGGCTCAAGCAGCAGCTCAAAGATGATGAGATCAATGTGAAGAAAATACGTATATTCTATGAAAACTCGAGTGCTATTGACTATCTCGATTTTCGTGCTCTTTTTTAGCTTGTCTAGGTGTAGATCGAGTCTTATTTTTCTTTGTTTTTGTGTCTGTGTCTGGGAGGACACACGTTTGTGAGGCAGGTAGTTGGGACCATTCTTGGGCAAGTCAAGCCACATTTCGTGAAAGAGGCAAATTCCAGGCGTTGTAACACCTTGAGCAAGGAATATATGCACCGCGCGGGATCTGGACCTGACATTTCAAAGCTAGAAGGCGAGGTTTCTCGAGCAACACCTTGGGCAAGCTGTTTGCAGACTCTCTGTGCCCAAGATAGAGTACCTGGCGAATGAGGAGCTGAAAAGGAAAGATTTGACGAGATCTTTGGAGGAGCGGATGCAGATTTTAACCGCAGAGCGCAAACAAGGAAATATATATTTTCTTTATCCTGCTAGAGCTACATAAAGAAAAAATCAAGGCGGTCAACTGCTGGAGATACTAGGAATTCATTCAACAAGGAAAGAAGATTTTCCATACAAACCCTAGCCGCCACCAAAACAAGTTGAATCCTGACCAAGACGATGCACAAGGCATGACCTTGAGTAAGACAGCGAGGAGAACGTTCATCCAGAATACTTTATGCTACCTGGAGAAGCTTGGAGCAGAAGAAAGGAAAGTTCGGGCAAGTTGGAAGGCAAGGTGCATACGCCGCATGTCTTGACCATGTCCTTGGGCAAGGTGCGAAAGATCCTGGCAGCCGCGAGAAAATAAGGAAAGAAATCTTTATTTCCTTCCACAATGGATATGCACCATTTGGACCTCATTGATGATAGGGATGGATATATTTGGAGATATTTATGCAAGGAAAGAAATCCCTTGAAACCCTAGCTTGCTCAGAACATCATGAGCCTGGCCCATAGCCCACTCCAGCTTCTATATAAAGCATTGGCAGCAGCAGTCAGAAAAGAGAAAGATATATACGACATAACGTGAAGTACGTGGAGAAGAGCCGCTGCTGCACGAACCACTCACACTCTTCGTCCTTTTGCTTAGTATATTATAGATTGATGTTTTGAGAGTCTAATGGAGGAAGAAACGAAGCATTCGGGCACCTTTTATTTTTCTTGTATTTATTTGCATTGGTCAGGGTTGGTCCTGCCATGGATTATTTTTCGAGTTCTCTATTATTCTAGTACGTTTCCTTTTATCTTTTCCTTTTCGTTTCTTTTATTTATGTCTAGGTAAATATAATACTTGGTTTGGGTTAAACAAGTTTATCTAAGATCAACTTATCATTGTGAGGTCTAACTTGGCCAACGTTGTTGCATGTGTGTGTTCTTAAAGCGCTAGATCTGATTCTTATACAACTTGATCAAGTCCTTGGTGTTGTCCGGCCGGTAGCAGTCTTGGGCAAGGTCAGGTTACAACTGTGAGCTGGAAACTCCAAGTGTTAGCGACTCCCTGCTTGCCAACCAGAGGGATCAGCGTGGTGAAGTAGGTGGGAACGCCATGGGACGGGCGTCTGAGATGGTGTGCCCAGTCCCGCAAATGCCTATTCGGGTACATTAGAATAAGCTTGGTCCAAGAGAAATCTTGGGCAAGGGGGATAGGGATTGAGTAACCCTTACCTTCTGTGCTAAAAAGGTGTGCTGGGTGGGGCTTAAGTGGTTACGTGACGATTAAAAAGGGGGTTGCTTGAGTGATGCGTTTGGGTGGTAGGAGTAAAACCCCATTCTTACGTCTACCCTTAACCGATGACATATGTATGCAACGAGAATCTTTGCACCAATGACCAAGGAGTTGATCAATGCGTAACAAGTTGAACCACAATCCAAGTATCTTTTTGCTTTTTGCTTTTTGCTTTTTACTTTTCTTTTTATTTTATTTTAGGTCTTGGTTACTTTCCTGCCCGAGGCAAGCCCCCCTTATAAAAATATATAAATCATGACAGAGAGAGAGAGTACACCAATTCCCTGTGTGATCGATCCTGTACTTACCACTATGCGGAACCTAGTGAAGAGTATAGGTATTATAAATTTATCTTGACAGGAGTGATAACGACAGGGCTCCGTCAGGTTGACGTCGTTGCTAGGAATGATAATGCTTTTCAAGTATTTAATCAACCTCCCAGCGCCGGGAAATTGACACCAAAGCTCACACCCGTCAGTTATCGCGATTACACAAAATTTAGTCTTACATACGAGGTGTAAACATGTTGATGTGAGACACCACTTCATAAGAGATCATGTGGAAATGAAGAATGTGGATATAGAGAAGATACACACCGAAGTATAGCGAGCTGATATCTTAACCAAAGCACTACCTGAAGAAAGATTTAAGATGCATGGAAAGTTATGATTGCTAAGCTTGGATGATAGAAGCAGATCGCTATACTTGGAAAGTTATGATTGTTAAGCTTGGATGATAGAAGCAGAGTTGTGTGGAAAGTTATGATTGATAAGCTTGGATGATATCTTAACCAAAGGACTACCTGAAGGTGAAAGATGTCATTGAAGGCATGGAGAAGACACTCAAGGATGATAGAGATGCAGCTGATCTCGCCAGAGAGAAGTTTGATCTAAGATTGGAAAATTATGAGAAGAAGTTTGAAGAGGCCACTAAGTCATTTTCTGATGTTACAGCAAACTAGAAGAAACAGATTAAGGAAGTTGTTAAGTAGAGAACAACCTCGTTAGCAGCTGAGATCACAGAAGCCACTTCTCGCGATCTTCACAAGCAGCTAGATACTTTTGAAAAAGAAAGATGCAAAGAAATCATGAAGGAGAATCTGCACGATGCACTAACTGATATAGATTATCCAACTCAAGTTGAGATCAGTCATTTCTTCAAGAAGGTTGATGACCTGGAGCAGAACCAGAGCGAATATGACAAAACTCTAACTACTGTTAACATCAGACACAATAACCAGGACAGTGAGATCAACCAGAACATCACAGTCTTACTCAACTTCAAGATGAATGCTTAAGAGAAGCAAGTTAAGCTGGAGAGTGAGATCGAATCCCTTCGCACACTCAAATTGTAACAGGGAGATCACTTAATTCATAAGTGAACCTGATAGGGAACAAACTTGTCTTTATTTTAGAATTGGTATATTGTAAAGAAAAGACTAAGCTATAAAGTCTTTATTTATAGAAAGCCAACCTCTTAGAACATGTTAGTTGATGACTAAAGTTGTAAAGGATCTAAATGCCTTCGAGCACTCTGTTATATAGGAAGTCATATGATCTAGTTAGTCTTCTGTTATTGGGAAGCAGACCAACAAACTAGATGCAAGCAGACAAGCTGATAAGGTCACTCAACCTGGACCAAACATGTTCCACACCCAGTTGTTCTTATCAACTTAAGGAGCAAACCAAGACCAGACCACCCTGCTGGTAGTGAACCTGACATGACCGGCGTAGAGAGTGAACTTGTCCCTTACATATCACTTAATTAGAAATTATGTAATCTTCGGATATACAATGAGTCATCTGAAGTTTTGCATAGTCATCTGATATTCTCAAAGTCATCTGGGTATACAATTCGTCACCCGGTGAACTTAAAGAGAATCTCACTTTATGCCACGTCACCAAGATTTTCAAAAGAGGAATGAGAATCAATCAGAGTTCAAAGATGGAAAGAGTTCAATCAGTCAATCCATTATCAATCAACGAGATCTCGCTAATCTTTCTCTACATGGCAAGAGGATCAAATAGGGATTCAAATCTATGATTGGTAATCAACATTTAATTCTCGCCAATCAATCCAACTATCAGAATTCAAATTCTGAGACTATAAAAATTGCGAACAACATCTTGAAAAGGGAGTAGAACACACGCGCGATCATACACGAGAGTTTTCATCAAAGTTCTAAGTGCTGAAACTTTGTCCAGAAATCTACGAAACACCGAAAGATTCAACGATGAAGATTTCTCATTCCAAAATTATTCGAAGTCGTTCATGAACGTAATCACACCCAACCTCGATTCAATTTTTTCTTATCGAGAATGAGAGTTGATATCTTCGATAGCTTAATAGTTTTCTAAGTGGATTGGAGGTATTGTAGCAGATTTATCTGCAAGTTGTAAGGGACACGACCCTAATTCGTGCACAAGTTCTTATCTAGTTTTGATTGGAACTTGTGGCTCGTTCTCAGTGAGTTTAAAGAAAATAGTTTATCCTAATAGTGGATATCCAATCTAGTTTGATTGGACCGTGGACGTAGGGGTTTCCCGAACCACGTAAAAACAATTGTGTTCTTTACTTTACGCATTTTATCTTTCAGTTGTTTAATCACTAACCCTTCACTTGCATACAGACTTGCATTGTTTTAATCAACTATTAATATATTCGACTAAGTGTTTACAAAGGTTTTCATATAAGAGCAACCAATTAAATCCACCATCTTCCGCATACTACACAGTTAACCTGCTAAAGTGAACCTGATCTGTCAACTCAGGCTATCTCCGAGAGAGTAAACTTACCAAGTAAATTGAAAAAGTTTGTATTTGGTGTATTACAGCAAACCTTGTTCTTTTCGGACCAACAATTTATTTTTTCTAAACAGATTTCCAATGATTGAGAAAAGATGAATTAAAATGTCACTTAAATTATGGAGTTATGGGATTCATAAACTAAGTATGAATTTAATACTTGTCTCACATTGATTAATTAGCCTTCATTAATCATGTATTTAGTAAGTTTAATTAGACTTATGAATTTTCTAGTTAGATAAAGACCACACACTTGCGCGTCGTCACCCGCCCGCTGCACCGCACTGCGTCACGCATGCCACAGCGCCAGCATGCCGTGGGACTTGGATCTTGGTTCTTTGCAATTGGCAATTGGTATTTGGGTGGTCTTTGATTGTTCTTGGGCTTGTCTCTAGCCCAAACTTGGGGCTCATTCAAAGCCCAGCTAAGTTAAATTCCAACTGTGGAAGCCCCAAATCTAGTGGGCCTTGGGTGAACGTGGGCAAAGGTTATGTCCAAATACGTTGGCTGGCTAAGGCGAGAATGAATTTGTCCAGATTCATTCTTTAACTCATGTCACGGTCCAACGGATTAATGGGCCATCAATGGTCGTGAAATAATGTTGGCGCACATGGGTTGGACTGGACCTATATATAGGACTCTCTATCATGCGTAAACAACACCTGGAACTCTACAAATACACAACACATCTATGCATTCAATCTTCTTCTTTTGCACCCTAGAAGTTATGTCATATCCTAGCTTGTCCAGTTCGTCAGAGCTCGGTCGATACGTGGTGCTGTCACCCCTGAGACGAAAGTTGTTTCAATTTTGGAAACTATGCACCAACACCGAAAAGCACTACAAGGACGTAAACAGTCTTGCGAAAAGAGGACTTCCCTCGACTTGACTGCTTCTTTTTTCGGTTTTTTTATTTCTTTGAAGAGTTGAAATTTTATGTTATATTTCCGTTGGTAATCTCATTTATGCATTAGTTTTCCTTAAACTCGTTGGTGATGAGGATGGGCAAGTCAATGAAATAAATAAATACATAATATAAAGAAAACAATCAATTTAATGTAGTTCGAGAAACCGCTACATTAATGGTCGATCAAAACTAGATCGATGAAACCCATAACTTTGGATTTCTCTCTTATATTCGTCAAGTGCGAGATCACTATCTCTTATTTATTCTCGCTAAGGATGGATATACTCTCTTATTTATACTCGTCGAGAACGAGATTCTAACTTAATGGTTTTTCTTCTTCATATTCCTCATTCCACTATAGTGAAGAGATTAATACACAATATAACAATGTCGGAATTCACGAACTATTGGCTTGGAGGCTTTATGTGTAAATGTATAGTTTCAGATGAGTTTTTGTAGTGAACCCACGATTGATATTTGTTAGTATTGTTAGATCAATATAATAGTAGCATTAGATAAGAGACAATTGTAGAAATATGTGAGGGGGATGAGGAGAGAGAGAAAGAATAGAGAGAAATAGATAATTCATTTCCTAAAATATTTTCATATTTTCTTTACACCACATATACCCATAGTCCAATATCTTGGCCAACAAGAAAATCCTTACAACTAAAACACAAAATATTAAAACACGACATCTCCCTTAATTCAACTTATTCACTGCCTCGTGGAATCAACACCTGGACAAACCCATTTACTTCACCTTCAACACCCAAATTCCTCATTTTGACTTTTAAAGACTTAATTTCTCATTTCCTTCCTGTAATCCAGAACCCACAGTGAATTTGAATCCTTCATCAACCATAACAGTTTTCTCAAGAATATGTGAATTCTTGAATGTTGAATTTGGCTTTGAAACTTTGAAGAATTTCCACAGCGTTTGGCTATGTGATTTCTGGATTTCTGCCAACTTAATGCTGGAAAATGTCTTGAAGTATTCATAGTCTCTAAATTTGAAAACTTTTCGTTGGAGCTTGTTCTACATGTCATCCAACATGTCATGTGACATGACATATATGTTGGACAAGTTAGTTGTGATCCATTTTGGCAGGTCGTTAGTTTCCTCCAATCTGTGCAGGATCAACTCAATGGACCTTCAAGTCAGGTCGATACATCGACTTGCATATATATGAGAAGGTCGACTCCAAATATGGCACTTGAGTTGTTTTCTACCAATCTCTTTGAGCATCTCATCAACTTGAATATCGACATGTCAAGTCAACTCTCTTGATATGCTCCAAAATAGGTCATGTGTATACACCTTCAATGTGGGTTAGTGTCCTGATCGATCTGCTCATCCAGTAAGTTGAGTCTTGTGCTCTTCTATTGAAACACTTAGCATAGAAATCAACGTGATCAATCTACTACAAAACAATAAGTTTAATGATATGTCCTCATATTGTGATATTATTTCTAACACTTCAACTGAATAAGATTATTCTCTTTTAACCAAATCATTATACTTAATATGTCATTATATCGTAGATGATATGCTATAAAATACTAGGTGATCTCTATAAATAAGATTGATACAATTAATTTGTCCTCACACTTTAGATTAACTTGTCTAAATATATATATCTCCTAGTTTAGACTAGTATGAAACCACAAATCAATCTTCTCGTAAACCAAATCATAAATAAACTAAGTATCAATATATAACAAGATTAAGTACATGCCTAGGGATGTTTAGAAAACAACATTAAAATATATGAATGTATTGAATTAATGAATAATACACGACAAAATGAAAAAGAAAACAAAATATAAAGAAACGTATCAAAGCTTCAAAGTAGAAATAATATTAATTCCAATCATAATTAAATTAGATGTAAAACTAAATAAAATATTCTCAAAGCCAAACGAAACGGGTGGGGATCTGGTGTCCCATTATTAAAACTATGTAGTTTTGATATAATTAATTACTCAATGCTATCCGGCTCGGCTTCACCAGCCACAATTGATTTGGAAAGTGCATCTTTTCCTTTTCTCACTTTCCATCACCGAACAAACCAAAATCACTCTGATTTCAAAAATCTCATGTCTTCTTATTCATCTCAAATGTTGTGTTCAAAACTAGCAACACCAACATAATCTCATTCATTTCAATTGTTAAGTTGTTGAGGGTCGTTTCTTCCAAACATGTCAAAGAGTAGTTGTTGTGCCTGAAACAACAACAAAATTAGCTATACTAAAAATACTATGTATTCAAAAATAATAAAAATAATCACTAAAATAAAACTATATACTAACTTATAAATCAAGACTAATTCTATTAAATAATTGAAATTACCAATAGCATGCTAGTCATGGTCATTGGAAAATTGGAGCTACCGAAGTTTTGTTGAACTGAACCTCTACAAAGGTCCTGCTACAAAAGATAATTAATTAATTAGATCAATTCAATATATTCATAAGATGACCTTCATTCAAAATATTCAAATAATCCTCAATCGTGGTCGACAGTCAATATGGTAATATAGGCGAGCTAAAAATAGTGACTACCTCGAAATGAGAGGATAAGATCGGAGTTGTAGGTGCGACAATAGTTCAAGGTTGTTTCTTTTTTGGCCTCCCTCTTCTTTTTAGTGAAGAGTTTTCTTGAGAACCCTATTAAATAAATAGAAAATAAAATAAAATAAAAATTACATAGTATTTCAATAGATTCACTATATATTTTGGAAAATTATAAAATTGAATAATATATAAATATACGTATAAGACTTACCTCGAAATGAGAGGGTGATGTCGTGATAGTAGTTGTGACATCAGTTGAAAGTTGATTCTTTTTTCTCGCCCTCCGTTTCCCTAAAGCCTTCTCTAAGACACCTTTAAGCCTTTTGCTCGAAGTTGTCTTATTCTTTGGCTTAATACATTTGGCTGCATGTGTGTTTATCTCATAGTTATGTAACAAACTTGTACCATCTACATTGTTGTCCAATTCTTGAACTTGTAGAATCATCTGAGATGGATTTTCAGTTGATTGATTACATCGCCGTCTACCATCCACCATTTGAAAGCTTTTGAAAATTTGATCTTTAACAATTTTATAATCTTCTTCATTCTCTGATGCTTTTGTAACCAACTAAAGATACAAACCACAAAAATCTTTGTATCGAGCACTTTGTTGTACTTTGGGATCCAAGTTACACCTGTTGAGATTTGAATCTCCAAAAAATCCAACTTTTGCTTGTCGTGTCCACTTTTTCAAGATGTACTCATTTGGGATCTTCATAATGCCTCGAATGGTGAATACTTTTAAAACATGACAACATAGAATCCCAACAAAATCAAATTTCCTGCAACTGCAATCGATATCTCCACTTGACAAATCAAATGTGACTAGATGATGATGCTTCTTCTTATAAGGAGTAATTTTATATTGCACTTGCAACCCCTTGTTATCGATGCACACATCACTACAATCATGAGATTTATACCACCCCTTTTCAAAAAATTTATATACCTCAGGTGTATAACAACTAATAGCACGTGTTAAAATTTCTACCGGATAAAACAAAGGAGGAACGCTCGTGTTAGCTTTGAAATCTGCAACTATCTCCTGGTATCGACGATCATCAATAAGTCTTTGGAAGTAATTGAAAAATTCCATAAACTTGTGCTTATAATTGACGTACCTCTTTACAATACTGTTCACACTCTCGCTCCTCTGTGTGGTAGTCATATCATCACAAAACATATGTCGTCCATAGACTAAGGCCCATTTTTCCTTTAAACTAAACAAATGCTTCAACCAGTCATTATCTTCAAGTGCATACTTGATCAACATCTTGTCCCATGCTTCAATAAATTTTTCTTCTTCCTCATAAGAATATATACATTCTGAAAAGTCTTTAGCAAAATCTTTGAACTGTGAAAATATACTACTCAAATGGTTTGCAGTATTTTGGAAAATGTGCCAAAGACATAAACGATGATGAGTTTCAGGCCATATAGAAGTTAGTGCCTTAGCCATTGCTGCATCTTGATCAGTAAGAATAGTTATTGGTCTCTTCCCATGCATTGCTTTAGTAAATGTATCAAATAACCACTCAAATGTCAAATGATTCACACCAACAAATATTGCAATAGGACGACCTTCATTGTTTTTTCGATAAGTTGTTCATTGTTTTTTGTGACATCTAAGTAAGTGTGTTTTTATTTGGACTTGCAAGATAATGATTGTGATCAGCCACAAATTGCACCACATAAAGCTTCCCTGTTTTCCGACTGCAGATTTTCATTTTAGCTTGACAACCAAATTGTGTATCTGGACGAAACATTTTCACATAAATATCACAATTCTCGAAGCATCTTTTTCCTTCAGCACTACAACAAAAAATTATGTCAACTAATTCACCAAATTTGTCATTGTGGAACTTGATCCTTCTAATACCAAACCCTACACGTTTTGAATACTTCAAATAAAACTCATAAGCTTCAGGTTCACTGTCAAAGCCCATACCAATCTTCGGAACATCTTCCTCATTGTTGGGCACAGTAGATGTCGCCAACTTATTGATGTTACAATCATACACAAACTCACTATAATGTTGAATAGGTTCTTTAGTAACATTTCCAATACACAAAGAATCGTCATTAGTATCTTCAAAACTCAAACGACGTGATGTGGATACAATATCCATGATAGTATCTTCTTTGATTCCAAGTAATTAATTATTGAAACTGCAAGGTGTTTAGATCATTCATAAGTAAAGAAGCTAAAATTTTCATTTTATTCATCCACCATTAGGGGTGTAAATAAGTTGAGTCGAATCGAGTATTTACTTGATAAAGTTCGAACTCGATTAATAGGTGTTAAGCTCGAGCTCGACTTGACCAAGTTTTAATTTTTTTTTAGCTCAATCTCGACTCGATTGAAAGCTTAGTAAGCTCGATCTCGACTCGATTAGACTCGATTATTGTTATAATTAAAAAAAATTAATTAAGATCGTTTAGCCTTGTTTAAGTTCGTGTAGGCTCAATGAATAATAAAAGGTATAAATGTACAATCATAACCTAAACTCAATTAGGTTCGCGAGCTTATCGACTCGAGTAGCTCAAGCTCAACTCGATAAACATCGAGTCGGTTAAGAGTTTTTCTCAAGTCGATCATGAGTAGTTCACAAGTTGTTTCGATAAACATCATAGTAGAAAGTCAATTTTATGTATATATAATCATCTATATATGCTGCAGAGTATCAAAGGTCTTTTGTCAAACAGTTGGTGTGCTGTCTTATATGCCCACAATAATTACGACATAAACATCTCATTTTTCATTAAACTTGATATCATAATAAGGAAAAAAATAATCTTGCATTATGAAGATACGAATATGGGGATGATTAAATTATTCCATGATAAACGAAAGGAGTACATCAAGAATTCTCACCGTCGATGTTATATATTCGAGATAAAAATTGTTCTGCCGTCATCACGTCCCGATACGGATCTCGTAAGAAGCACCAGGGTATGAAGAAAAGTATTAAACATCGCATTGGAGATGAATAAGAAGAAATGAGATTTTTGAAAGAAAAATAAATTTTCATAGCATAGTGATTTTGGTTTGTTCGGTGATGGAAAGTGAGAAAAGAAAAAGATGCACTTTCCAAATCAATTGTTGCTCGTGAAGCCGAGTTGGATAACATTGAACAGTTAATTGTATTAAAACTATGTAGTTTTAATAATGGGACATATTATGGGACACCATTATGGGACACGGGATCCCCACCCAAACGAAACATATAAACTCCAACCAAATAAAACTTAAACCTTGCAATCGAATACAAGCTTTAATAAAAGGTTTCTGATAATCCGGAATTAGGAGTAGAACTTATAATTGCATGCATAAATATATAATATATATAGGAAACCCTAATAAATTAGATATATAGAGAGAAAGAGAGAAATAAAAGCTAAATCAACCATAATTTATGCGATTTCCAACTCCACATGCAATCAAGCTCACTCTCGCAAACCTTCTGCTCCTCCACCGCCGACCACTGGCAATCACCGAATGCATGATCGCCGCCTTGAATGGCCACCGCTGGAAACATCAAAGGCAGATGCAGGTTCTCGTGCAGCGACTTCTGCGTCGGAAACCCTCCCACCCCAACGTTCTGCTTCGCAAAACGACAAGTCGACAACGATGAGGACGGACAATGCATCAGCCCATACGCTGCCGGAATAGGCGGCGGCGCAAGCGAGTTACGGTTAAATCCTGGCTGTGCGACAATGGAGAAACAGGACACGTGCTCCTTCGAGGCTGCGAAGGAGAAATCAGAGGGCCGCGGAAGTGAAACAGAGCTCGGCGGGGAGCTGACTTCCGGGGCGGCGTCGCTATGTCTCTTCTTTCCGCCGGCGTCGGTCTTCTCGAAAACTCGAGATATCACCCACTCATCCTGAATGAATTACGCGGCATCAACAGCACAAAACTCCATAATCATAATTGAGTAACAGCATCATCGGAATTAATATAATGCGGAAAAATAATGATTGCAAAAGGCAAAGGCAGTAGCAGTAAATAAGATTGTGTAAAAATGAAAAGCAATAAAATGAATGTGAGAAGTGAGAAAATATAAGATTTTCATGAGGCTGATCTTGAGCCGCCATCCAAGCACCTTCCTTCCTTGCCTTACCGACTTAAAGCAGTTAATAATATATGTAGCCGTTAGGCGAAGAGGAGAGTAAGAGACTCGGAGAAGAGTCGCTTTTAAGCCAAGGTTGGAATTTATTGTTGTTGATGTTGAGGAAAGAATTCACAAGCGGATTTGTTTTATAGTTGGCTATGTTGCTTTCGCTTCGAAGCGGCGTGGTTAACTTATCCTTTCCATTCCACATTCCACTCATGGCAGACTGGATCAATTTCCCTCTTTGTGGAATCAAACGTTGAATGAAATCGATTCTTTTTTAGATATATAAATAGAAATAGATTTTTCCAAGAAGAAAGAATGGGATGGAACCATGTCTCTCGGTCTTTTTGATCAGAGGTTGAATCGATCATCCCACAAACTCTAACTTCGTACATAATGCCCTATCTTATAATAAATCCTTTTGTCTTGCTACAAGCTGGGCTCAGGGACTGCAGGCTTGGATTCCATCCAGGTTACGAAGTCAAAGCCAAAGGCAAGCAATGAACACAGTACCGGCACAGCGGAGGCCTATTGTTAGCGACGTGCAGCAACTCATGATGTTTTTTTTTTGTCATTTTTTCGGCCCAGTCGAGTATCCATTATTTGAGTCTCCAACAATTATTCCAATAATTACATATCGATGGAATGCCATTAGACAAAATGGCTCAATATGAAAAAATCCTTCTATCTGCTGTAAAACCACATTTTCTTCGAACAAATATAGAACCAGAATGGTGCCATGGCACATAATGAGATCTTTCTTACCCAAGAAGCCGGTATAAACGGATGCCAATTCCAAAACCACACGGAAGCAGCAGTAGCCGGGAAGGGGCCTCTGGAAGTTTAGCTCTTGTTCTCCTGTTGTTTGGAAAGAGGGGATACGTCGGGTGAGAATTTGTTCCTGTAAGTTGGGGCCCTATCTTGCGAAAGTAAAGGGGAACTGCTCGGTTTTTGGGTCAGTCTTTTCCTTTAGTTTGTCTCAGATTTTCTGTGGGACCTCTATACGGGACGGGCTAGTCCTTTCCGCCCTAGAACGTGGCCCAGATGAGTTTTTGGGGAGCTACAGTAATTACAAGCTTAGCCGACTGAGTTGAAAACAGATCGAGCGCCGAGAATCCAGATTTTGTGATTAGTGAAAAATGAATTACAATGGGAAGCAAGGCTGTAAGGTAGAAATACAACTTTGACTATGCCTGCGCCGACGGGGAAACCAAGCAATTACAAGGGGGCTATGGCCTGGTGTTGGATTCTTGTCACCATACTTGGAAATCCTAAAGCGACCTTTGACTATGCCTGCGCCGACGGGGAAACCAAGCAATGACCAGCTCATTCACCAGTGTCCCATTCTCCATGGCTTTGAGGCCATGCTACCAAGATTTTATTGATTCCGCCTTCTTTTTATTTGGTAAGGTGTTGCTCTTCGCAAATCTCCGCATACCGGTTTTCAAGACCGGGGCTATCAACCACTCAGCCATCTCTCCGAAAGACCATTTTTATTTTATCATAAGAAAGAGAAGGGAGTAAAATACAATACACGCGCTGAATGAAATGAGTGGAGATCTTCCTTCCCCTTTGCAAATTACATAAGCGACTGGAGTGAAGTGAAAAGATACGTATCGTTGAGGTTGGGATTGTAGGAATGGTAGGTAGGTGGGAGTTACGGGACAAGTAGTGATAAGCGAGTTTGCCTTCGAGATGGAACTCGTGCATAACCCAGTTAGTTTTGTGGCCTTTGGGAGCCCTCCCAAGGTAGAAAACAAGGGTTTTCTTCATCCCTACCAAATCTCCCGGTCCTTGCCGGTCGCCTTCCAGTAACCGGCTTCAGTGGCCCGGTTCGTCCTCAATCCGGTCGGGTTCGCGCAGGCTGAAAAAGTACCACTCCTTCTCCCCCATCTTCGCTTTCCCTAAATTCAAATCAACCAAAACAATTAAAAACAAATGAAACAATTAATATGGGGATGGGAAGAATGTAATGGAGGAACCTGGAAGGTGCCAGGGGTCGGACTTGTTGAGATCAGCTTGGGCGATGGCGCGAGTGGAGAAATTGGAGTGAAGGACCTTGTTGAGGAGGTAGAAGGTGATGAGCTCATCATCGGTGGGGTGGAAACGGAAGCCTGGGGACAAATGGGTGTCGGAGCAGCGGTAGTTGGACATTGTTGATGTTGATGATGATTGGATTGGATATGAAGAAAAGGAGAAGGGCGGGAAATGATGGAAGAAGAAATGTGAAGTGAGGTGAGGAATGGGGGGAATTTGGGGTGTGGTGTAAGACTGGGGGTTACTGCTGCAAACCTCTGCAGCGTAGATTGTCAATTATGGTATCCGTATAGCTTAGCTAGAGACAAATACATATATATGTATATACTTACAATTCAAATGCAAATGCAAAGAAAGTGAGTGTTAATAATAGTGAAAGAGAGATGAATGAATGGATATGATGTTTGAATTGAGTTATGGAGCCCACACACTTCTACTACTACTTCCCTGACAATTAAATCAATCTCTCCAAACTCACACACATGCACGCAAGCTTAGCGAGGTGAAGTTGAAGACGGACCTTTATTTACTCAATTTCTCATGCATGCATCAATTTCAAATTCACTTATATATACCACGCTACCTGCATTATATATTATATATATTCTTCTTTGATAAATTAATTAATTGTACAAATACTGCATTTTTATGTAATTGCATGCCGTTTTGCACATTAATCACCACGCTTTTGTTGTAACAAATGAGATTAATTGATAAAAGTGACAAAACAAGAAACAAAAACGTTAAGCACACATATTTACGTGGATCTACAACCACGACGAGCATAGACGAGAATAAATTTATTAAGCGGCTAGATTTAACAGTTACAAACTAAGATCTCAAAAAACACACACACGTATATATATATATTGGGTATGATTATAATGAAAATAAATTTGTTTGTGTTAACTAAAAATAAATATAAACTATCCATATTTTTCATTCAATAAATATAATTAAACTATACCATAATCAATAAACCGTAGTCAGAAAGAATAATAAACTCTTGTTTTTAGGGCTAAAATATTTTAAATAAGATATATACCAAAATTATCTTTTAATATGTATCATTGATCTAAATAATTTAACAATCATGATTTATTTTTAGTTAACTCATATTGAACCATTTTTATTTGACCTATTTCATATACTATATATATATACATATATATACACATTACTAAGATAATACACCAAATTGATCTTAAAGCCCAATATTATATGCCGGATAATTAACAATATCAGATGAACAATATCATGCTATTAGCAATTAACATTATTCAATAGTGACTATACATAATAACAAATCTCCACTTAATTTGACTAAAATTCTTCTGTCATATACTTTTATACATAACAACATCTTTTGTCATTAAGTGGCAAATCTTGGATAATACAGGAACCCCTATATATAGATATTGAGAACTTTAACAAAAGCTCATGTCTAAAAACTAGTTTAAGTGTGAACGTAATTAATTATTAGCACGACCGGTCCTGAGGATAAAGCGGCATGGGGCAATATTATAAAAATAGGCCCTATGTAAATAAGAAAATATTATTATGAAGAATAATTAATCGTTTTAATTAATTAACATTTTTTACTTTGTAAAAAGTTTTATCAAGTAGATAATAATAATTCAAATTTTATATTATTTTAAAATTAAATATTATAAATAATTGTATAATAAAAAAGGTTCACCTTAAACCTTGAATGCTCTAAGAAAATTCAAAAAATATATACAAAAAAGTTCTTATTTTAAACTTATATTTATATGTATTATTTATATAAATTATCATTTTTTTAGAAAATTTATTATAACTATCAATTTTATTATAGTTAGAATTTTCATAGTTTATATATGACCCAAATTTAAAAAGGGATACATCTATAATTAAATTGAATCTATGAACATTAATAAAAACATCTTGTAACCACTTAACAAAATAATATACATTATTATCAAGACATATTAATATTATATATTGAGAATCTACATTTTTAGGTCCCCGACAACTCGGGATCTTAGACGGTCGCCCGGGCTCGACCCCCTCAGGGCCGGCCCTGATTATTAGGCACGTATAAATATGCATGTGGCAATTTATAGAGTCACACATATAATTAGAAAATATAAATGTAGGTAATTAATTATGTCTCATTGTTAGATCGAGTTGAGTGAAGATCCAAGAAAAGAGAAAGACCCTACAATAATGAAGTCAGGAAGTTGGGGAAATGTCGGTTATGAGATACAACAACATGAAGATCCAACCCAACAAGACCGAGGGAGTTATTACAACCAATATATATAGTGATATATCTTCTCTCTTTAATAAGGTATTTTCATGTGAATTGTGTTTAATATTCAATTCTAATATGGTATCAAAGTATACCTCATTCAACGATGGACTGCCATTTAATATCGTTGTCAACAAATGATGTTGGGTTATTCACGTTGCGCGTGAGATGGCGTGTTAAATTTATCCCACATTAATTTATTATCAACTGAATGATGATGAGTTGTCCACATTTTTTTATGAGGAATTGGCCCAATATCAATTTCTAATATTAGGCCCATTTCCAACATATCCAATAAGATATACTCCTTTTGTTCCAGTAAGCATAACACAAATTATATTCAAATGAGTGTATTAAAATAATAAAACGTGTCAAGCATATTGGGATGGAGGTAGTACTGTATAATACAGTCGAGGAGCTGAGATTCGAACCTTGCTACACCAACTGAAGTTATAATATTAGGCCCATTTCCGACGTTGTTCCATTATTTATTTGTCATAATTGTTCTATCTGAAGTTATAATATTAGTAATAACAAATTATTTAGACCACCCTAAATGGGCCGGCCAAGTAAAAAGTTCCAGATTATTTAGGCCCAAAATATTAATTTTTATACTCACGGCTCCTTATAATAATAGGAGCTAGGGTGCATGAGGTTTCATTTTGCCCCACTATCAATACACATTTTTTGTAAATAAAAAAAATATATAACATAAAAATTAAAATGATATTTCCATTCGAACTAGCAAACTCAATATTCGATAAGTAATCGAATATCCTTTCTGGGATATTCATGTTCTTGCATCACCATTTTACTTGAGAGTAATGCTCCACCGCCCGCGGCGGGCACATCTTAATGTGCCCGCGGCTGATGTGGCAATGCCACATCATTGCCACATCAACATGTGAGTTACTATATTTTCATTTCTTTGTTAAATTTATTTTTTATTATTAATTTTTATTGAATAGTATTAAACTATACCCTAACCGATGAACCCTAGTCGGAAAGTGATAATTAATAAAAAAAATATTAAGAATTTAATATATATCTACATGGCATGCCACATCATTCGTGGGCGCATTAACCCCGCCCGCCGCGGGCGGGTGAGCATTTTCGTTTACTTGATATGTGTTCAAACAAATAGTGGTTCATTTATTTCTGGGTAATTAGTGAGCCACGTTATTTTTAATATAATTGAACCTTTTTTTCATATATAAAAAATGTTCTAAATTTTCTTGGCAGTAATTTGTTATAGATTTTGGACCTTTAGCTATTTCTGCAAGGACGTAGTAGTTGATGATGTGACACCCACATTTTAAAATATATGCATAACTAATTGCTTATTGATTCACTTTGATCTTTTGCTTTGTTTTATTACAAGTAACGTTGGACTACATTTTAAAGGTTTGTTAAAAGGTGTTAATAATAAATTTGGCTTCCAAACAAACACTGGAGAGAGATAATAGATCTGTATGTATATTCTTGAATATTATTATAAGCTATAACGTGGAGTTCACGAAATATTATAAACTAATTACATACTATATATTAAGTGATTTATTTATTCGAAATAGCACATTTCAAGGGATTATGAGATATCTGGCAAACTTTAAAATTTCATTTTTATATTCTCATTGAAATATTATATCTTGAAAATAAAGTATATTATCTAGCTCAAAGCACAAACACGTGGTCGCATAATTATATGTTTTATAAATATCTACAATTATTACAATGAATTTTTATTAGATGGTGAATGATGAAAATATAGACCTAAAACAAGAAAAGGTACAAATAATTATATATGGTGAGTGTAATACTTATAATAAATATGGAGATTGGCATTTTATATTATTTGGGTTATTGTTAAATTAATTGCAATATTAGGATTATGATATAGGACTGCCAAATTACAATCATAAATAGGATGGATTACCTCTTTAAGTAAGTGACTGAAAAAATAAAAACAATTCCATAGTTAGAAAAAAATAAAATGAAATAAAATGGAGAGAAGAGATTGGGATAATGGGATTTATGGTAAAGAAAAATGATTCAACAATGATTGAGAATGAATGAATGGGTAGTTGAGAGTTTGAGAAAATCTTGGGAGGCACAAGAAATGAAATGTGTAGTACTTTTCTCCCCAACTACCCTTCCTCAACTACCTCCTATTTCTCATTTCCATATCACTATCATGAGCTTGTCGTTAAACATCACTACAACCCTACCTTCTCAAAATTAAATACTACTACTACTACTAATAATAATATTACAATATAAATAATTTTATGCTTATGACAATAACGAGTCGAGTCGAATCGAGTATTGGCTTGCTCAAGCTCGAGTTTGATTCGTAAGTGTCGAGCTCGAACTTGACGCGACTCGGCCGAGTTTTAATTTTTCGAAATTGAGTTCGACTCGATGAGCTCGATTTCGAGATCAATTAGACTTGATTATTGGTATAATTTTGAATTTTATATCGAGTAAACTCGTGTAGGATCGTTTACACTCGTTTAATAATAGATGGATATAAATGTATAATCATAAACTAGGCTTGATTAAGCTTGCGAGCCTATCGAGCTAAGTATCATTGAACTCAAATTTGGGCTCGATATATACTCGAGTAGCTCGAGCTCAAGCTCAAGCTCGACTTCATAAACATCGAATCGATTTCGAATTTTTTTGAGTCAATTCCAAGTAGCTCGAGAGTTGTCTCGACTTACTTAAACCCCTAAATCTCTTATGACAAAAAGCAGGAAAAAATAAAAAATTTAAGACACAAATTTGCAGTACATTTTTAGTTTATATGTGGATGCAATTTTTAGTGATCCAACAAAGAATGCTTGTTATATTTTTCATTTAGAAGAAGAAGAAGAATGGCTTGAAGCAAAAAATATTTAAATAATTTGCAATTTAAATAGTGTGAATTAGTTAAAATCTATATATATATATTAAAACAATGTTTTCAATTTAACATCAATTTCAATGACAATTATGTAATTATATTCAAATTAATAACATCTTATATAAATGTAGATTAAATGATTCTAGCTACTAATAAATAATTATTAAATCTTCCAAATTACTTGGCAAATGAAAGTTATAAAAGTGCCCAAATATTATATTAATTATATTAGGTAGCACTTTCACCCGTGCATTGCACGACAATAGTTATTTTATTATATTTAAATATATATATATATATATATATAGAAATAAATAGATTGAAATTTATAACGTCGAAACATGAAATTTCTTTTTAGATTGACTCAAAATATTAACTAATTCTTTATAATAGAGAAAAAAAAAAGATATTTTACACTCACTCGAACAACACCTATCATTGTGCGGATCATCTCTGCATATAATTAATATCTTTATTTCTTGCAAAGGAAAATAAATAAATAAATTTGCAAATATGTTTGTGACATCATCTTCAACGTTTATTATTTACAACTATTGAGAATATCCAACACCATTTCACATGTATATATAGGGGTGACCACAAATCGGTTCAATAACCGAACCAAAAAAATAAGAAAAATCGAAAAAAAAAAACAGGAAAAATTAAAATTGAAATCGAACCAAAATTTTAAGTTCGGTTTTGTTAAAAAAACTGAACAAAAAATATTAAATAAATAATTATTATATTTAAATGAGTAATGTTTAATATATATTTATATATTTAATAAGTATATATTCAATTAGTAATATTAAATAAATTATTATCTAATAAATAATATGAAATAAATTATTATTATATATATTTCGGTTCAATTTTTGGTATTTCAGTTTTTTTTTTTTTATATCAAAATTGCTTCAGCTCAGTTTGATCGGTTATTGATTTTTTACCAAATTTTGTTTACCTCTATGTATATACAGTATAACTATAAATGCATCATTTAAACAAAAATGACTACTTTTTCGATTTATGCAAACTAACTTCTATGAAATTTGTTCACTTCATTACTCGGAGAATTAATTTTTGTTGCAAACATTCATATCGATTATAACAATCTTTTTATTATTATGTGTAGTAGACAATTAACTGTGAAATAATATTTATTTATTATTTTGTATTATTTGTTTGAAAATAACATTTATTTATTATTTTCAATTATTTATTTGAATAAGTGTATATTATTTTAAGAGACACTTAAGAATAAATGCTAAACAAAACTGTAAAAAAAAAGGTTAATAGTATATTTTGTTTTAATATATATATATATATATATATATATATATAGATTCTAAAATTTAATCTATTTTGTATGTAGACATATATCCAGTATACATCTTAAAATTGAAAAAAAATTATTATAATATAAACCACATTACAAAGTCATGATAATAATTGATAAAATTATTTAAAAATAATTATTTAAAACTTATTTTAAATGAACATATTAAATATAGAAAACTAACTATTAATAATTCATATTATGTAAGACCATGCTATATGGAGCATGGTTCAAATGTTAATTTAATATATGTGGGTTAATTTGGATTTAATCTTAATTGTTTATTTATTTTGATCCACGGTTAGAGCTTTCATAATTAATTTATTTGGCTATTTTATATATGTGTATATTATTTTATATTTTAAAGTGTATAAATTGTTATTATTTCAAATAATATTTATATTATTTTTTTCACCTTAGACCACTATGAATTGGACACGAACATTAAAAAAAGTGAGACTTAATATTTTAAAGATATTTTTTTTTGAGAAAGTAATCATTTTTAATGAGATTGTCCAATAAAAAAACATATCACTTTTAGCATGACAAATTGAATAATACTCCATTCGTCCCACTTATAATGACTTATTTACTTTTTACACGACTACCAAGGAAAGTCTAATATTTGTCTATAGTATAAAAGCTACTCTCTCCGTCCCACTAAAAGTAGTAATATTTGACCAAATCTGTGAGAGTTTTTTGGTGAAACGTGACCACTTTTAGTGGGACAGAGAGAGTAATAAACACCTCATGTGCAAATCTTTACCCATAAAGGAAATGAGTCGTTATTAGTGGGACGTCCCAAAATGGAAAATAAGTCATAATTAATGGGACGGAGAGAGTATTTTTTTTACCAAAATTATTGGTTACATGCTTTCACTAAATATTTAGTCTTCACTTTTTTATAAATGATAATATATTTTTTTTTGTAATTTAATTTTCTTTATTTATTTTTGTCAAGACCAAAGATATATGAATTGCTTAAAAAAATGTTTAATTGTCGGATTGTGAAATCGTCATTAATCTTAATCTTTTAATTCCATCAATTTGAATTGTTTATTTTGACTATAAAATAGCTTTTACGTCATCTAATTCTCCTTTGTATATATATATTTTTAAATTTATCGTTCATTTGAACAGTAAAATATGGTAAAATTACTAAAAATTGATAATAAATGATGAATTGTGAATAGAAAATAAGGAATTTAGAAATAAAATATGTTATCAATTTTATCTATAGGTGCTATGTGAAATATACCCACTTTCATAATAAAAAATGAAAATTGTCCATTTTGTAAAAAACATATGAAAAATGTCCATTTTTAGTGTAGAATACCTAAAATACCCATATTTAAGGTTTGATTTGTCTATTTTTACGTGAAATCATACAAATGATTGATAACTTATTATATTTATTTTGGAATTTAGTCGTATTAATTATTTATTAGAAGGAGAGAAGAAGAGAATAATAAATCACATCGCGTGCTTGTTTGTCAAAACGAAAGAAGTATTGCGAAATCTAAACCCGTAGTTTCAAAGAATAATGTGTTATAAGGTTAACGAACTAAAATCATGTCGTGAAAATATGCATTTTTTAAAAAAAATCTGATCGATTTTTGTGCAAAAATGACGTGTTTATGTTTAAAACGACCAAATTTATATATTTCTATGAACTTTGACGATAGAATTTTATTGATTTAGAATGATAATAACACATACATTATATGCTCAAAAATCCGGTCGTCATATGTACAAGAAATATGAAAACCCGGTCGGTCTATGTCTACAAAAGATGTGAACGACCGGGTTTTCGATTTCCTAAGAAATTTCGCGATCGGGTTTTGTTCTATGGATATCTTGATCATATTCTGCTTATAAAAACATATTTTATTGTTCAAATGGACGAATGAAAGTATGCAAATGCAAAGTACAATGATGTACCGAATTTGTTGTTGATTGTTAGAGATATTCTGAACTTTTTGGATACTTTTCATGTAAATTTTACAAAATGAGTATAATTCATTTTTTAGTTACAAAATAGGGTAGTTTTAATAGATAATCATTTATCTATTATATCTTAAAAATCAAACATACCCTAATATAACTATATGTTTTTACTCATATAAAAAAAATATTATATGAAAAATGAGAAAATAGGTTAATCATCCATTTTGGATTAATCTATTAATTTAATGTTATATTATATATCATTAATTAATTAACAAGAAGCTTAATAAATTATTTATATTATTTTTTACATGTTACCTAATGTATAATAAATTATTTATATTTATTTGTAACAATCATGCTCTATTAAATATAAGAAAAAATGTTACTATATTTTATCTTGAATTTGTATAAATTGTTAAATACATAATTTTATTAGTTTAACAACACTATTGTAAGTTTTTGTATGTATTACTATCCCCGTCCTATTTATATTGACTCACTTTATTATTATAACACATTTATTTGAATAAAATGGGAACCAATACAAATAGGACGGAGGAAGTAATATTTTATAATTGTATAATTTTTTTGTGCATCGCACCCATACACAAACTAGTATATAATAATAAATATGTTAGCTATCGAAATCTGGCACGAAACATGCATATATATCCTTTTGGTTATTAAATTGTGCAAAACTCTCTTATGTTACTAAAATATTGGAGAAGTTGCCTTTTTTGTCCAACTCATACTCAAAATAGGTTTAATTTTGATGATGAAGAAGATTATGAATTAAACTCTTACTCAAAATAAGTCATTAGATGGAAGCTTAGGTAATTGATACTTATCATTGATTTTGATTGTGGATTTATTGTATTATATATATGACAATGTTAATAATTAATTGTACGTGTCATTTTTATGCATGTCCAACATTAAAATGAATTAGTTGGATCCAAATAATCTCATTATATGCATTAACTAATGAAATATTATAAAAGTACTTTCTTTTTGAAAGGACGATTTGTATATAATGATATTTAGGGTAAAAGGGTGTGTGTTGACCTACTGATAGTGAGGTTAATGTCCAATATAATAAATCTTAAGTTCGAATTTTTCGTGGCGTGGTTATATAATTTAATATTAATATAATTCAATTAAGAAATATTAATGTAATCCAATTAAGAAGAAAACTAATGTTTAGAGTAAAAGGTCAGAAGAGGATTTCGTAGTATTTCAATTTTTCAACAACTTGGATTAGGTAAAATTTTATTTTTTATTTTTCTCAAGCAAAAGAGACAAATTTCAAGTACCAAATGAAGAAAACATAATCTGACCCATACAGAGAAGAGGTGTCTTTTTTATTATTATTAAGTTAGGAGAATAAAAAAAGGTGTATGGTAGATTTGAATATTTTTATATGTTGTCTCGAAAACATTTATTATTTTATATGTCTGCATATATTTTATTTTGTGGGACTAATTCTCCACTAAAAATATATTTTATATATTTTTTTAAGATCCGTATGGATTCATTCACAACTCATTTTTCGCGCACGGATGAGTATATAATTGTGTGAAACTTTATTTATATGAAGAAACATGACAATATTATTGTGTAAGCTAGCCTGGTTCTTATTTGGCTTTGAACCAGAATGCTAAATTCTCACGTGGCTAAACTTATCCCTTTGTGTAATAACATTGTTAGTAACTGCATTACATCTAGCATCACACATTACGTAAAAGTTTCTCTCCTGTAATTTCTTAATTATTCACCAAAACTTTATTTATTTTCTAACTGCTATTCCAATTTTGCAACTATTACTATTATTAAAATAATACTCTATATTTATGTGTTTAGATACGTTGTCCATAAACAAATTGATACCGTTGAGTAATCAAATAATATAAACCGTTAAATTATTACTGTAATTCAAAACCATCATTAGTTTACACATATTATACCGAAACTCCTTTTTGTATGATTTATTGTTGTTTTGACAAATTAATATCACTGTAATGGTAAGATACAAATGTAAAAAAGACATAATTATATATAAACACTATAAGCATGATTATATTATATACACAAAAAAGTATTTCCGAATTTTGTAACACCAGTACTCTAGTAGAGTGCTAATGATAAATAAATATATATCCGGTACGATTTAGTCGGTATTAATTAGTTTGAAATTGCCTGAAATTGTATTGGGTCGAGATTAATTTGTTACATGGATAGGCATTGTGGCAGATTAAGTCTCAAGATTAATCATATATGGCATTGTCTCCAAATTAAGTCTCGAGCGTAAACTTCTGAATCAAACAACTTACAAAACCAATTTCCAATCATATCAACCAAACACCTAATAAATAGTTGATGCGATGAAAAAGATATGTCCACTTGCTGTTGCTTCTTCCTTCTTTTATTATTAAATTTAATAATCACTGATCCATCCAGCCCATCGATCTAGCCTTATGTGAAACCATAAATGTTTCTTGTTTTTCATCATCTTCAATTCATCCATCTTTCATTATTTTGTTCCATTTCTATTTATAAAAAATTATAATATTTATTTAACTCATTTTCCCCATACCATTATAATTAAGTTAAATGAACTTGTTCGAAAAAATATATATTTAAAATAATTTAATCAAAATTAAATTCTACAAGACATGTAAATCATGTAAGCGGTCGAAACGATGCTTGTCTTCGTATAATTAAATTTTTTCATTTTTCAACCATAAAAATTAGTTCATTAGATTAAACTACTTATTTTCACAATTGTTGAAACTAAGCTAATGCAGCTGAAGTTTGCTAGTATTGAGTAAAATTAGGAATGAAACGAAAGGAAAGCAGTAACTTCCATTAACCAATTTTTAGAGAATCAAAAGGTACAGTTTGTTGTAACAAGCTCGTTGAAGAAGAAAGTATATGCACTCATCTCACTCCTCCACATCAGCATACAGTCAGCAACATAAAATTGACTTCCAAACTAACAAAAACATAAAGTAAGATATCTAAAGCGTAGACACGCTTCTACAAGTAATGAAACAAATATCCAATCCACTTATTTAGAATATGAACCAACGGTGGAGATTTAAACTTCAAGCAATGTTGAACTCTTCCTTGCGCACCTAACACCTTCGTATGCTTCACAAGTAGAGAATCCATTACCCCCCTCAAGATGGAGTTGACACACGTCGCACAACCCCAGATTTATAGTGTTGTCTCACCAAGTGACAGTCATGAATGGTAACCAAGTTATCATAATGGAGAGGTATAGGCAGCACAAGTCTGCAATTGAAAGTCTTGCAGAAGAGAATGAATCCGAACAAGCTCACGGAAAGTGGCACTTAGAGACCTATGTTCTGCCTCTGTAGATGATACAAAAATAGTAGATTATTTCTTGCACCTCCATGAAATTTAAGCACCACCAAGATAGATGCAATATCCAGTGAGAGACCGCCTAGTATCAACGCATGAGCCCCAATAACCAGTGATATTACAAGAATTATTAGATGGAAAGAATAAATCAAGGGATGGACACCCTTTGAGATATATTAGCACATGTGTGGCTACTTGCCAATGAGAACTCCTAGGACTAGCAACAAATTGGCTTAGTTGTTGTACGACATAAGATATGTCAGGCCTTGTAAGATTCAAGTAAGACAACCGGCCAACCAATCTCCTATAAACATTGGGTTGATCAAAAATGTCACATTTTTCCTTACTAAGTTGCATACCAGAGGCAGTGGAGTGGGAACAGAGGTACTGCCTAGAAAGCCAATTGAATCCAGTAGATCAAGAATGTATTTTCTCTGATTGAGATAAGTACCAGTTGAACCTCTTGCAATTTCCAGCCCCGGAAAGTATTTGACAAGTTCTAGATCTTTGATAGTGAATGCATCATCTAAATAAGCTTTGAGAGCATTAATCTCAGAAGGACTAGGACCTGTAATAAGAACATCATCCACATAAACCAAGATGCACAAAAACTTATCACCCTTGCCCTTTAAAAACAAACAGTGATCTGTGCAAGATTGAGTGAACCCATAAGCATATAGTGCCTTGCAAAACTCAGCATTCCACTCACGGGAAGCCTATTTTAAACCATAAAGACTCCTTACTAGTTTATAGACTTGACCAGGTTTGGCTTTAGAATAGCCCTGTGGAGGTTTCATACATATGTCCTCACGCAAAAACTCATGGAGAAAGGCATTATTTACGTCTGCCTGATGTATTTCTCAGTCCTTAAACGTGGCAATAACTATAAGGAATCTCACAGTTACTAACTTAGCAACATGAGAAAATACTTCATTGTAATCTATTCCAAATTCTTGATTAAATCCTTTAGCAACCAATCAAGCCTTAAACCTTTCTATAGTCCCATCAGTCTTAACCTTAACCTTGTAAACTCATTTATATCATATAGTTTTCTTATCTGGAGGGAGGTCAGTTAGGATCAGGTGTGATTTTCTTCTAAAGCTAAGAGTTCAGCATCCATAGCCTTAGTCCACTCCACAAATTTACTGGCATGTTTGTATGAAGTTGGCTCCTGGATGTTTGTAACATTAACCATGTTAGGTTTTTAAGTCTTGATGTTATCTGAAGTGTTGACCTAACAT
>JAPKLX010000031.1:1978894-2019599 GCA_026898415.1 Leonotis leonurus
ATTTTAGCTTCCGCAACAACTATTTAGAGTAGGTGATACACTTTCAAACCAGAAATGTAGTATGATCAATAGACAAATGTGGAGTCAAGACATAAGGGAAAATGGGTGGAACATGAACAACAGGTGGCACATGTGATAAAGCAGATGTGGAACCAACATAATCAGATAACCATGCAGGTGGTTTATGACTTCTAGTACTGTGTCTTACCCTGGGATGTGGAGTAATAACATCAATAGACTGGTCTGTAACTTCAGTAGAAATCTCCAGGTGTTCCTCATCAAGGGAAGGAGCAACCTTCTCATGTGTGTGTACTATAGGTTCAACATCAACTGCAGTATGTGATCCATCATCATCATCATCTGATACTGAATCCACTCCATCATGACTGCCCTCATCAGTTGTATGATCGTCATCATCATCTGTAAAAGGTTGTGAAGATAAGAAAAGGAATGAAGCAGGTACAGATGTGGCATCAGCTTTCTCCTCAAAAGGATTTACAGAAGAGAAGAATTTAACATCCCTAGACACAATAATCTTGGAGTCTTCCATGTGATATAATACAAATCCCTTATGGTTAGGAGAAAAACCAAGAAAAATGCATTTGTCAGCTCTGCTAGAAAACTTAGTCTTATGAGGATCAAGACTTACTGCATAAGCCAAACATCCAAACCTTGGTGTAGACTTTAAATCAGTATCTTGGCCAAACATTATAGAATAAGGGTTGTGTCACTCTAGAACTTTACTAGGAAGTTTATTAAGAATCCAACTAGTCATAAGGATGGAAAATGGCCAAAACTTGTGAGGTATATTGTTGTGAATCATCAAAGCCCTAGCTACTTGTAGCAAAGTTCTATGTCTACGTTCTACAATCTCATTCTATTGAGGTGTATAAATGCATGACCTCTGATGAACTATGCCAAGTTTCATAAGCAACAAATGCATATTATGGTTAAGAAACTCACTACCATTGTCAGTTCTGATCTGCTTAACTGACTTACCAAATTAAGTTTTGATCATATAAAAGAAACCTTTAAGTATACTATAAACTTGGCTTTTAGAGTGCATCATATAGGTCCAAATCATGCGAGAATGATCCTCAACAACAGTTAACACAAATCTAGCATTGCACATATTATCATACTGTAGGATTAATTTCTAGTCAATTATTAATATGGTCACATATATAATAAGAATGTATTAATTGCTATTATATAATGTGTATAACCATAAATGTAATTGTATAGTTGAGGGGCTGACTTGCAATTACGATAAAGTATATTAAATATAAAAGGATGGATGGTCCCCAGAGAAGTTACGTATCTCATATTCTATTATCCCCCATCAGTATAGAATTTATGGTGAAGAGGCGTAACCATTCTCCGAAAGTTCCATCAATTCATCCAACCAGTCAATCATCTTCTGTTCAATTCAATGACGTTTCCTGGTTAGTTTTTTTCCTGTGTTCGATCTTCATACAATGCTTCAGATTATCGTAGTAGAGAATTCATTATCTAGGGTTTACAGTATTTTTTCATCTTTTGGTATCATGATTTTAACAAGTGGTATCAGAGCCTCTTTATCTATGATTCTCTGAGATTTGGTCATTGTATGATGATTTATTGTTGATCCTTCGGTTGATTTCAATTCGATTTCCGCTGTGGTTATGAAATTGCCATGAATGTATGAAAATCATCATATTATGCGTTAATTGTGGATTTGGTGGTGATTAATGTTTCAGTATTTCTTTTGTCACTTTTGTACTGCTCGCGATTAATTGTATCTCAATTATGGGGAAATCGTAATTCTTCTTACTTATGGTTTTACTTTGTTAATTGTGCACGCAATCGAGGATTTCAATTAATTTTTCAAATCATGCCATTATACGTATGTTTTGAATTCTGCATCATCCATTATGAAATTTCCCAAATTATCAGCATGCAAATCGAGATACTTTATTGATGCATTTTATTTTTGGGATTATTTGAATCTATACATGAGTTATATGCATTTCAGATTCTTATGTAATCCTAATTATTTTGCACGCAAATCAGAGTGTTTTTTTTGTTATATATTATATAATATATTGATTTGGTTGTCTCACTTTTAATTATTGGTGATGTATTCAGATTATGATTAAATTAAATTTTTTGTTAATTGAGAAACCATATTGCACGCATATCAAGACATCATATGTATTGAATATGTTTGAGTGATTATGATGCGTGTTTAATTTATGTGGGTAATTTTTTGTTGCGACTTCGACGACCCGGTCCAGGTCGCCGATCCAGTTGCCAAATGTGTTGTTTTCAAGTATCAAATTTTTTTTCTAGGTGTTTTAGTTGAAGCAATACGTCGCCAAAGTGACCTCTTTTGTGTAGACTACTACATCTAGCCCTATATATGGTTGAATTGTGTTTTCAACTCATGCGTTTGTGTGATTGGCCCAAAGGAAGGTCCGCATCTGGCAGAGTTGTTTACGCATACTGTGGAGATAAGTGTATGACGATTATCTAGTTGAACTTGTGTGTTCAACAAGACAGTCCAAAGACTAATTGTTGTTAGACACGCCCTTTTCTGTCATCACTTGATCACTACATCGAGAGTACTGTTTGCAGCCAATGTTGAAGCCCAAAGGATAGACATTGGTGATGCGCTTGGTATCTCACATGGGGTTTAAACACCTTGACCATTAGCTATGTCCTAAAGTCTTTGTTGTGCATTCATTACTTAATTTTATTATCAAGTTCTTACTTTATTCTTTTGTTCTAATTCAGCTAATATGTCATCCATGACCACTTTGTCACTTGGCGTTAATCCACCTCCCATGCTTAATGGGACCAATTTCAAGGATTGGAAACGACACCTACTGATAATGTTGGGATCCATGACTTGGTATTCCGGTCTGAACAACCCGCACTTCTCACTGCCGATAACACTCCTGATGCCAAAAAGGAGTATGAGAGGTGGGAGCGTTCGAACAGACTGAGTCTTATGATCATGATGAATAGCATCCCAGAGGCCTTTAGAGGTCATGACATTGATAAAGTCAGTTCAGCAAAGGTTTTCCTTGATGAACTCGAGCAATATTTTGCCAAGACTGACAAAATCAAGTTAATGTCACTTCTCTCGACTCTCACGTCGATGAGATATAAGGGTCAAGGAAACATAAGGGAGTACTTAATGGAAATGTTTAATGTCGCTTCTAAGCTTAAAGCTTTGAAGATGGAATTTATTGATGATTTCCTAGTACTCATGGCTCTCATTTCACTTCCTCCTCAGTTTAGTCAGTTTAAAACTAGCTACAACTGTCAAAAGGAGAAATGGACTCCAAATGAGCTCATTTATCAGTGTGTTCAGGAGGAGGAGAAATTGAAAAGAGAGAGGACTGAAAGTGCCCATGTGGCAATGACCTCTAAAGGAAAGGGCAAGAAAAGGCCTTTCGAGAAAGAAGTTGTTGCTAAAGCACTGGCTACGAAGAAATAACATAAAGATCTAAGTTGTTTCTTTTGCAAGAAGTCGGATCATGTAAAGAAAGACTGTGCGAAGTATCACGCGTGGCGTGTTAAGAAAGGTACGGTCTACTCTTTGGTCTGTTCTGAAGTTAATTTATCTTCACTACCTGGAAATACTTGGTGGATAGATTTTGGAGCTACCACTCATATCAGTATTTCAATGCAGGGTTGCTTGAGCTACCGAAAGTCCAGTGATGGTGAAAGATACATCTACGTTGGAGATGGGAATTCGGTTGAAGTAGAGGCAATAAGAGATTTTAGATTGTTATTAGGAACTGGTTCTTATTTGGATTTGAAAGACACTTTCGTTGTACCGTCTTTTAGACGGAATTTAATTTCTGTTTGCTTATTGGACAAGTTTGGTTATTGTTGTTCCTTTGGAAACAAACAGTTTACTTTGTCTTTTAATTCAATGGTTATTGGAACTGGTTATTTGAACTCTTATGACAATCTTTATCTGTTGGAAATAATTACTTCCTATAATGAAAACCTGCATATTGAAGCTAAAGGTACTAAAAGAAAATTAAATAAAGAAAATTATGCTTCATTATGGCACAAACGCCTAGGTCACATCTCTAGAAATAGAGTTGAGCGACTTGTGTCTGATGGAATTTTAGATTCCCTTGACTTCACATATTATAATGTTTGTGCTGACTGTATCAAGGGAAAACAGACCAAGAATAAGAAATTAGGAGCCTATAGAGCTACAGAAGTTTTGGAGTTAATACATACTGATATTTGTGGACCTTTCCCTACAACATCTTGGAATGGTCAGCAGTATTTTATTTCCTTTATAGATGACTTCTCTAGGTATGGCTACCTATATCTTATTCATGAGAAGAGTCAGTTCATAGACGTGTTCAAGGCTTACAAAGCTGAAGTTGAGAATCAACTTAACAAAACAATTAAGGCTGTCAGATCTGATCGTGGTGGTGAATACTACGGTAGATATGACGAATCAGGTGAACAACATCCCGGACCTTTTGCTAAATTCCTAGATGAATGTAAAATCGTCCCTCAGTACACTATGCCTGGTACACCCAGCATGAATGGAGTATCTGAGAGGCAAAATAGGACTCTTAAGGATATGGTAAGAGTATGATTGCTCATTCTACCTTACCTGAGTCTCTCTGGGGAGAAGCACTTAAGACAACAGCTTATATCCTAAATAGAGTACCCACAAAGGCGGCTGCTAAAACGCCTTATGAGCTGTGGACTGGTCGAAAACCCATTCTTAAGCACCTACATATTTGGGGCTTTCCAGCTGAAGCAAGGCCTTACAGGCCTCTTGAAAAGAAATTGGACCCCAAAACAGTTAGTAGCTACTTTATAGGCTACTCTGAGCACTCAAGGGGCTTTAAATTTTATGATCCCACAACTAGAAACATTTTTGAGACGGGAACTGTATCATTCTTTGAAGATATTGAGTTTGTGGGAAGAAATAGAATTAGGGATATCGCTTTTGAGGAGGATTCAAATATGAATTCTACTACTGCTTCTAGTAGTGTTGAGGTTCCTATTCCTGTCATTATTCGAGAAGCAGATATGGATGAACCTCAAGATGATATCATTGAGGATATCTCCATTCAATTAGATCAAACTCAACAACCTCAAGAGCAACCTCAAGAACAAGTGCAATTGAAGAGATCCACTAGAGAAAGGCGAAGTGCCAATCCTGAGGATTATGAAATCTACCTCATGGAAGTTGAGGAATCTAATGGGCTGGAAAATGATCCTATCAATTTCCGTCAGGCCATGCAAGATGAACACTTTACTCAATGGATTGAAGCCATGAATGAAGAGTATAAGTCTATGCAAGACAATCAGGTCTGGGAACTTGTCCCATTGCCAGAAGGTGCAAAACCCATTGGTTGTAAATGGATATTTAAAACCAAAAGGGATGGAAATGGTAATATGGAAAGGTATAAGGCACGTCTTGTAGCTAAAGGCTATACTCCGAAAGAAGGCATTGATTATTCTGAGACTTTCTCTCCAGTTTCATCGAAAGACTCATTTAGAATAATCATGGCACTAGTTGCTCATTTTAATCTTGAGCTATATCAGATGGATGTTAAAACTGCGTTTCTCAATGGAGACATTGAAGAAACAATTTATATGCATCAACCACATAACTTCGAATTAGGTAACTCAAAGGAAATGGTTTGCAAGCTAAAGAAATCCATCTATGGGCTCAAGCAAGCTTCTCGTCAGTGGTACCACAAATTCCATGAAGTTGTTCTCTATGTAGTTGAGGATTGTGTGTATCATAAGTTCAGTGGGAGTTAATTTGTGTTCCTGGTTCTCTATGTAGATGACATCCTGTTTGCCTCTAATGATATGAACTTCCTTAAGGACACCAAGAAATTTCTCTCTAAGAATTTTGAGATAAAAGATCTTGGGGAAGCCTCTTTTGTATTAGGAATCCAGATATACCGTGACAGATCTAAATGTGTTCTTGGATTATCACAAAAGAATTATATCGAAAAGATCCTTAAGAGGTTTAGTATGCAAGGATGCAGACCAGTAGAAACCCCTGTTTCTAACGGAGAAAAGTTTAGCTTTACTCAATGCCCTGAAACCAACCTTGAAATTCAGCAAATGCAGAACATTCCTTATGCTTCGGCAATAGGAAGTTTGATGTATGCTCAGGTATGTACGCGTCCGGATATTGCGTACATAGTAGGAATGCTAGGTAGATACTTAAGTGATCCTGAGATGACACACTGGAAAGCAGCCAAAAGGGTTTTAAGATACCTACAGAGAACAAAAGATTACATGCTAATCTACAGAAAGTCAGATAACTTGGAGGTCATCGGATATTCGGATTCTGACTTTGCTGGATGTCAAGACGGTAGAAAATCCACTATTGGATTTGTCTATCTGCTGGCTGGAGGAGCTATATCCTGGAAGAGTGTCAAACAGACACTTGTAGCTTCTTCCACCATGGAAGCAGAGTTCGTAGCATGTTATCAGGCTAGGCTACAGATCACAGGATCTGGCTGCGTAATTTTATCACTGGGCTGCGGATTGTGGAAACAATTGAAAGACCACTCAAGATAGACTGTGACAATATATCAACAGTCTTGTATTCCAACAACAATAGGAGCTCTTCAAAGTCGAAGCACATCGACATCAAGTTCCTAGTTGTGAAAGAGAATGTGCAGAATAAACTGATTTTGATTGAGCACATAGGAATTGGCTCCATGATAGCGGATTCGTTTACTAAGGGCTTAATGCCTAAGGTCTTTCATGAGCACGTAGCTAGTATGGGTATTTCATCCTTGGATGACGTAGTATAGTTTCAGTGGGAGCTGTATTTAGTGTTTATTGATACTTTTGACAATATTTTATTGCAATACACTTACTTCACCTTTGATGAAGTTTTTCTTGATCGAGATTAAAGTTTCAGTTGTTTATTTTGCATTTCTCAACCTTCGCCTAAAGTTTAAATGTCTAAAGAGGACCATTCGAAAATAGATTATATATCTAATTTTCGTTATACCATCTGATCTATGTCATTTGATTTTATTGGTGCATGTGATTACTATCGGCCTAGTCGAGCTATATTTTGGCAAACGCTGTTTTAGTCCTTGTATGAGTGCAGTTGATGGACAAGATTGTTTAGATACACAACTTTATAATAGCACTTTTGTCTAAGCATGCTTCCCGTTATAATACATTATCAAGACTTATATATTGTGTCCAAGTGGGAAATTGTAGGATTAATTTCTAATCAATCATGATTTTAACACATACGTGTAAGGACCCCAAACATCTATGTGCACCAGCTCAAACAATTCAACTGATCTTCTATGCAACAAAAGGAATGAACTCCTAGCAAGTTTGGCTTTAATACATACCTCGCATTGAGCCAATGCATCTACATTCTGCTTGGTGAAACCCTTGTCCAAGTGTTTCATATGCTGCAAAGTGTCTAATGAGGCATGGCCAAGAACTTCATGTCAATCCATAGTAGTCAGATTAGTGTGGTGCACCATATGATCAAGTTTCAAATCCTACAAGTGAGAGTTGAATACATAGAGATTCCTAACCACTTTGCCAAAAGCTAATACCCTATCAGTCCTTTCCTTTTGAATCAAACAATGAGATTTTAAAACTATACATTTGACTCCCAAATCACTATTCAACTGTGCTACAGAGATAAGATTATTAGTAAACTCTGAAGCATACAAAACATCCTTTAGTGTGACTTCATCATTGATCTTGACCTCTCCCTTAAAATGCACAGTTTTGGTAGTGCCATCAAGAAGATGCAAGTCATGCTTGTATGTTAACTTTCTTACAGAGTGTAACATGGCAGGATTGCAGCATACATGTATAGAGGCACCTGAGTCCAGAATCCAAGAATTAACACTTCCTTCACCAACGTTGAAAGCATAATGACCTCCAAAAGGTATGTCTTCATGTGCAGTCTTTTGAAACATGTTGACATCATGTTGTGCAGTAATTAGTGGATCTCATTTAGCCCACTTAGCAATCTCAGATTGTATGAGTTTGCAGAGATCTGTATTGGAGTTCCCTTGAGAATTATCCTTATCATCTGGACCAGTGAATCCTTCAGAATCAACATGATTGATTCTTGATTTGCCTTTATTTGCTTTGAACTTCTTGTACCAGTCAGGGTATCCATGGATCTTAAAGCACTCAGCATCTTCATGGCCATATATTTTGCAGTGAGAGCAAAATAACTTGGCCTTCTCCTCCTTGGTTCGTCTTGGTCTCATAGAGCTTTGTTGACTCTGGTTCTCCTTGCTACTGTTAGTGTACATAAAATTTCTTGTGGGCAACAATAACTGAGATGAACCTTCAATACCACCCTCAGTGATCTTCCTCTGGTCCTCAACTTCAAGAATCATCGAATAAGCTTCGTTGACTATGGGCAAATGATCCATAAATAGAATCTGGCTCCTCGCACCTTCATAGCATTCATTTAGACCCATTAGGAATTGCATAAGCCTCCTTTGATCTTCTCTCTGCTGTGTCTTCTCCATTGAAGAAAGTAGCATATCAAGTTCGTGAAAAAGAGCAGTTAATTTGTTGAAGTACATCAGTACACTCATATTCCCTTGAACAAAACCAGTGACCGCCCGCTCTAACATATATATTTTTGGACCGTTGCTCCATCCAAATTGTTGACACAAGGCCTCCCAAAGTATATGAGAATTATCTATGTGAGTAAAGGCATTAACTAATTCCTTGGATATGGAGTTAATTATCCAGCATGTGACCATATAGTCAGCACGCATCCAATCATCAAAATGAGGTGAATCAGAATCTGGTGCAGGTAATCGACCATCCAGAAACTCTAATTTGCACTTAGCTCCTAATTAAGGCTCTTCGAATACAACGACTCTAATTAAGGAAGTTATCTTCATTGAGGAGAACGGAGACAAACTGCATACCTAGATGGTCTACACTATGGATTTGCAAAATCTTTTGCAAGCGTTTGTCATCCAGATGATGCCATTGTCGAATCTCCTCATCTTTGGTAGTTTGTGGACTCTCCGTCTCATCAATTGACTGATCAGCTACATCTTCATCATCGCCACGATTCTCGCCGCGATTCTCCCGATCAGCCCTCTGTTCCTCCTGGAGAAGAACATTCCACGGTACCCGCTTGTTCTTCGCCATTATCACTCAGTAATCGTTTAGTCTCGTGATACCATATTGAAACTAAGCTAATGCAGCTATAGTTTGCTAGTATTGAGTAAAATTAGGAATGAAACGAAAGGAAAGCAGTAACTTCCATTAACCAATTTTTAGAGAATCAAAAGGTATAGTTTGTTTTAACAAGCTCGTAGAAGAAGAAAGTATATGCACTCATCTCACTCCTCCACATCAGCATACAGTCAGCAACATAAAATTGACTTCCAAACTAACAAAAATATAAAGTAAGATGTCTAAAGCGTAGACACGCTTCTACAAGTAATGAAACAAATATCCTATCCACTTATTTAGAATATGATCCAACGGTGGAGATTTAAACGTCAAGCAATGTTGAAGTACTCTTCCTTGCGCGCCTAATACCTTCGCATGCTTCACAAGTAAAGAATCCATTAACAATCAGTTAAAAAGTAACCAAATATATAAACCTACTATGGTACCACTGTAAAATGAAAATGATCAACCGACGGGTTGGAACCATACGTTTGCGGACGATGACATAATATTAAAATTTTTAATAAATTTAAAGTTTATTAATTCTTATTTCCAATTAAAGTTTATTAATTGAATTTGAATATAATTTAATATTGTTCATTACAAAATAATAAAAAGAAATAAATAATGTGTATATTAATGTTGTGTGATCATATCAGTCGTGTATTGATATTTTTGTAGTTTTACATTAGATATATTTTGGAGTATGTATATAAAGACGTGTACAGTGTTGCATTGATTTCGACGTCGTATTCAATAATTAATTATACCATATCACAACTACTACGTGAGTTGTGTATTTACTCTTACAACTGTATCTTGTAAAAATCATAATTTCTTCTCAAATAATTTATGCATATATGTCTACAAGTACTTTTATTAATTGTTTGGACATCATAGACTTAAATGTTACTACTATAGGATAGCATTAGAACACCATTAACTTCTCCCGAAATGGCTCACATGCTTTGATTATTTCAAAGTGGAAATTAGAAACCTCTTGTCCCAAACCAAATGTACACTTAATAAAAGATTTAATTAATTAAATTATAAATTATGTTGGCACAAAAAGAGAAAATCTTTCATCTTTGGAATAATATTATACAACATGAAGCCATGAAGGGTTTTAATTATATTGAGAGTGTAAAATAAGAGGCTAAATAGTGAGTTAGATATATCATATATAGGTGTGCATGTGCGGTGTGCCTGCCACATGACATGCACATTGGCTTTGTCTACCGTTCATTTATAATATATATAGTAGTATTGCCTTATTTGAATATTAATATAAATTAGTGCAGAAATGATTTGTTTTGGGATCATGCATGTTGCTAATTATTCTCACAATTAATTAATGTACGTACCAATTAATATCGAGCTCAAACTTGTATAAAAATAGTTGGAATAATGATTAATGATGCGGGGAGGTCGAGGTTGAACATGCATGATTAATTATCACTATTTTTAGAAATTAATGTTACATATGAACTCGATATAGTGAAACAATCGAGGAACACTTTCCATTTCTCGCTGCAATTAGAGTATATCCGAATGAATATATGATCTATATACATACTACAAAATAAAAATTATTTTAACAACCAAATTTTTCAGTTATTAAAACTTTCGTTACTAAAAAGTTTCGTAACGGCTTTATTCATAATAATATCGATAGTTGCTAAAAATATTAACGGAACATATTCTGTTACTATATATAACAACGGAATCATAACGAATTTCCGTATCTATAATGGTTTCTTTAATTTTAGTAAATTGCTAAAAATATTAACGGAACATATTATGTTACTATATATAACAACGGAATCATAACGAATTTCCGTTTCTATAATGGTTTCTTTAATTTTAGTAACGGAATTGTGACGGAAAATTACATTACTAAATTTTTAATAACGGGTAATTACGTCATTAATTCCGTTACTAAAATTTGACAACAATTCCATAATAATTTCGTTGTTAATCTGTTAAAATTTAGAAATAGAAAATTTTTCTATCACTATTCCGTTGCTATATAATGTAGGAGCATGGGGAATTCAACATACTGCAGAAGAGTCCTAAAGTGAATTCCTAAACGACTAAAGTTCTCTATCATGTAAAGTCCGAAGCATTGATGTGATGAAGATGACGAATCACTAACCTGGAAACGCCATGTAACAGTGCGGAAGAGGATTGAGGTGTGGGATGGTCTTCCAGGGGATGATCACCTCAGTTTCCTTATGCACCGTTCTGATGGGGGAGAACAGAAGTCAACGTATCGGTATGATTCCCCTGGGGACCACCCATATTTTATTAAAACAACTTATTTGTAATTGCAAGTCAGCCCCTCAACAACTTAGCAATTACACTATATGATTATATACTTATATAATAGCAAATAACACATTTTAATGTATAAGTGACCATACTTATGAGATTAATAGAAATTAATCTAACAATCTCTCACTTGGGCACAATATACAACAGCCTTGACAATATGTTATGACCAAAAAAGCGCTTAAACCAAAATGCTATTATATATTATGTATATAAACAATCTCGTCCATTGACTGCACTCATACAAGGACTAAAGCAGCGTTCATCAAATATAGCTCGACTAGACTGACAGTAATCACATGCACAAATACAATCAAACGACATAGATCACATGGTATAACGAAAATCAGATTTAGAATCTATTTTCGAATGGTCCACTTTAAACCTTTAAACTTTAGATGAAGGCAACTGAATACAAAATAAGCAACAAAAACTGAAATCTTGATCAAGACAAAACTTCATTAAAGGTGAAGTAAGAGTGTTGCAACAAAACACAAACAAAAGCATCGATAAGCAACATATGCAGCTCCCACTGAATCTATACAATCTCATCTAATGATGATAATCTCATACTAGATACATGCTCATGAAAGACCTTAGGCACTAGGGCCTTAGTAAACGGATCCGCAATCATGGAGCCAGTTCCGATATGCTCAATTGATATCAGCTTATTCTGAACCTTCTCTTTCACAACTAGGAACTTGATGTCGATGTGCTTCGACTTTGAACAACTCCTATTGTTGTTAGAATACAGGACTGCTGATTTATTGTCACAATAAATCTTAAGTGGTCTTTCGATTGTTTCCACAATGCGCAGCCCAGTGACAAAGTTCTTCAGCCAGATCCCGTGATCTGTAGCTTGATAACATGCTACAAATTCTGCTTCCATTGTGGAAGAAGCTACAAGTGTCTGTTTGACACTTTTCCAAGATATAGCTCCTCCAGCCAGCAGATAGACATATCCAGAAGTGGATTTCTTACTGTCTTGACAACCAACAAAGTCAGAATCAGAGTATCCAATGACCTCCAGGTTATCTGACCTTCTGTAGATTAGCATGTAATCTTTTGTTCCTTGTAAATATCTGAAAATCCTCTTGGCTGCTCTCCAGTGAGTCATCCCAGGATCACTTAGATATCTACCTAGCATTCCTACTATGTACGCAATATCCGGACGCGTACATACCTGAGCATACATTAAACTTCCTATTGCCGAAGCATAAGGAATGTTTTGCATCTGTTGAATTTCAAGATTGGTTTTAGGACACTGAGAATTTAAAACCCCTTGAGTGTTCAGAGTATCCTATGAAGTAGCTACTAACTATTTTTGGGTCCAATTTCTTTTCATGAGGCCTGTAAGGCCTTGCTTCAGCTGGACAGCCCCAAATATGCAAGTGCTTAAGACTGGGTTTTCTACCAGTCCATAGCTCATAAGGTGTTTTAGTAGCAGCCTTAGTGGGTACTCTATTTAGGATATAAGCTGCTGTCTTTAATGCTTCTTCCCAGAGAGACTCAGGTAAGGTAGAATGAGCTATCATACTCCTTACCATATCCTTAAGAGTCCTGTTGCGTCTCTCAGATACTCCATTCATGCTTGGTGTACCAGGCATAGTATACTGAGGGACAATTCTGGATTCCTCTAGGAATTTAGCAAAAGGGCCAGGACGTTGTTCACCTGAGCCGTCATATCTACCATAGTATTCACCACCACGGTCAGATCTAACAGCCTTAATGGTTTTGTTAAGTTGATTTTCAACTTCAGCTTTAAAAGCTTTGAACACGTCAATAGATTGACTCTTTTCATGTATGAGATACAGGTAGCCATATCTTGAGAAGTCATCTATAATAGAGATGAAATACTGTTGGCCATTCCAAGAAGCTGTAGGGAAAGGGCCACATATATCAGTATGTATCAACTCTAAGACTTCTGTAGCTCTATAGGCTCCTAGTTTCTTTTGTTTGGTCTGTTTCCCCTTTATACATTCAACACAGACATTATAATCCGTGAAATCAAGAGGATCTAAAATTCCATCTGACACTAAACACTCAACTCTATTTCTAGAGATGTTTTGTTTGGTCTGTTTCCCCTTTATACATTCAACACAGACATTATAATCCGTGAAATCAAGAGGATCTAAAATTCCATCTGACACTAAACGCTCAACTCTATTTCTAGAGATGTGTCCTAGGCGTTTGTGCCATAAGTTTGCAGATGTTTCCTTATTTATGTTTCTTTTAGTACCTTTAGATTCCACATGCAGGTTTTCATTGTAGGAAGATATAGTTTCCAACAAATATAGATTATCATAAGAGTTAAGGTAACCAGATCCAACAACCATTGAATTAAAAGACAATGTAAATTGTTTGTTTCCAAAAGAACAAGTGTAACCAAATTTGTCCAATAAACAAACAGAAATCAAATTCCGTCTAAATGACGGTACAACATAAGTGTCGTTCAAATCTAGAAAATATCCAGTTCCTAACATTAATCTAAAGTGTCCTATAGCTTCCACTTCAACCGACTTTCCATCTCCAACGTAGATGTGTCTCTCAACATCACTCGGTCTTCGGTAGCTTAGGCAACCCTGCATAGAAATAATAATGTGAGTGGTAGCACCCGAATCCAACCACCAAGTATTTCTAGGTACTGAAGATAAATTAACTTCAGAACAGACCAAAGCAAAGATCATACCTTTCTTAGCACGCCATGCGTGGTACTTAGTACAATCTTTCTTCACGTGATCCGGCTTCTTGCAGAAGAAACAGTTCATTTCCTTAGCTTGTTTCTTCTTAGCCGGTTCCTTATCAGCAGCTTGTTTCTCAGACAATCTTTTCTTGCCTTTACCCTTAGAGGTCGTTGCCACATGGGCACTTTCAGTTTGCTCTCTCTTAAGCTTTTCCTCCTCTTGAACACACTGAGAAATGAGCTCGTTAGGAGTCCATTTCTCCTTTTGACAGTTGTAGCTAGTCTTAAACTGGCTAAACTGAGGAGGTAGATAGATCAAGGCCATAAGTACCAGGAAATCATCAGTGAATTCTATTTTCAAAGCCTTAAGCTTTGAAGCGATGTTAAACATCTCCATAAGGTACTCCCTAATACTTCCTTTTCCTTTATATCTCATCGACGTAAGAGTCGAAAGAAGAGACATCAACTCTATTTTGTCATTTTTGGCAAAACACTGTTCGAGTTCTTCAAGGAAGACTTTGGCCGAACTGACCTTTTCAATGTCATGACCTCTGAAGGCCTCTGGGATACTATTAAGCATGATCATCATACTTAGTCTATTAGAACGGTCCCACCTCTCAACCTCCTTTCTTTGTTCAGGAGTACTTTCCTCATTGAGAGGTGCGGGTTGTTCAGTCCGAAAGACCAAGTCTAGATCCATGCAACCCAGCATGATCAAAAGGTGTCTTTTCCAATCTTTAAAGTTTGTCCCATTTAACATGGGAGGTGGGTTAATGCCAGAAGATAAAGAATTCGTGGATGACATATTAGCTGAATTGAACAAAAGAATAAAAAACCGAATCAGTAAACATACATGAGTTAATTTACGCTCAACATAGAAACTTGAGGTCCTAACTAATGGTCTATAGGTTTTATCCCCATCCGAGATACCAAGCGCACCACCAATGTCTATCCTTTGGGCTTCAACATTGGTTGCAAGTGGTACTCTCGATGTAGTGATCAAGTGATGATAGTAAGGACGTGTCGAACAACAAACTGTCTTTGAACCGTTTTATTGAACACACAAAATCAACTAGATAACTATCACTCACTTATCTCCACAGTATGCATAGTCAATTCGGCCAAATGTGGATCTTCCTTTGGGCCGATCACACAAACGCATGAATTGAAAACGCAAAACAACCATATATAGGGCTAGATGTAGTAGTCTCCACAAAAGAGGTCACTTTGGCGACGTATTGCTTCAACTAAAACACCTAGAAAACATATACATTAAAAAGAAAACGTCGCTACCCAATTTAAGCAAGGTCAGCGACCGCGGGGCACTCAGCGGTCGCTGACCGAACGTTCTGTACCACCCCGAGGCAGGGTCAGCGACCGCGGACACCTCAGCGGTCGCTGACCGAAGTTTCTGTACCAAAACGCGCAAGTCAGCGACCGCGGACAACTCAACGGTCGCTGACCTCACTCACGGAAAATTTTTTAATAAAAAAAAAATTTTTTTTTTTTTTTTTTAATAATGTCAGCGGCCGCTAACAACTCAGCGGTCGCTGACCTGGACTTTCGGTACTTCCGTGATTCAGCGACGCGAAAACGCTGTTTTGACCGGAAATGGACATCAATTAACAGCGTAAACAGGAAATTAAAGAGATTAAACCTCAATTAAACCCTTCCCCACATGAAAGGAACAATAAACACATGATTTTACTCCCAATAATGCCCAAAACATGAAATCAGGAGAATTCTCATATTGATACAGCGGAAGAACAGAAAACAGAATTCTCCCTAAATTCAAAAGGTAAAATCACAGAGGATCAATTGCATCATCACATAATGTCCTAATCTCAGACTAACATGGATAGAGTGGCTTTGATACCACTTGTAGGAGCATGGGGAATTCAACATACTGCAGAAGAGTCCTAAAGTGAATTCCTAAACGACTAAAGTTCTCTATCATGTAAAGTCCGAAGCATTGATGTGATGAAGATGACGAATCACTAACCTGGAAACGCCATGTAACAGTGCGGAAGAGGATTGAGGTGTGGGATGGTCTTCCAGGGGATGATCACCTCAGTTTCCTTATGCACCGTTCTGGTGGGGGAGAACAGAAGTCAACGTATCGGTATGATTCCCCTGGGGACCACCCATATTTTATTAAAACAACTTATTTGTAATTGCAAGTCAGCCCCTCAACAACTTAGCAATTACACTATAGGATTATATACTTATATAATAGCAAATAACACATTTTAATGTATAAGTGACCATACTTATGAGATTAATAGAAATTAATCTAACATATAATACATGTTTTGTAGTGAGTGATGTTAGTTTAATTTTTATGATTTTAACGAATCCATCGTGATTTTTTTTTTAGTTTAACAATTTGTATAGTAGTGAGCAAAATAAATTATTTGGACGGCTGGTGTAGCTGTTCTCGAGCTGTAGTTGATCACGTGTTTAGTAGCATATATTGATTCGCTATTAAACATTAGATCTGTGTCAAAATCATTATTTTATCTCATTTTTTAATTATAACAAAATGGTAAGAATCAAATAATCTTTATGCACTATAGAAATTTAATCTTATCATGTTATATCATGTCTTGAATACGAAACAGAGCAAAAGTATGTATATACTTAATTAGGTCATGCGTGCCACAAATTAAGTAATAGGCGTTTTAATGAGGAAAAAAGTGTGTAAAAAATAATAAATATTCTACTCTCTATATCTATGTAGTTTGTAATTGATAGAGAAAATTATAGTTTTTAATTATGATTAAAATTGATGATTGATATATTTTCTTATTTTTATGTTATATGAAAAGAAAAACTAATATATAGATATATGGCCAAGCATGAAAATAATCAATAGTGATAATAAGGTGTCATAGCTCTTCACATACATATACTAAAATGTCCACCCGCTCACGATGGATATGATTAATAGGTTCGTGAACGATGTGACATATCTCGTAGATAAATATTAAAAATTTATAAGTTTTTTATTAATTATCAATTTTCGACTATAATTTATTGATTAGAGTATAGTTTAATATTTTTCAATATAAAATAATAAAAAATAAAAATTATAATAACTTGTATGCTGATTTGATATTACCACATAATTTGTGGAAAAATTAAGATGCGACTATTGCGAGCAAGTGATAAATCGGTTCTACAAGGTTCTACGTACAAATAATGGTTCAAATGATAATCCATATTTTCCCAAAAAAGTGTTATATTTGAAAATAAATCCGTACTATCATATTTTAGAATTATATACGGACATGATGTTAAATTTACCGTTTTACCTATATATCAACGCAAATACTAGTAATTATTTAAGAATAGCTAGTGTGTTATGACAATATATGATAATTATTTGAGAATAGTTAGTGTGTTAACTTAATGATAAATAATTAAGAGATTAATATATAATCTCATATCCAAGCCCTCTATATATAAGGCTGATTTAAATTTTAGTAAAATAGAAAGAAAAAAATGGTAGGCATGCAAAAGATTAAGATAGTTGGGCAGGCACATGACATGAGTGATGGGTGTTGAGGAGAGACATGGAAATGGAATTTGACCTACGCTGTAATAACTCTTTGTTTCTGATTTGTCAATTTCAATTTCAATTTAAATATAAATATGATTTGATGAGGAGAGGAGAGGAGAGGAGGAGACGACCCACAGATGAGATTGGTTGCTTGCTGCTTTTACAGATGCACGCACGTGCTGTATCTACTGGTCAACCCCCACACCAGTTCATTTTAATTGAATTTAATTAGGTGAATTCATTATATTTTTTGATGGAAACTTCACAGCAAAACCAAATCAACTGCTAATTGGAGTTGGAGTGGTTATAGTAATACCACTTTTATTATTATTATTATTATTGGTGGTCCGCATATATAATATAATACTCCTTCCGTCCGAACAAGCACGACACAAAACTTTAAGACACGGTTATTAATGAGAGTGTATAAAGTAGTGTAAGAGTGATAAAGGTGGTAGAGTCCACAGCTTTTTAAAATGATAACTTTTACTATTTTAAAAATGTGTCAAGTTCAGTGGGACGGAAAGAATATAATATAATACAATGCTACTATATTGATTATTGAAAATTCAAAATCGTCTTTAGTATTTTCTTTTTATCTTTCTTTAATTATAATTTCGACGATTACAATAATTGGCTTGCTTTGCTTTGCTCTGCTGCATAGACTCTCTCTACATGTCTACCAATCTTCACAATACTAGCTATTATAGTAGTAGTAGTTGTACCACTACTGCTAATACCATATATGTATATCTCTTCTTTTTATTTGCTCTGACTATCATATAAATCTAATTTCAATTCCTACCTTCTTCTTTTTTTTTCCTATTTTCTAAATATATTAATTTGCTGGCGGTAAAGAAATACTAGTGCGTAATTATGTAATTAGGACAATGAAGTTCCGTTTTTTTTGCCTTTTGTGACCACTTTGTCCCAGACCTTTTCAAAGTAATATTGTGCATTTTACTAAATCTGATTTTTCCACTGCATTAAATCATACTCCACCAATATCGTTTTCTATTTTTAAAAATAATTTTTTACCTTTTTACCTTAAATCAAAATCAAACAATATACAAAAATAGGACTCAATCTCCACTCACTATATTAAATACACTTTCTATGCAAAGTCAAATTACTATATTAAAATTCCAACTATCAGTCTAGTTAATTTTTGATGTTATGCTCGGCCATTTACATATATATACTTATTGGTGGTAGGTGCATTTTATTAGTATATATAATAATTAATTAATTCATAACTAAAGAATTTTATTGCCAATGTCTTCCCTATAGTACTATCTATTAACGATAAGTTTATCAATCATTAATGTACACATGATTTTTAAATGGTAATGGGAAAACGTATATAAACTTTGACTAATTTTGCCATACCAAATTGAATTAATCGTAAGCTAGAAGTTTAAAAAGAGTTCATAATTTGAGTTTTGACTTTTGATGACTCTTTGTGAAAATTAAAATTGAAACATCATTTTATTTGTAAATGACCTTCAATTTTACAAAAAAAAAAAAAAAAAAAAAATGAAGTTGATGATCATATTTTTATAAAAAAAAATGAATCAATAATATATCGAAACCTGAACAAATAAAGTGGTTATAGATTTTGTGTGATAACTAATGATTAAGGTAAAAGGAATTAATTAATCTTTACTTTTGGTAATACGAGTGCTATTCAACAGTGAAGACACTTATTTGAGGACGACGAGATTATACATATTTTTTATATTCTTTATTTAATTATTTATAACTTATTTATTTCTATTAAGGTATTTTAATAATAATAGCTTGTTTTTTAAAAAAAATAAACTCTTTTCTCCAGTAAATTTAATTATTTTTATTGAATCTATCACTTTATATCAGAAATATAAGTTTTTTAATATTATATTAAAAATAAACGTGTTATAAATAATTAATTTTAGTCTTTGCACATTTGTTTGAATTTTTAAATTGTAGGTCGAGTCTTTCAATGCGCAGTTATTTGCTCATTATTAATTAGTATTAATACAGCTATAAGCTATTCTTTCTTCCTTATTTTACTTTTACTTTTCCGTGATTCAAGTTGTTTTATCCATTTTATTATTTCTTCAAAATTCAAATATATTAAATATATTTTCTAATTTTAGCCATTCGAACTTCATTTATAGACGAAGATGACGATTGACGAGTTGTCCTCATCTTATTTTATTTTAATTTCAGCATTAATTCTTAGTATTTCTCTACATGTACGCAGTTCAATTTTGTAAGTTAACATAGTCACATTCCATTAATTAAATATACTCCAGTATAATACTTCAAATACGAATTCAATATTCAACATTGGAAAAATAATGTAAAAATCATACACACCGAACATGCAACAATTATCTTTATATATATTATTAAAAAAATTGCTTAAATTTACGAATAACTTACAGGGAGATATTAAAATAGTCATTTTTCTAAAAATAATGATAAATAATACTCTTACATATTTAAAAATATTAGATTAAATTATCCTTTTATTTTTATTTTGCATATTTTCGAATTTTAAACATTATTTCCCGTATAACACACAAATCCCGTGACTCCGAGCTCGCGGAATTCGTGTGTTATATACTAAAATGTTAAAACACACGAATCCCGCGAGCTCGGAGTCACGAGATTTGTGTGCTTGTACATATTACATAAAAACACAAGAATCTCGCGATCCCAGTTCGCGGAATTCATGTGTTATATACTAAAATGTTAAAATACACGAATCCCGCGAGCTCGAAGTCGCGGAATTCGTTTGTTTGTATACAATTCTCGTATAACACACGAATTCCGACCTCAAACTCGCGGAATTTTTGTGTTATCATTATTTTATTTATCCGAAAATTAAATAAAATTTAAGAAAAGTAAATTAGTTTAATTTTTTATTAAAAGTTACTACTTTTATCCCTATAAATTTAACACAATTTATTATTTTAATATATTCATTTGAATATAAATTATAAATTATGTGATGCTTACCGGAAATGAATAAAGTATTATTTATTTTTCTTGTTGGAATGATTATTTTTTATCTTTCCTTAAACAAAAAGTTATACCTGTTAACTTATATGTATTGATTAACATTTATTGAGGTAAATGAAAAGAAATAAAAAATAATAGTATTAGCAATATTTAAATAGTATGCCAGGCTGTCCCCTATGCTTCCAGCTGCAGGTAGCTCGTGATTTATTACTAGTGGATAAGTACCTGTAGATTTATAGGTGTGCATTATATATTGGGAATCAACATATACTTATATCACATTATATGAATGAATATACATAATTCTTGAACTAATTTACTTAAATGACTTGAGTCTCATAGCATTAGTATTAATTTAAATTGGATTTCTTGAGCAAATGGTGTTACTTAATTCATTAACATGCATATGTTGAGTGAATTATAAGGGCATTTGCTTGATCATTTTTTGCTCATTGACATGCATGTTGAGTGTATAGTTATTCAAATTGTGAAAGAATAATTAACAAATTATATTATCATTCACAAATATAATTAAAATTTAATCTTAATTATATACTCCCTCCGTCCCACTCTACTTGACATGTTTTATTATTATTATAATACACTCATTTAAATATAAAATGTGTCAAGTAAAGTGGGACGGAGACAGTACTAATTAATCTATGGTTCAATTATCTTTCTTAACAAACAATTTATATAGAGAATAGATCAAATGAGAACTAATTCTTAGACATGAACTAGGAATCAATCTGAACCGTTGATCTTTGTATAATCTAAGGTCCAGATTAATTGTGCATCAAATTTATGCCTAGAATGCATTATAATTATAATGCATTGTGAATAAAAATGCATCACCATATTATGCAATGAGATATGCATCAAAATAATGCATGACATGCATAAGTTTTAGTTCCTATATAAGACTTGGTTCTCACCGAATCCTACCCCTATATATATATATATAATTTCGAAAATCGAATTGTGGTTACGATAATTCATGGTTCGGAACCATCATTTGAATTCCATATTCGAACTTGCGATTGGATGTACAATTTCGCACCTTGTTTCCCTAGTGTTTATTGCCTTTCTTGAACAAAACATCATGCAATTGCCTTTTATTTTAATAACAATCTAACGATTTCAAAAGACATGTAAGTTGGACGTTGCTTTAAGGCGCAAATTTCTCTATTGTTTCTTGCCTGAGTATCAATGGTGGAAGTGACTCCCGGGTTTCCTTCTACTTCCCGAGTTTGTCACTTTTTCACTTGAGGAGCCTCACTTCGCAAAGTTAATCGGCTATTTCGAAATTGTTATCGAATCGTGAATAGTGGTTACAACAATTCATGATTTAGAATAAGAAACGTTGAAGAATGTTCCAATTTCGAACCGTCAATTTTTTTAGAACCACCTTTGAAAAATGTGCACTTTTACGTGAACTTACTAGTTAAAATATAATTATCTGAGCTATAAACAATGGTTTTGCATAATGCAAGAGATAAAATTGAATTATGGATAGATAAAACCTATTTTAATAAATGTCGAGGAACTAAGGATTCAGAACCATCAATTCACGATTTTGAACTGGAACCGAACCATCTCTACATGTTTACAATTCGATCTAAACCGAACAATTACGATTTCCGAAATTGACAATTACAGTTCGATTACGATTCTGTTCTAGCTTTACAGTTATTTTGAACACCTCTAACACACATTGAGATAATATCAACTCTTTTTAGTTATTAATTAATTTAAAATAATCATTATATAAATTTTGTATTATATATATATTTCCTCGTGGTTTCCTTTTCGTTCCCACATCTAATTACTATATATATTCTCGTTTTTGTGCACCTACCAAAACGCTATTTAAATGTTTGGCAGTCTCTTTTTTTTTTCTTCTTTTTATTAAATATAAATAGGAAGAAGTTTCTTGTTATAAACTTCCATGTATTGTTCACCTTGAAAAATATTGCATCGGAAGACTATTGTACATTTGTGTGCATTCTTAGCTTATCATTTTCTTCTCCTTTTCTTTTATTTTCAATTAAATTTTAATATATTATTTATTCTGTTTTGCTAAAAACGGTCACAAATAATTGTTTCGTAAATTAAAATAAATTAACATATTGTAAAAAAGTAGAAGTTAATATTTTAAAAATATTTTTTTAAATAGTAATTAGATAAAATTTAAAAATATTATCACTTTTAACAGTACAAATTGAATATTAATTAGGTTTAATTGTATCTAACTCGGCCAACACCTTGTATTAAATTTTACAATACAACACACACATATATATTCAATATCTATTTGCGACTTGTTTAAGTTAGGATGCGATTCTTCTCCCACGCTCTATATCTTAATACAAAATTTAACATTTAATTAACATTTCTTTAAAAAATCACAATTGTTAAAAATTAAATATTATATTTTTAATTTTATCGGCTCTAAAAATTAATTAAAAGTGTATTAATTGTTAAAATAATTATACTTTCTAATGAGGTGAAATACTAGTTAATTGTTAAAAATAATTATACTTTCTAATTGGGTGAAATAAACCTATAATACTAAGTATAAAGGATGAACTAAAGTATATGATTAAAATTAAAGAAATATTAAAATTATTCTAAATTTAATAATGAATTAATATAAAAGATGAAACACAAAATGATATATTAATTAATTCCATCTTATTTGATATGTTACATTAAATAGGTTGGCTTTTGTGTATTATTGCAACTATAATAGTCTTTATATGTTACGGTTTCTAGTTATTTTTATACCTACCACATCTACTTTATTAATACATATTTCTTCATAAAATTATAATAAATTAAAATATAAATACAAATACAAATCATAAATTTAATCAGTTGTATTTAAAATACACTTTTTCAATTAACTACAAATTTTAAAATATAATTATTAAAAGGTTATTAAGAAAACTTAAATACAAGAATGATTATTATTTTCTATAATATCTTAAAATGATTAAAATTAAAATTTATTACATCAAAATAAATAGATATTTTAACATATTTTAAATTAATTTGCGAGCACTATCACAGGCGACCTTGGATTCAGAAAAATAAACATACATTAATTTATTCACAATTTTATGATTAAGCTACAAAGATCCAGCTGGAAGCTTGGAACTTGATATATAGTAGTTACATACGTACATGCATCCTATAAAAATTATGTAAGTAGAGTAACATTTAATTCGATATAATATAAGAGCTTGATTTTTTTTTTCTATTAGTAACTGTATTAGATTTAAAACACCACAAAGATTGAGAGTACATTAATTTCTTTAGGTTATATCAATGGTAAAAATAATAATAATAAATAAATCTCTGTCTCATTAAAAGCGGTCATAAGAAATTTAGAATAGAAATTAAGAAAGTAAAATTTTATTTTAAAAAAAATTAATATTTAAAAAATAATTTCTTTTTTCTTCTTGACAAAATGATAATTTTAATTGGAACGATTAAATAAGGACAAACCACCCCTTTTAGCTTGGCGAAAAGATTTACATTTTATTTTTATGTTTCATATTTCAAGTCCTATAATTAAATTTTAATTTATTTTTGAATTTTAATTTTATGTGCTTTAATTTAAATTTGTATTTTTTATTAGGGTTTTATCTATCCTATCCAATAAGATATAATTATCTTTTAACATTTTCTTCTACTTAATTTTTAAAATTGATACATTCAATAAAATGTATATATATTTAAAATAGTTTTTAAATAATTATTAATGATAATTTTAAAATTTTAATATAATAAATTTAATTATAAGTGTGCAACATAAACATCGGATCTTACATTTGCTTTTTTTATTGTATATTCCTCAAAACAATTGAAATCAATACACTTACGAAATAAAAAAAAATACTAATAAAAATGAGAAAAATGATGATGCCGTGTGAAATGCTCGCTCCCTCCCTCCCTCCACGTTTTAGACGGAAAGAAATAATATGAGAAAATGAAAAAAAAAAAAAGGAAGTAATTTAAAGAGAATAAAAAAAAGATTAATAGTAGTGAATGTATGAATTGAATGAGGACGTCCACGTGTTGAGTGTTTGGTTTTGGAAGGAATTTTCATGCAAATTGGTGCTTGGCTGTGCTGTGTGCAGGAGGCGAAGAACAACTCTTCTCTTCTTCACCTCTTTATATTCTAAACCCAAATGCTCCAACCTCTACTCTCAAACAAAAACACACATTACTATTACTACCTTCTTTCTCTCTCTACATCTCCTCCTCCCCTTTCCCCCCTCCCTCTCCCTATCCCTCTGCGCACCGCTCTTGCACTACAGATTCAGATCTCGCTGTTCATTTATAATAATGGAGTTGCAGAGCTCGGCGCAGGAATTGGACGCACCCACGACCATCACTATTAAGGGGATTTTGGGGCTTTTGGTGTCCAGCACCGATGCCAAGGAGACCGGGAAGAGAGTCATTTCTCTGGGGATTGGGGACCCCACTGCTTATTCCTGCTTCCACGTAAGTAATGCTGCCCAGGAAGCTGTTGTCGAGGCTCTGCGCTCCCAGAAATTCAACGGCTACGCCCCCACCGCTGGCCTTCCGCAAGCCAGAGAGTAAATCTCCACCTCCTCCTCGATTTTGCTTCCTTGTTCAACTTTTTTTTTATATCGTTAATGGATGTTTTCATGTTTTCCACGAAAGTCGGCGTCGTTTTGGATATGTTCAAATCCTCCCTGCGTTTATGTGTTAATTTCTCCTTAGATTGCATTTTCACGGAGGGATCTAGAGGTTTAGCAGAATTGAACGCTTGTGTTGAGTTAGTAGAGGATTTGGACTTCAGTGCTCCCATTAACTGTGAATGTCTCTTCGACTGAATTTTGCGGCCGCGTTTAACTTTAAACCCAATGCAACACCATAGATTTTTCGAGCGCTTTTTTTTTTTTTTTAATTGATGATTCTAGCCTTATTTTTCATGGAAGTGTATGATACGACTTTTCAGAGCTCACCATCTTTAACTTGTATGCACCAAATTAAATCACTCTTGCATCAAATTCAAATGGTCTAATTCTGATGATCCGAACAGGGCAATCGCCGAGTATTTGTCGCGGGATCTCCCTTACAAGCTACCGGCGGACTCCGTGTACGTCACGGCCGGTTGCACACAAGCTATTGAGATAGCATTGTCGGTTTTGGCTCGCCCCGGTTGTAACATCTTGCTCCCGAGGCCTTGCTTCCCAATCTACGGCCTCTGCGCCTCGTTCAGGAACATCGAAGTCCGATACTTCGATCTTCATCCCGAGGAGGGATGGGAGGTTGACCTGGATGCTGTTCAAGATTTGGCCGACCACAACACGGTTGCGATGGTCATCATCAACCCCGGGAATCCATGTGGAAACGTCTACTCGCATCAGCATCTCAAGAAGGTTAAATTTTCTCTATTTTAGCTGATCTGCGATTCTTTAGATTTTGATTTGAGTTCTAACATTAAGATTGTGAACTTGATTTAATCAGGTTGCTGAGATGGCGAAGAGGCTCGGTATAGTGGTGATTGCTGATGAAGTCTACGGCCAGCTCGCGTTCGGAGCGAACCCTTTCGTTCCAATGGGGATCTTCGGGTCGATAGCGCCGGTGGTCACCCTTGGATCCTTGTCGAAGAGGTGGTTGATCCCTGGTTGGCGCCTTGGTTGGTTGGTGATCAATGACCCTGATGGCAGTTTAATGAGCCCAAAGGTTCTTTTTCTTGCTTGACCTTTCCTTGAGTTACTAAACTTAGCAAGATGCTTTAATTTCTGGCCCTAGCTTTTCAGTTCATGCCAAGGACCACATATTTACTTATCCCAGATTATAGTCACTGATTCACCGTAATAAATGCTAGATTTTTAAGATTCACGCCTTTGTCGCGCGCCATGTATCTTTTAGGAATTGTAGTTGAGTGTGCCACGTTTGCTATTCATGATGTATGGTTGGTTTAGAGATAAGAAGTTGATACGTGACTAGAAAAATGAGGCAAGTCAAATTTGATTTTTAGTGTTCAACTAGTTTGTTTCAGTAAAACCAAAAATTTTGAGCAAGATTTAAAATTTGATTTTTGGTGTTCAATTAGAAAAATCTTCAACTTTAATTATGCCATGTTTGGCAACAGGGGATATCATTGAGTAAGATTTTACTACTTACCTAGTTAATAGTTACTGAGCGGTGCCTTCCTCTCATTTTCTCAGTTTGTGGAACGCATTAAGAAATACTGCGACATAAATGGAGGTCCTGCTACATTCATACAGGTGATTTTACAAGATGTTATTTTTCTAGTAAATTGCAAATAAAACTTTGATTTCGCATCTCGAATATTCTAGAGCATTTTATTTGATCCCTTACTGAATGTGAACTTGTAAATTTTCAGGCTGCAGTTCCTGAAATCATTGAGCAAACCCAAGAGGTTTTCTTCAGAAAAACAATTAACATTCTGAAGCAAACTTCTGATATTTGCTACCAAAAGGTTGAAGACATCAATGGCATTAGTTGTCCAACAAAACCTAAAGGAGCAATGGCTTTCATGGTAACTATCCTATATGAATACCATAAAAACCGCACACACGAACTCGAGCGTGCGCGCGTGCACACAGACATAAACACCTAGATATCACGACCATCTTCTCATTGCACATTCGACATTGTAGGTGAAGCTGAATATTTCCCAGATGAAAGATATTAGTGATGATATCGACTTCTGTTTCAAGCTAGCCAAAGAGGAATCCGTTATAATTCTTCCAGGTAAATGCTAATAAATTTATGTAGGTGAAGAAGCTAGCTATTTAAAATGTGGTGGGTATAAAGAATTGTACAAGCTCCAAGTACTTATTATTTTTGTGTTTGCGTTTTGCAGGAATTGCTGTGGGTCTAAAGAACTGGATCCGAATCACGTTTGCAGTGGAGCCATCTGCTCTGGAAGAAGCAATGGAGAGGCTCAAGTCTTTCTGCGAACGACACTCGTGCTAAGAAAGCTATACCGATCGGCATGTTGAAAACGGAAGCAGGTTCGTTGCAGTTGGTTGATGGAGTACTTGGATGATATATGAATGTGGCCTCGCCTCATGGCATTGGATAGTATTGCTCCCTTTGAGTAAATATTGTATCATCATCGCATTTTGAAATAATGTATTGCATTTCATTCGTTTATTTAAATAATCCCAGTTTGAGAATTGTAATGTTCACGCTTGCCACTCAATTCAATTTGTAATTTAGTGTCCTTTCCTCAGCCACTAGTATATACTACTAAAAATTAATTATATCTGTCTTAATTAATTTCATTGAATTCAAAGTCCCTTCCCTTAACTTAGCTATTACGCAGATAAAACTAAGGAATAACTCTTGTGTTATTGCATGGCTATTGCATGCAGTGTTGTTGGTAATTAGGTAGCCATTATGGCTATCACATCGCATTTAATGTGTCGACAATTATGTAGCATATCCGCTACATAATATTATTATTATGTGGTTTTGGTATTTTTCATTATCTATTTTATTATTATGAAAGAAGATTTGAATTATGGATATATATAGTTGAGGATTATGAAAAATATTATTTTCTTAAAAGAATATATATGTTGAGCGTGACGGTAGGATTGGACTCTAACAAAGTCGCAAAAGTTTTAGAGGGTAGCAGTTCAGAGGTCCTGATCTATGTTTTTCGTTGCAAGGTATTCGCGTTATTCGTGTTGTTGTTGCATTAGTTGTTTGGTCTTAATATTTTTGTCTTGTGCAATTGCGTTTTTGCTAGAATTTATTTCATTCCTAATCTGTTTTTATTTGCCTAAGCATGATTGTTCAGAGGTGATGATAAGTTTAACGTATTGAACTAAGTCCATTCATTATCGTAGTTTGTGGTTATTGTTAAGGGGCTGTCGTATTGGTGGATGTAACACCATTCACGTTAGGTTGAGATAAGCGTAGTAATTTGAGTGATAAGACATTATAAGACCTAATTCTTTTTGTATTCAATTAGTAAATTAATTTCTCATTTTGTTCCTCAAATGTAGGTATTTTACTCAACTTATTTATCATAGTTTTGTATCTCTTGGTAATATGAACACAAATAAAAACATGAATATATCTGTTTGTTTTGCTTCACATCATTGTAACATGTAATTAAAAGAAAAGACAAAAACAGAGGAAAATAAATGAAAAAGCCTTGCAATTTTTCAAGCACAGAGAAGAGAAGACGACAGAGAGTTGCAACTCCTTAATTTCTTCAAATTTAAACATAAGGAACTGCACACCTATGTGTTTCTGGGCCAGCAACCATATCTTCCCACAGCAAATCCGACAGTGCCATAGTCAATTCCCCAACCTTACCTATTCAAACAAATACTAGTATCAAATTAAACAAATAGTTATAATCTTGTAAACGGGTGGTACGTTTAAACATCGTATCACCCATTTACTTATTTACACACGTAGCGTGTGTAAATGTAGTAAGTAAAAACACGCTTACCGTCTCCGATAGGCTTCCCATCCCACATAGTGATAGGCAAAATAGGAAGTGTGCTACCAACCCACATCATGTGTGCAGCCTCCTTAGCCTCCTCCACGGTCAAATTCCCAACCCTCACACCCTTCAACTTCCCCTGCTCCACCAGCTTCGGTGCTAGATCGAGAAGCCTTAATGCCGTGCAGCCGCTCAAGATCTTGTCGAAGATGGGCAGGACAAGCTCATTGTCACGCGTTACAAAGGCCACGTTCACGTTAGGCCCCTCTGCCACGTATCCGTCCTCGTCAACCCACACAGAGGCATGCGCCCCCTCATCCTCTGCCTCCATCTTCGCCAGCACGTTAGGGAGGTAGTTCACATTCTTCATGGTGGCAAAGAGAGGGGACTTCATGGGGATTGTTGAGGTGATCACCTTCACACCCTCTCTGCACTGAGAGACGCTCTCATCGATCACCACCGCGTAGAAAGCAGGCGACGCGCTCGCTGCAGGGGTGAGTAGGAAATCTCCCGGCCCCGAACTCAGCCAGTACCTTAAGGTGCCGTTCCTGCACTGCGAAGACGCAGCTAGCTGCACGAGGATGCTTCTGAGGGTGGATTGAGGAAAGGGAGACGCAATCCTCGCCTTTGATGCGGATCGAAGGAAACGAGAGAGGTGCTTATCCAACTCGTAGAGGTACCTATAGATAACAAATAAGCATACATCAATGCATAGAGGTAGTAGTAGCAAACCACACTAGAAGCCTAATTTTCACAATCTTGAACTCACAATCCAATACATATAAGGGCCTTATCACATACTACAGAGCAAACAAGTGCATAACAGCATAGTTATCACTTGTAAGTAACAAAATCGGATCATCCATATAATATACAAAAAGAAACTTCAGATATTTGATATCTTTCTCTTTGAATAAGATCTCAATTCGTGCGATGGTTTTATTAGATATCTTACAGCTAGAATCCCTTTTTTTCCGACAACATAGTAAAAAGTCAACAATTTGTGACAGTGACACACTACATACTTGTGATATCACATAATGCAGAGTAAAGAAAAGAGGCCTAAGAAAAAAGGTGAACCATATGCAGAGGATAACTAGATGAGGCAGCGGTGTACAAAGCAAAGGGCGCTTACCCGTTGAGAATAACAGCCGTGTCGAAAACGCCATGGCCGCGATGCACCATGTGGTCATCTATAGGGATCACCATCATGGCTGGATCAAGAATTATACCACCATACACACTTGAATACATTGCAGGGTAGGGCTTTCTCTTCCCAGACCATTTTTCTTGCAGTTTTGACAGCAACTATGTACAAATACAGGTGACTGGATTACATAGATTTCATACTACATTTCTTTAAATGGATTTGGATGGATTGTATAAAGAATTAGATACTAATGTAACTAATAACAAGAATAGTGGAATAAGATTTTGCATCGCTGCATTATTAGAAACTTTAACAGAATACAAGACAAGAAATTTGGAAGAAGATGCTTAATTTACACCAAAGTCTTATCATTTAAACTACTTCATGACTTGCTATTTTGTTATGAAAGTTTACTAATTACTACAACAGATGGCTGCATATACATTACTATATAAATATGATTAATCACCTCCGACGAAGATGAGAAAACCTCAACTTTAAATTCTTCGTTTGCGATCTCTGCATCATAGAGAACAAGACAAAGGCCCAGAAGGGAATTAATTATGTATCATTTCAAGAAAATTTACTGAGAAATAGACAGAAAAGAATCAACTACCAGAAGAAGAAATAGGTGTTGCCATAGCACCAAATTAAAATCTCACAGTTATAGCAGAAAATGATATAAGAGATTTTCTGAAATAATGTGCAGAAGTTACTGCGCTTATATTGAAGGAGAGATTCTACTCTTCGACAAAAGCTATTTGTTTAAAATATTAGTATATGCTTATAATATAAGGAATCTGATACAAGCATATACAAATGGCATGCAACACGAGACACGTCAAGAAAGCATGATGATTTCTTGATTTCAATTGTGGATGATATAGAATAAAACCTATTACTCGATCACATAAAGTGTGATGATATCTTTTAAAAAAGAAGAAGAAACATCATTTAAAGTAGAGGAGAGGATGCTACTACGTGCATGCGCAGTAGGATTACTTTGTTTGCTTATGAAAAAGTTCCATACGAAAGGGCTTTCAATCATTCTATTCATTTGTAGGTTTCAAAGAAATGATTATTAATTTGTGAAGTATTTTAACTTGTATAAAAAAGATGGTGAAAACGACAAGAATTAGATGAGGTGGGTGTGTTTGGTGCATCTATTTTATTTAATTTGAATTGCTTAATCTACGTGTTTAAACAAAATATAAGACAAAACCAAACGGCAATTGGGGTTGTTAGTGGGAATATATTTGTCACCCATTTATATTTTAACGTATTATGTATGTGTTTTATATATATATATATATATTATCGGAGTGAATAAACAAAACGGCCAAAAAGATCGAAACTATAAAAAATAGCCAAAACATTTATAAAAGATAAATAATAGTAGTCACCAAGCTAATAATTTTTAAATTTTAGTCATTTATAAATTTCTTGTACTTAAATATTTTTATAATTATTTTTTACACTTATGAGTATGAATAGTATGAATCGTATTGAATCGTACCATTCATACGTGATATTCAATTTTATTAAACTGTACGTATGTATGAATCATATGAATGAATATTATTCATATCTTTCATATCATTCGTACCATTCGTACAATTAAACTTAAGTACGTAGAAGGGTATTTGTAATAATTCACATTCAAAATGACTATAATGTAAATATGTTTATTTTGGCGGCTATCATTTGTCTTTTACAATCTTGTTTGACTATTTTGTATAATTAGAGGTGCTCACAGTTGTGAGAATTCGGAACCGGAACTGAACCGTTGTCACGACAGTTCATAGTTTGGAACCGAACCATATAATACGATTATGGTTACGGTCTCAAACCGCCGGTTCCGGTTCCGAACCGCCCAACTAATCAATACTAAGTGTATTTAAAATTTTAAAAATTATAATTATTTTGATTATGTACTATTAAGCTGACGAGCCCGTTTTTCGTGCTCTTTTTATGTCTTGTTTTAGGTCTAGATAGAGTCCTTTTTCTTTGTTTTGTGTTTGGGAGGATATGAGTTTGGGATGACAGGATCCAGGTCGAGGTTGAAGGTCGTCTTGAGAGAGAGACAAGATTGTGTACAGAACACCTTAGGCAGTTTGAAGCTCAAGACAAAGTACCGTTCAAGATCACACTTCAACCGCTGGAGCCAAGGATGAGAAGCACCATGACCAAGATGATGAGGAAGGTAGAAACAGTTGTGAGCGCAAAAGATGAATGGCAAGGAGTTGGGGATTCGCGGAGGATACTTTCCATGCGCATAAAAGAAAAGAGATCTTCCTTTCCTTCCAGCGAATACCTGGAGGATCAGGAGTATCTCTTATACGTGAACAAATCACGCCGGTGAAGAAAAGTGCCACCATGAACCCTAGCCGCACTACCACTAAGCCCAGACCCATGAAAACCTCTATATATACCCATTATTTGAAGCAGAGACACACACATTATAGAACACAATTGAACGCATACAAGGGGCGCGAAGGAGGGGACGGAGTCCAACTGCTGCTTACTCTAGTCTAGGCTATGTTTTAAATTCCATGAGTGATTTGGAGGAGAAAAACAAATCCTACGGGCAAACTTAATTTATGCTTATGTTTTGGCATTGGTCAGGGTTGGTCCTGCCAAGAGGATATTTTGGTAACATCGTACTTTCGTATTTCAATATAAGTATGCTTTTATTTATTTACTTTGTGTTATTTAATTTCTGTATGAGTTGCTAAATTTATTTACTTGGCTTAGGGAAGATGAATTGAGTCTAAAGCTTATAACGTCTTGAGAGGTCTAAATATACATATAGTTGTATTTGCATATTCCTACTGGATCTGATTCCATACAACTTGAATGAGTCTTTGACGCTATAACGGCTGGTAGCATCTTGGGCAAGGTCAGGTTACCATTGTGAACTGGAAAGTCCAAGTGTTAGCGACTTTCTGCTTGTCAGTTAAAGGGATCAACGTGGTGATGTAGGTGGGGACGCAACAGGTAAGGCGTCTGAAATGGAGTGCCCGTGGTTGCGCAGCCCCGTTAATGCTTATTTGGGTATGCTGGAGTAAGATTGGCTTGAGTGCGAGCTTGGATAAGGGGGATAAGGGGATGAGTAACCCTTACTTTCTGGGCTGAAAAGATATGTTGGGGGAGGCTTAGGTGGCTACATGACGAGTAAAAAGGGGTTGCCTGAGTGATGCATTTTGGTGGTGAGTAAAATCTCATTCTTACGCTCTGCTTTAACCAATGACATGCAAGTACAATTAATATCTTTGTACCAATGATGAAAACATAAGTCAAGACTCAAGGATCTAACCCAAGTCAAGTTGCTTTCTTTATTAATTATATTGTTATTTCATTTTCAGTTATTTCCATTTTCAGTATTTACTTTCTACTTGATTACGACTTTTTGCCCAAAGTAAGACCAGACTCAAAACTCAAATTTTGACATCGAGAGATGAATCCACCAACTCCATGTGGGATCGACCCTGTGCTTGCCACTAGAGGAACCTAATGAAAAGTGTAGGTAATTATAAATTTATTTTGACCTAAGTGATAACGACTGAGCGCCGTCATATGCATATTATTTAAAATTTAAAAATTTCAATGTCTTTCAATTTATTAATTTTAATACTATAATAGTTTAAAAATATATATAATCACATTACATAATGAGAGACTTGAGTTATACAATTAGTCAACTGATACGTGTGCCATAATGAAGTTTGAACCATTTAAAAAAAACAAACTAATTTGATATAATTCAACTAAATATATTAAGTAAAAATCTTGAAATTTCAAAAATGAAAAAAAAAAACCATCTCAGAAAATAATTATAAAACATATATACAAAATATTATCAATCCTTTATAAGAAGATGACACAAAACATAACACAAAAGCATCTTACTTAATTGGAGAATAGAGAGTTAGACTTATACATTACTAAAAACCTTAAACCCAACATTGGGAACAATCTTAAATACTTGAAATTCACATGCTACAAGTCAACATCGAAATGAAAATCATCATCAAAGTCATGGCTTGAGATGTGTCGATGTCATCGATTTTATTCTCGTTTGTGGTTATATGACAGTCCACAAATTCCTCGTGCCATTTATTCTCTTGTTCTCTAGCTTAGGCCAAAGTACTATAATCTTTGAGTAAGACTTGAACTTCAAGATTTTGTGGAGTCATCGTTGATCTTTTTTCATCAAGTACATAACCTCCCACATTAAATGCTTGCTCGACTGCAACTGTTGAGGCCGGAACAACTAGGATTTCCCTTGCAATCATAGAGAATGAGATATTGTGATTGTCGCCTTGACCAACAATTAAGAAGATCAACATCTTTTGGACCTGTATTAAGTAACTCACGAGACTTTGGTTCTTCTAAGTACGATCATAGTTCATCACTAGCCATAGACCCCCTGCACCAGTTTGAAAAAATATTTGCAATCGTTGGGCAACTTGACTACTAGTGTCTATTTCCAAATGGAAAGAAGATTGAGAAGCTTGAACAGAAGTTTGAGTGTTTGACCCATAAGTAGCAACATAGTCATTAAAAAGATCTCTCAAATCATTAGTGAGTCTTGTTTTAACAAAGGTAATACCAGACAATTGCAAACCATCATTTCCACGCTCACCCCCAAAATTCATATATCCCAAGTGACCATAATAGAATTCAAACAATTTGTGAACACCATCCTAAACATTTCGCAATAAAAACGACATTAGGCTTATAAGTGCAATATTTCCACCATTTCAAAACCATCATAGTAATGCAATTTCCCAAAGTTGAATTAGTACTATATTCAATCATCGAAGAGTAATGAAAACACAATGAACAAGAATACGGGAACAAGTTGGATAATAAACTCCTGACAGATCTTTTGTTGTTGTTTGGACAATTTTAAAAAGTTTAAGAAGTTCGACACATGCATCCCAATGTGATGGTAAAAAGATCATGCTATTAACATTATTTGCAAAAAACTCACATAAATCATGTTTATAGTGTTGTATTATTTAGCATATCATACGTTGAGTTCCATCGAGTGACTACATCAATATTAAAATTTTTCTTCTTTCCATTTTTTTTCCTTGCAATATTTTAGCCAATGTTTATGCAACTTAGCTCTATCACGTAACATAGCCACACACTTTTTAATCAGATTGATCGAGTTTTCTACCAATTTAAAACCATCTTGCACACATAAATTGAAAATATGACATATTCACCTAGTGTGAAAAAATTTACCACCACTATTAGGATTACATGCCGCAATTAATTCAGGAACATTAGATGTATTAGAAGTTGCATTATCAAAACCAATTGAGAAGATCTTGTTTGTTAGTCGAAATTGAGAAAGAACTTTGATAATCCAAAGAGCAATATTATGTGCACTATGAGAACAATTAAATTTCCTAAAGCATAAAATACACTTGTTCAAGTTCCAGTTAGGATCGACCCAATGAACAGTAATACCAAGATAACAGTTTTCTGCCATGCACACGACCAAATATCGGAACAAATAGACACATGGTATGGTAATTTCACAAACATATCTCTTAGCCATTTCTTACACCTAATAGAGAGCTTAAGAATAGTTCTTGTCACAGTGGAACGTGATATCTTTTTGGCCTGTGGCTTATATCATGTTCTTATACTACATCCCGCTAAAAGCGGCCATAAGGGAGTCGGCACGAAGATTAAGAATATAAAGTATATTTTAGGAAAATGACCATTTTTAGTGGGACGACCTAAAAAGAAAATATAACCACTTTTAGCTGGATGAATATAGTACTATTTTCAAAGCAAATTGAAAAGGAATAGATTCAGTTGCAACGAATTTTTCCATGACCTCTATAGCAATTATATCATCGTATTTGAATAGAGAGAGTTCAGGGGTGCCTTCCTTCCATTGAAGTTGGGTTTATTTACCATCCTTGTTACTTGCAGCATGCTTCCCTCACGACGTGCTTTGTGTATGTCCTGTAGCTGTTCCCCGACTTGTACATGCACGTCACAGTGAAAAAATTTCAATGTGCTTTCTGATACTCTGGTTTTCCATCAATTGCTGGACCGTTTACCTTCTTAAACCAAAATTTGAAGATGTCGGATTTTTTTGGTCCAGTGGTGATGGATCAACATCAACATTCATTCCATCATCGCTTCCCTCACTCATTGAATCTCGTAAGTCAATTGTCTCATCATCTTGTCGACGAAGAAGAGATTCTTGCTCTGCCTTATGAAATTGTTCTGCAGATGCTTGGTCTCGCTGCACTTGAGGATCATATTCGTAATCCTCACGAGGATGATTAGATGAGACTCATTTTTTTCAATTGGGGAGGAAAATTCGTCATAGTACTTGTCAGCCACATCCTCTCGAATCATGACACCGACACCAGTTGGATGAACATGAGGACAAAGAAAACTATTAGCATTGAGGTTGACAATTGTTTTCCCTTTTCCATTATCACTACAAGCACGGATAATTTGCTGACATATTTTAGACTAGGAACAATATGATAGAGAGAGAATGAGAATGCATATATATATATTGAGATTCAAAGAGAAAAATAAGGAGGTGAAGACGTTTGGTAATGTTTAATGCTTACACATGCCGTTTAGTTTTACCGTTTGATTGCAAGAATATTTAATATACTAAATAGATAACTACTGCCTACTAGGGATGATAATTTACCCGTGGGTACCCGATACCTGCAGGTACCTGACCCTAATAGGAGTGAGTTTGATAGGCCGCGGGTAGGTTCGTGGGCATTATTTAATATCCATTTAGTTTGCGGGTATGAATATGGATAGTTACTATTCATACCCGTGAAACCCATATACCCGCGAAATACCCGAATACCCGTGAAATACCCATCTACCCATTTAATATTAACCATATTTTTATATTTTTCTTTAATAATATATTATATTTAATATATCTTAAATTTAATATTTATTTTTGTATTTAAAATTTTAATTATTATATTTTAAATCTACTACAAGTCTACAATATACACTAACTATTCATTTAATTAATTTCAAAATTTGACTAAGAAAACCCTAGTCACCCAGACTCACCTGCCGCACGCGGCTCCGCCCCCGCCACTGCTCCCCTCCACCCCCGCTGCCCTCCTTTGCCCCTGCATCCCCCTCCCCTACCTAGCGGCTCTCACCTCCAAGCCCCCACCTTGCCGCTCGCCACCCCATCCTCTATCTAACGGCCTAGCACCCAGGCCCCGAAGCTCTCGCCGACGTCTCCCCCAGGCCCCCGAAGCACTCGCCGGCTCTTGCTAAGGTCATTTTATTTCTCCATTAAATTGAGAATGACTTTATAAACAGATTAACACCTTTCTTTTTTTAGTTATTTGTCATCACTTGGCATTAATGGTGTAGAGCCAAGGGTTGCTGAGTTTGAAATAAAAATATTTTAAATACCTTCCTTGATCTATAAAGTTAGACAATTTCGTGTGATATGATGGGCAGATGGGCAGATGGGGACCTAATATTTTTAAGTTTATAGTCCTTAAGCAACTTCATGAGTGTATACTAATTCAATAAATTTAGAAGGATTTAGTTTTCGTTCTTGTAGACCATCACAAAAATGTAATACATGATGCATGGATATATAGTTTGTTTAGAAGAAACGTTGTATTAATGTGTTTCAAACATTCAACATTAATTTCCCATATATATGTAATAATTTTACTTATAAATCATAAGAAAAGATTATGAAAGTAAAGAAAATGCACACGTTAATTAATAATACTAATATATGACATTTTAAGTGAGATAGATGGACTAAAGTATAATATTCAATATGTTTAATTAACTTAGATAGGATGATGATATATAGTTTAATTTAAAGTAGATGAATAAAGAAATTAATTAATTAAAGCGATTGGCTATTTACGTAATAAATCCATTCTACTATAGCTGACAATGTCTATATATATATATATCGAAATTAATTGTGAAGAATATGCTGCAATATTATCTCTCAAGCAATTTGAACCTACCCATCACATATATTTAATTAAACATTGATCAATTCTAATAATTAAAATAGATGACTGACGGGGATCGGTCATCATCATCTAGTTAAGATAAATTTATAAATTTTCATATCCTTTACACTAGGTTCCGCTAGTGGTAAGTATATGGTCGATCTCACAGGAAGTTGGTGTACTCTCTCTTTGTCACGATTTATATATTTTATAGGGGGACCTGCCTCGAGTAGGGAAGTAACCAAGACCTGAAATAAAACAAAAGAAAAGTAAAAAAACAAAAAAAAGATATTTGACACGGGGCTTAACTTGTTATGCCTTGATCAACTCCTTGGTCATTGGTGCAAAGATTCTCGTTGCATACACATGTAATTGATTAATTGATAGCGTAAGAATGTGGTTTTACTCCTACCACCCAAATGCATCACTCATGCAACCCCATTTTTACTCGTCACGTAGTCACCTAAGCCTCGCCTAGCATCTCTTTTCAGCCCAGATGGTAAAGGTTACTCATCCCCTTATACCCCTTGCCCAAGCTTGCGATCAAGTCAAGCTTACTCAGCATACCCAAATAGGCATTAGCGGGGTTGAGCAACCACAAACACTCCATCTCAGACGCCCCACCCATGGCGTCCCCACCTACGTCACCACGTTGATCCCTCCAACTGGCAAGTAGGAAGTCGCTAACACTTGAAGTTTCAAGTTCGCAGTGGTAACTTGACCTTACCCAAGACGCTACCGTCCACTTAGCACCAATGACTCAGTCAAGTTGTATTGTATCAGATCCAGCGCTTTAAGAACACACACTTGCAACTTCGTTGGCCAAGTTAGACCTCACAATGATAAGTTGATTTTAGCTAAACTTATATAACTCAAACTAAGTATTAAAATTACCTAAACATAAATAAAAGAAACGAAAAAGAAGAGATAAAAGGAAACGTACTAGAATTATATAGAAAACGGAAAACAATCCATGACAGGACCAACCCTGAACAAGGAAAATAAATACAAGAAAAATAAAAGTTGTCTGAAGGCTTCGTTTCTTCCTCTCTTAGACTCTCAAAACATCTACTTTTAATATCCTAAGAAAAAGAACAAAGAGTTTGAGTGGTTCGTGTAGTAGTGGCTCTCCTCCACGTACTTCACGTTATGCTCTCCTTGTCTGTATGCTGACTGCTGCTGCGACCAAAACCTTATATAGAAGCTGAGTGGGCTATGGGCAAGATCCATGATGTTCTGAGCAAACTAGGGTTTCAAGTGATTTCTTTCCTTGCAAAAATATCTCCAAATATATTCATCCCTATCATCAATGAGGTCCAAATTGTGCATATCCATTGCGTAAGGAAATAAAGATCTTTTTTCTTATTTTCTCATTGCTGTCAGGATCTTCCGCACCTTGCCCAAGGACATGGTCAAGACATGCGTCGTATGCACCTTGCCTGAACTTTCCTTACATCTGCTCCATGCTTCTCCATGTGTCATAAAGTATTCTAGACGAACGTTCTTCTCGCCATCTTGCTCAAGTTCTTGACTCGTGCTCCATCTTGCTCATGATCTAACTTGTCTTGGTGGCGGCTAGAGTTTGTATGGAAGATCTTCTTTCCTTATTGAGTGGATCCCTAGTATCTCCAGCAATTGATCGTATTGATTATTTCCTTTTGTAGCTCTGGCAGGATAAATGAAATATATATTTCCTTGTTTGTGCTCCGTAGTTAGAATCTGCATCCACTCCTCCAAAGATCTCGTTAATTTTTTCCTTTTCAGCTCCTCGTTCACTAGGTACTTCATCTTGGGCACAGAGAGTCTCCGAACGGCTTGCCCAAGATGTTGCTCAAGAAACCTCGCCTCCAACTTTGAAATGCCATGTCCAGATCTCGCACGGTATATTGTCTTAAGCACAAATGTTCCTTGCTCAAGGTGTTAAAACTCCTGAAATTTGCCTCTTTCACGGAATGTGACCTAACTTGCCCAAGACTCTTCCTAACTACCTGTCTCACAAAAGTGTGTCCTCCCAGATATAAAGGCACAAAAACAAAGAAAAAAAAATACACGATCTGCACTTAGAGAAGCTCAAAAAGAGCATGAAAAATAGGCTCGTCACACTCACACACTTTAAACATGATTGTCCTCAAGCGTGTTAATACAACTTGCCCAAAAAGAAGAAGAAATAAAAGACACAAACACCAACAAATCATAAGACATAAATCTCAAACAGTCAAGACAAGTAGAGAGAGAACATAAATTGAGCAAGTAGATCAAGATAGCAGTTAAGTGAACATATGAGAAA
>JAPKLX010000031.1:2019699-2046955 GCA_026898415.1 Leonotis leonurus
AAAAAGATGATGAAGAATGATGAGAAAAATAATGAAAAGTAAGAACTCCAATTATGCTCCAAAGAAATCCAGCGGCTGTTTCTCTCCCCAAAAACTAGGGTTTTCACAAAATAATACTCCCTATATATAGTCCTAGGGTATTTCCTTATAATTAGGAAATAAGTCTAAAAATACCAAAATAACTAGGAAGGTAATACATATTTCCCATCTAATATAATATCTAAAGTCTAATACTAAATAAAATATTAAATACTGAATTATGATAATTAATCTCGTAGGAATCATGTGATCATTGCCCAAATCAACAAAAATCTCGAAATTTGCTTTTCTTCGTCAGCTACAGTGTTTCCCAAACGGTATGGGCACATCGGCCGAATTTCCAGTAGACCATCAATTCTTTTAACTTGGATCCAACTTGAAAATTCTTCCAATAAATCATCATTAATGACCAAAAATCACCTTTTGTCTACAAAACCATATCAAGATCACAATTAGTCCAAAACAAAGTGATTTCATTCAAAAAGACACCAAATTCGACCAAATAATTACAATTATAAGTAGTCAAATATTACCTAATCAATCGCTGAGGTACACAAGATGAGCCCGACAAAAATTTAGGCCTAGTGACCGCTGGGGCCACGAAGTTGGAGCAGACAAAGAGTCACACACAACGATCGTTGGACTCTCCGCTATCGCTGCACACGACTTTATTTGGGATTTTCTCAGCTCTTTTACGCGAAATTGGGGAGAAAAACATAATTTCTAGATTAGAAACCTTCTCTAGACATTGCTCTGTACTTTTGCTTTGGAAGGAGGATTTTGTTGTTCTTGGATTATTAGATGTTTGGAAATCAGTAATGGGCATTGTGAATTACTTGTGCTTGATCTACGAAGCTTGCTTAATTTAGACGATTGTGAATTACTTGTATTTCTTAAACGCTAGTTGGGATTGATAAATTATTCTAGTATTGGAATCGATTAAATCAACATCGATTTTGAATCGGAAACGTAAGAATCGTCAACTTGTATGTTAATCTTAGAATTCTCTAGTGTGTAACTTGAATACAAAAGTTAAGGTTGCATCATAATTGTGAATACAAAAGTTAGTAATTAAGCAACCTTGAGAATTGTTAGCTAACTATGAATGCATAAGTTAATTACAATCATTAATTATTGACGGTTGAACTTTTGAATCATAGGCCTTTAATCCTTGATTTCTTACGTCTTTAACCACACTTGTTTATTTAATTCGTTTGATCTACTACAAACTCTTTAGAATGTTTACGATCAAAAAAAGTTTATTTAAAAATGGAGTAGTTTTATATAAGAATCCTCTCTCTTTTCTTTCCTAATTTCTCTCGTGGCAGTTATCATATACAAATCCAAAAACCAATTATATATTTCTCCAACACTCCAAATATAAACATATAACCCATTTTGGCGGTAACGTTTGGTGGGAAAAATCAACAAAACTAAGAAATTCACTTAACTCCTTCTACCCCTATTCTCAGAAGTCAGCGCGTGGCTACAAGCACCGTTACTAGTCAGCCACGTTCCAATAAAAACATGTGGGCCCGGAGTTCCGATACTCTTACTGCATCGTGCTCAACACGCGCTGAAGATACGAGTGGTGTAAGCCCTCCGGTATGAGTCTTAGTTTTTCCAATGTGAAATAAGAAACCCTTTTCTCAGTACCTCCGCCCCAAACTAAACACTATACAAAAAAGCCCTAAACCAATTGGCAGCGGAGGAGGAAACCCAATCCAAATTAATCTGTTGGATTTCCTACTATAACTGCCAAATCAGAGCTTCACTTGCGGATGAATTGGTTTGTGCGATTGGAATCGGGTTGAACTCTCATGTTCTTAGGCTCCTTTTTCTTTTGGTGTGTTCATCGTGCATGATCCGTTATCCTAGGTCAGTCTTTCACCGGCCTCATTATCTCAAATTTTCTTATTGTCAGATTATCTGAAGTTCGTTTTTGAAGAAAAAGTGGAATTACTGTTGAATTTGGACGTCTGATGTGTGCGGCGGATTTGTGGGGCGAGGTGTAGAAGTCATTTACGGTTTTTGCTATGCGATTATCGCGGTCGGACTCAGTTGTGAAGAGAAGGAAAGATCAGAAACACACGAGCAAATCTAAGGGGAAGAAGAAGCAACGGAATTTAGACGCAATTTATGAAAAAGGTTATAATAAGAGCAATAGAGGGGTCCAGAAGGTCGAGGTAGATGAGCTTAATGATGGAGGGGATGAATTTGAGCTCCGGAGAAGCAGTAGGGCTCGTAAAGCACCTGTGTTGCTCGATACATCACCTATGCCACCTAAAAAGCGGAGCAAGATTGATAATGGTGTGGTTGGTAGTATTGATAAAGTTAAGAGAGCAGATAGGGAGCACTGTGAATCGCTGTGCTCAAGTTCGAGAGATCTGGACGAGGAAAGTGATGGTTGGAGGTCAAGGTTGAGATCTGGGCGAGAGAGTAAAGGTTTTTATGGGAGGGTGAAGGGGGAGGCATCAAGGAAGGGTAAAAGAAAGCTTTTTCAGGATCTTGATGGGTTAGCAGATGAAAGGGAACCTCACTTTCAAAAGCAGAAAGAACATTCGGTGGGTGAGAAATCGACGGTTGTTAAGTCAAAGAGACCTGGAAGAATTAAAGCATCAAATGTATTGGCAAATGACAACCAGGAGGTTAATTTGGGAGGCAAATTGGACGACGAGATACAAAAGAATAGAGACAAGACATTAGAAGTGATAGACGAGGCAGAAATATTATCAGTTGAGAATAAGTTGGAGTCAGCTGATGAGATTGATGTGGATTGCAATATGTCCTCGCAGTTAGCTGATGAAGAGGAGATTACAACTCAAAAGGTGGGATTAAAAGAATGCGACAGCAATGGAAATGTTGAGGCAAGGGAAGGCCAGGCAGAGCTGGAAAAATTAGCATGTGATATTGTAGGTGATCTAGGAAATGTTGCTGAAGTTGATTGCGATATAGCTGACCAGGCAAAAGATGATTGGCATACTGAAAAGTTTCTTGAACATGACATTGTACCTGATCGAGGAAATTTTGCCGAAGTTGATTGTGGCACATATGACCAAGCAAAAGATGACAGGCATCCTGAAAAGCCTCTGGGACATGATATTGTACCTGAGGGAGGGAATGTTGCCGAAGTGAATTGCGGCACAGCTGACCAAGAAAATGATGATGGGCATCCTGAGAAGCCCATTGAAGATGATAATAATATGAGACCAGAAGGTCCATGCAATCCTTCAGTTGTTACTGAAAGAAAGTCGAGAATAAAACTTGGAAGGCATTGTGGTTTATGTGGGGGTAGTACGGATGGCAAGCCTCCAAAAATACTTCCACTTGAAGGTGCCGACAGCGATAATGAGGCATATAGTGGATCATCTGCTTCAGAGGAACCTAACTATGATGTTTCTGATGGATTTGGTGATCACTCTGGATGGCTAGGACGACTTCTTGGTCCTATTAATGATAGATTTGGTATAGCCGGAATTTGGGTTCATCAGCAATGTGCTGTATGGAGTCCGGAGGTGTGTTTTCATATTCATAGTCCCTACTTAAATTGTCTCTTTTTTTACTAGCAATGATATAGTTTCTTTCATTTAGACTGCAGTTACAAAAATATGTCTCTTTGCTAATTTTTCATTCATTCATTGGCGGCCTTATACACTAATTTCCTCATGATTATGCATTCCTATTTTTTACTACTTGTGGGAAGTCCATAATTACTGAAAGTTGACAAGGATATAAAGAATGTGTCTCCTTTCTTGACATGAATGTACATATGTGAACTTGTGAAGCTTGGTAGAAGCAGACAAGTTCAAAGTGAGGGTCTTAACAAAAATGCTTTTTTCTAATGGGGTGGGAGCAATGACTAAAAAGTTAATGGATGAAGAGAAAATTACGTATTGTTCTTATATACCTTAAGGACCATGTAAAGGGCCATAAAGTGTTAGTTCATCCATTTATTAGTTTTTACTATTTTATGTTGTTGGATATTTTATAGTTGCAGTTATTACTTGTTATGCTAGGAGTCTTGTGATTCTGGATCAATATATATTTTTTAGGGCTATAATTGCTTATTTACTTTACAGTATAGCATGATATGACAGATGGCCATTGTCAGAAATATGGCTAAGGCATGGTCTTACCTTTGATGTTTAATAGGGATAAGTATTCTAATGACTTGAATAAATTTCAGTTAGTCTTTGTTCCCTAATATTGCATCATATTGGTTGACCTACTTCATAACTTTTTCTCCATTTATTCTCATTTTGTGCAACACTTGCTCATTATAAGCTTTACTGTACCATAGAGGGAAAATATGCCACATTCTTTTAATGTTCCGCACTTGGTATTCATACAGTGTCTGTTCCTGGTGATCTATTTCATGCTTTATGCAAGTTTCCATCTGCTGCAGTCTGATAATCAATTGTACAGGTTTACTTTGCTGGATTGGGATGCTTGAAAAATATCAGAGCTGCACTTTACAGAGGAAGGGTACTCAAATGCAGCCGCTGTAGGAGACCTGGAGCGACCATAGGGTGTCGTGTTGATAGATGCCCCAAAACTTACCACTTAGTAAGCGGCTTGCCTATTTTGTTTTAGCATCTCTTTCAGCACTTCAGGCCTCATTTGTTACTCAATTTTATTTCTAAATGCTATGCTGTACCCTCTTCTTATTGACTTTTAGATTAATTTGCCTTCTTTTGCAGCCATGTGCACGGGCCAAAAATTGCATCTTTGATCATCGTAAATTTCTCATAGCGTGCACTGATCATCGCCATTTATTTCAACCATATGGAATACATTCTGCACAGCGATTGAAGAAACTGAAGGCCAAAAAGCTGAAGTTGGAATTTCGGAAGATGGCCAATGACTCGTACCGTAAGGATATTGAAGCTGAAGAAAAATGGTTAGAGAAGTGTGGGGAGGATGAAGAATTCTTGAAGCGTGAGAGCAAGAGGCTTCAAAGGGATTTGTGGAGAATAGCACCTACATATATTGGTGGTGCAAACTCTGAACAAGATAGACAATTTGCAGGCTGGGAATCTGTTGCTGGGTTGCAAGATGTGATTCAGTGCATGAAAGAAGTTGTTATTTTACCGCTCTTGTACCCTGAATTTTTCAATAATCTAGGACTGACACCTCCTAGGGGAGTTCTGTTGCATGGATATCCTGGAACTGGTAAGACATTAGTTGTGCGTGCGCTAGTTGGTTTTTGTGCTCGTGGTGACAGAAGGATTGCATACTTTGCAAGGAAAGGTGCAGATTGTCTTGGAAAATATGTTGGTGATGCAGAGCGCCAGCTAAGACTTCTGTTTCAAGTAGCTGAGAGATCTCAACCTTCTATAATTTTCTTTGATGAGATAGATGGATTAGCACCTTGTCGTACTAAGCAGCAAGATCAAACACATAATTCAGTTGTATCCACATTGCTTGCTTTGATGGATGGCCTAAAATCTCGAGGTTCAGTTATTGTGATTGGAGCAACTAATCGTCCTGATTCAGTTGATCCAGCTTTAAGACGGCCTGGGAGATTTGACCGCGAAATTTATTTTCCACTGCCTTCTTATAAGGACAGAGAAGCAATTCTATCATTGCACACCAAGAAATGGCCTAAACCAATAGCTGGATCCTTATTGAATCGAGTGGCAAAGCAAACTGTGGGATTTGCTGGAGCTGATCTGCAGGCTCTTTGTACTCAAGCAGCCATATTTGGTCTAAGGAGGAGCTTCCCCTTGCAAAAAGTTCTAGCTGCTGCTGGAACTAATACTACTGATAGAAGGTGCCCTGCTATTCCCACTTTTGCTGTGGAGGAGAGAGATTGGTTAGAGGCTCTCTCTTGTGCTCCGCCTCCATGTTCTCGAAGAGAAAGTGCAATTGCTCTGAATGATGTGGTTTCTTCACCTCTTAAATATCATCTTGTGCCATGCCTTCTTCTGCCTCTAACAAGACTGCTGGTTTTCCTGTGTCTGGATGAGCGTGCCTGGTTGCCGTCTCACCTTCAAAAGGCTTGCAAATTGGTTAAAGACATACTTGTTTCCCTATTAGATGAACGGAAGGTGCAAAGTGAAAATTGGTGGTTGCATGTTGATGGTTTGCTTCAAGATGAGGATGTTAGAAATAAAATTGAGAAGGACCTTTTGCTTGCAAACTTTCTTGTTGGAGAGAGCAACCTGTGCAGTTCTAATGTGGCAGATTTAGATATTGATGACCATTCAGGAATACTACCATCCAAATCTCCATGTATGGGTGCTCGCTCTGCATTGTCTCAAAACCTGTCTTGTGTATCATCTAGTAAATCAGGATATCAAGTGTTGATTTGTGGGAATCCTAGATCTGGCCAGAGGCATCTTGCTTCATGTCTTCTCCACTATTTTGTTGGCAATGTTGACGTATGGAAACTTGACTTGGCTAGTATCTCTCATGAAGGACATGGAGACATGGTTCATGGGCTAACACGTATACTGAGTATGTCAATGACTTTCCATTTCAGATCACTGGAATTAATCTTTCTGTTTCAGGAGAAAAAAGTAGCAAATCTGTAATTCATGCTAATTTTATTGCCTTGATAGACTCCACAAATTCTGGAACAACTACATTTATATGTCAGGCCTGCTGGAAGAAGGAACTCTTTCATGACCTTCATTTTTCATGTCAATTATGTTATGTTGGTCTTAGTTTTTCAACTAGATTTTTGAATATCATCTCTATGCTTATCATGTTGGTCTTGTTTTTTTGTTTTGTTTTAGTAGTTCATGTCATTCTGTTTACAGGATTATAGCAAGTGTTTGCTTTAGTGTGTGTGTGTAGTATCTCATCAACCTGTTAATATGACATGGTTGTATTGTCTTTCTGCTGAGGCTAAGCATTGCCTTTGTTAATTTCTGCAGCTTTAGCTTCATAATTCTATTTCTCATTATGTGAATGCCTATAAACCTGCTACTCCTTTTCTCAATCATGATTCTGTTCGATCTTCTCTGTTATTTCTCTTGTGCACTGGATGATGAATATCAAATGTGGCAGTGAGATCTGCTGGGGCACATGCTAGCTTGCTTTATATGCCAATGATCGATCTATGGGCTGTTGAGACATGTGATAAAGCCTTTGAAGATGATTGTGAGACATCTGGGGTTGGGATGGAGTATGAGCTTGACCCAAGTGCTCATGTGGATGGTGTTGAGTCTGAAAATGCTGTAAGGAAGGCTTCATACCTCTGGACCTCTTTTGTCGAGCAGGTGGAGTCTATACGTGTAAATTGCTCCTTGATAATACTGGTATGTTGACATCCTCTCATTATATATGGAAAGTTCCGGTAGTTCAATAATCACATAATGGATGCCTGTAGCTTTTCTTCTAATTTTATCACCAGACTACTGATAACCACTAATTACATTCCTTTTCTAGTAACAAGGGCCTAAATTTGTGCATTTACTCTAGGAAACTAAAACACACATGTGTGTGCGTGCGCTTATACACATACACATATACATACTATTTTTACCTCTGGCCATCCTTAATTTGATTAGCATTTGTAGAAAGGCATGTTTCTTTTTTTTTTCCTCCCTTATGATGCTTCATCCATATTTTCTTGTTTCTAGTTTTCAGCACTCAATACATACTTGGCTTGTATCCAATTTTGCGAGTTCTAAGGTGCTAATTCTGGAAGTGACTTTGACCTTATATACAGCATTGACGGGAAATTGTGATAAATACCTTGTTGGCATATCCTACGAGTTTTTCCTTGGGAATACTATTGTATTTTCATCCTATGTTAATGAAGTAGAGCATTTTAGTGTATAGAAGATACTTCATCTCGCTGTTGAAAAGTATCATATTTTCTCCAGCTGTATTATACTATTGCTTTTAGCATCAACCTGAGATTTACTAATTGCTTCTAATTTTATTTACTTAATAACACAGGCTACTGCAGAAGTACCATTTTCTTTGCTTCCTGATAGAGTAGGGCATTTCTTCGGGAATGAGATATTAAATTGCAGCCAATCAAGTCCACTGGAGCATAAGGTGCCACAATTCTCTGTGCAACTTGGTGGGGAATTTGACCGTGATAAGGTGATTAGCTCATTTGCCGCTGAGCTGACCAAGGATTTGGTGCAGTACTTTATTCAGTCGCATCATGGTAGATATCATGTACAGATGAACTCCGATAAGGTGAAAGCTTATGATCTGGTTGATGGTGATGCCAGTGGAGTTTTTCGTAGTAAATCTTGTCAGGTGAGTCAGTCCGTTCCAGGTGGTTTGGCAAATAAAACTTTAAAAGGCAAACCAAGCTTGCAATTGGCAATATCTACATTTGGCTATCAGATTCTTTGTTATCCTCATTTTGCTGAACTTTGCTGGTATACATCCAAGTTGAAAGAAGGGCCTTGTGCCAATGCCAGAGGACCCTGGAAAGGATGGCCCTTTAACACTTGTATGATTCGCCCAATCAACTCGTCCGATGAAGTCACTGCCGCTTCTAGTTCTAGCAATGCCCGAAGCAATAAATATGGTTTGATTAGAGGGTTAGTTGCTGTAGGTTTATCAGCATATAGAGGTGAATATAATTCACTAAGGGATGTTTGCTCTGGGGTTCGGAAGGTTTTGGAAGCTCTAGTTCGAATAATTGATGATAAAATTCAATCTGGGAAAGACAGAACCCAGTTTATTCGTCTTCTGTCGCAAGTGGCTTATCTTGAAGACATGGTCAGCAGTTGGGCTCAAGCATTACAAAGGTATAACCACTTCCGTTACTGCTTTTGCAATTTTACTTAATGTCTCGTTTCATTATTTTCTTCTCACTAAAAGAATAACTGCTTTCAGTCTAGAGGTGGATGCTCATGTTCCAGAGGTAAATCCAAATGTTTTTGTGGAACCACTCAATACTCACATCTCTAAGGATACTTTTTCTGAAATTGGTGACCGCAAGATTATTGATCTGACTGTAAATGGACATGCGCCAGAAGTGTTTGGGAAAGGCTCTGAGGAAGTTGGTCCCTTAGATGCTGGACATCCTAATCAAACTGATTTTTTCAATGAGTGCGCCGGTGCAGGTGATGAAGTTGCTGTTACATTACAAGAGCCTTCCCATAATGTTATCTCAGTTGATGCTTGCTCTCCTAAGTGCATCTTAGAGTCTTCTAAGCCAGAGGTCTTAGCACCGAATGGAGTTAACTTAAAGTCTTCAAGGGAAGAAACTGCTGGAGATCTTGCACAACTGGAACATGTTCCATCTACTAAACATTCCAATGGTTTCATGGAGAGTAGTTCGAAATGTCAAGTTGATGGTCCATCTGGTTTAGTTGATAAGAATACTACTCTTTCAGAAACTGGTAACCAGTCTAACTGTCTCCCAACTGATAATTGCATCTTGTCCAAGAATACTAGTGAAAATTTGGGTGGATGTAATATCAACGTTAATGATTCATTGGGGGCAAAAAGTCCTCTAAGTGGTTCTGGTGCTTTATGCTTATACAATTGTTGTTTGGAGTGCACTGCCACTCTCAGCAATTTATTGCTGCAGATTATCAATATCGAGTGGAGAAGTAAAGGAAGTCAATCATCAGTAGAGGATATTCACGATTTTGTTGCCTCTTTATCCGCAAATCTTCACTTATCACTAAGTAAATTGTGTCAAGGTGAAATGTCTTGTGGCAGTGGCACTAGTGAGAAAGAAGGCGGTCAATGTAGAAAGCACTGTATGTGCCAGAATTATCAGGCTACAGAGGTGCCAAATCTCATCAATTCAGAGAAAGCCTTGAAGGATTGCGATTGTCATGCAACAAGCAAGGACGGAAGCAGGGATGAGAAGATTTCCCAGGTATCTGGAGGGCTTGATTGTCTATTTGTGTTCAAGGATGGAGTACTGGCTAGTTTAGACACAGGTACTGATGTTCCTTATCACTGTAAATATGAGAAATTATGCCTTTGTTTTCTTATAGAGTGGTTAGTAACAAGCAAGGGGCCTTTTGGTTCACATTGACATCACATATTATAGCTTCAGTAGTTGTTGCTTCCGCAAATTTTGATACACTTGCGGAATATATATAATTCTGGAACTACACTCTCGTGTAAACGCTGAAATTTTTGTTTTACCAGCGTGTATTGCTTCTGTTGCTTCATAGTTGAAATTATTGATTTGTTTACTTGAAACATTTTCCTTCCAGAGTATTACTGATGTGTGAACTGTTGAAATATGCAAAAAAAAAAGAAATTCTGGATTCCGTTGCAAGTTTTTGTATTTTCTTTCTTTGATATGTAATACACTTTTATACATGTTTGGAAGAGGCTCTCCTGGTTTGATGTTCAAAGTGTTAATAATTTGTCAGTTTAGTTCTTGGGCAGAGAAACGTGTTAATCATTTTAATCTTGTGTGAAGCAGAGTTGCTATATAGAAACTTAACACTTTTTGTGTTCAAATCCGTGTGCCTTTGTTTCGCATTTTTAGTTTACAGACTAGTCCTATGTTTTGTGACAGAATTTTGTTTTTACATTATTTGCCGTCTTATTCTTCTTTTGGGCATTTGCATAAACAAACTTAATAATTGTGACACTGACACACATGGGTTGTTGTTTAATTCACTCACACACACCAACACTTCCGATCAACTTGTGTTATTGGTGAGAGTTGAGATTAGGTTTGAATGATGCATTGCTCACGGTGAAACACCCCTTTTCATGTTCCTTGAAATTATGTATTTTCTTGATTTTTTTTTTTTGTTTCGTTGTATGTATGCTTCAAGGATCATAAGTTAGCTAGGTAGTATATTAAATTTTTATCACCTTTTACCACTTATTTTTTAAGTTATAAATTCATACCACTTTATGTTATCTATCAAAGCAAGCACAAATATAATCTTCACTTAGGTGATATATAAAGAGATGGATAATAAACAAACGCACCCTTACTGTTAAGTGTAAAGGGCCCCTTTTCTGTTATGCAACCAACATTAAATCCTAATCCACGATTCCAAAATGTAGATTCTTCTGAATTTAATTTTAGCTATTCAGTATAATTGTTTTTCTTTTCTTTTCTTTTCAAATTTGATATGAAAATATCCAAAATGGAAATACAAATTATAATTGTAATCTAGCAATTTCGTTGTCTAATAATAACCTGCAGTCAGAAAGTTTCAGTGCAGTCAGAAAGTTTCAGTAAGAAATTTTATTTTATTATACAAGTTTGTTTACTCACGTCACGTAGAGCATGTGCTTATAGAGATTTCTTACACGTATGCTTCGCTAAATTCAGACTAGAGTTAGGCCATTAATTAATGCCTTGTTCTTGAATAATCCAATTCTTGATTCTCTTTAAATAGGAGTAGTTTGGTAACATCAAATGATGATTTGATAGTTGCTGATCGATGAGTTTTTATCACCAAAACCTGCAGAGGAAAAATCCCTTAAAAACTAAATATTTATAGAGGAAAGTACAAAAAATGACTTAACATAGTATTTAGTAAGGCGTGTTATTCAAATTATTTGTAGTACAGATCCAAGGTATTTTTTAGGGTAAGATTCAAATTATATATATTATCACATCTATATAAATACAAAAGTGGAAATTATATCAAAAATGGATATGGATCATATGCTGCTGTGTAACAGTTACCATGCACCAGAACGTTGTCGTTTTGCTTGCAATTCTCTGTCCATGACTTATTTAAGTTTACTCTAGTTTTTTTTACGTTTTTTAGATTTTGTTTTATAATTAGTCATTTGCAATTTTCAGTTGTTCGTATATGAATACATACGTAAACAAATTACTATATCTTAAAAACTAGAAATCTACAATATTATGAATTTGATCAAATATGACACATGAACCAAAAACGTATAGTATTAATATAAAAAATTAGTCAGAAAAGAGTAAAATATAAATAATAATCACATGGTAATCATACCATTCATATTTCAAATATAAATTAGGTATATGTATATATATATATATATATATATATAAATGATATGATTCATACCAAAAATTTAAATATTATAAGTTTACGATTACTATTGATATTTTATTTTTATTTTGATTAGTTTTTATTGTGCTTTAAAATATAAGCCTAACTACTAGATTAACAAAGAAAGAATAATACTAGAAAAAATCAAACTCTTAACCACAATAATCTAGTATAATTCATCCCTTCTGCATTTATTTCATATTTTGATCAAAACTGTGAAAACTTTTTAGTCAAATAGCGGGATAGAAAGAATTTCTCACTATAACTCAAAAACAGTACCCCACCTATATTATCGCTAGAGCTATCAAAGGTCCCACCCGACTCAAACGGGCACACACAATAAATTAGACCCGACCGGTCCGGATTTTATAATCATGTTTTTGCATAAGTTGGGGCCATCATTGACCGGACAGATCATATCTAATTGAGCATCAAATTAATGAACACATCTCAACATAGCATGGCCACAAAACTTGAAGTAATGTGAGAATAGATAGGTGATAACTAGACAAAATGAGAATAAGATGTGGCTCTTATCACTTTCACAAACCAAACTGTCACATGTACCACCACTCTATTAAACCTTTGGACTCCATTGTTTGGTTAAGATAAACCCTTTTTCTACTGCAATCCACCTGAACAACACAATTCATCTCATTTGTCAAATTTTTCTTTACTTAAAAAATAGAAAACCCTATTTAGTTACTGTTGAAGAACAAGCATGGGATTGGATTGTCCCAAATTATTATCCAAATACATATATATATAAAAGAATCGTATCTTGTAGCTGTCATCTGCTTGGAACAATACATATGCTCATATATAATATGCCAAGCACATGGCCTTTGCTGGCATATACTAATTCTAACCTATTTTCTTTATTAATCTATCTTTCCCATATTCCTGATTAATTGTTTTAATTACATGCACCAACCTCTTCCACCGAATTTGGTTGTATCTGTTATATTGATATAACATGTAATGCTAAGTAAAACGTTAGACATAATAACATGAAGCTATGGTTTTGTGTTTTATCACCAAAAATAATAATTATAGATACTATTCCATACGCTGGAAATACTTTTTTTTTACTAATGAAACTGGAAAAGAATTAATTAATACTCCGTACTTGTTTTTAACGCATCCTATTGATGCTATAGTAATATAAAAAGTGATTACCTAATTAATTACCTCATCTTTTTTATGTTATGTTGTAGATTAAAAGTATATATATATTGCCACTTTGGATTACTATATATGTTTTTTGAATTGCGGTTATGATTGGTTACGAGTCTTTTCAAATAATGCCTTGTACCACTTACTAACCACTATATATGTTATTTTCAAAGATAACTTTTATTACTCACTAACCACTATATATTCTCCCTATATTATGTAATAATTTGAATCCACTATCTAAATGAATATGATTTTTTTAGTGCCTACTAATGAAGTGTTCTACAAAATTTGTTTTTTCTAGTTGCAATTCCCCTATATTATTGTGTGTAAATTCTCATATAATGCAAAAATCGTACTTTTTTAGTTTTAAAAAAGGGTTAATTGCGAAATAATTCCTAACATTTTTAAAAAGTCTGGTTTTAATCCTCACCTTTTAAATCTGTCTACAAATACCTTACCTTTTAATTTAATCTGATTTTTTCCCCGACTATAATTTTCGCCCAAATTTATGCTGAGCTGGCCGTCGGGATGTCTACATGGCATCGCCGCGATTTAATGAAACGAAATTTCCCTATAAAACTAAAAAGTTAATTGCGAAATAATTCATGACCTTTTTAAAAAGTCTGGTTTTAACCCTCACCTTTTAAATCCGCCTACAAATACATCACCTTTTAATTTAATCTAATTTTTCCCCCGACTATAATTTTCGTCCAAATTTATGCTGAGCTGGACGTCGGGATGTCTACATGGCATCGCCGCGATTTAATGAAAGGAAGAGTTATTTTCGAAAGATTAATCCTGAACGAGATTTGACTAAAAACATGAAATTTATGGATTGGAGGACAAAGAAAGGATTGTATGGAAGTTGTTCTTGTTATAGCCTTGTTTGTTTTCATTGCATCTTTAAGTAAATGACAACAAATTACAAGATAAACAACTCAAAGATGCACAAGAACAACTGCCATACAATCCTTTCTTTGTCCTCCAATCCATAAATTTCATGTTTTTAGTCAAATCTCGTTCAGGATTAATCTTTCGAAAATAACTCTTCCTTTCATTAAATCGCGGCGATGCCATGTAGACATCCCGACGTCTAGCTCAGCATAAATTTGGACGAAAATTATAGTCGGGGGAAAAATTAGATTAAATTAAAAGGTGATGTATTTGTAGGCGGATTTAAAAGGTGAGGGTTAAAACCAGACTTTTTAAAAAGGTCAGGAATTATTTCGCAATTAACTTTTTAGTTTTATAGGGAAATTTCGTTTCATTAAATCGCGGCGATGCCATGTAGACATCCCGACGTCCAGCTCAGCATAAATTTGGGCGAAAATTATAGTCGGGGGAAAAATCAGATTAAATTAAAAGGTGAGGTATTTGTAGGCAGATTTAAAAGATGAGGGTTAAAACCAGACTTTTTAAAAAGGTCAGGAATTATTTCGCAATTAACCCTTTAAAAAAATACACACACAAATCGTTTTTAGTCTTTTTTTTTTCTTGTTTCAAGTGACAGAAGTTGGCATTATACAATCCTTATGGTTCCAATGGATGTTGCATGTTTTTAATCTCGACCACAATAATTTTTAATAACAATTTAGAGTTAAAAAAATATGATATTACACGTAAAATATTCTAAAATCATAAAGACTGCTTGTTTGATAATGGAAATTGTTATTAATTTACTGTAACACCGTGTTGTAGTTTTATATATTTCAATTACATAAAAAAATATTATATTATATAAATTAAAATTTTATTTATCAAATTAGACCATAATTGTGTAAATATAATTCTACAATATTATATGGAGTATAATATTTTTTTATCAATTATAATTTTATATTATAAAATTATATATGTTGGTTATATAAAACACATAGCCATGCATATACTGGTCCTTTGTAGCAATTTTATACAATAACTTTTTTTTACTATTATTATGAATGGGGCATTCTATATCCCTTGTTTAGGACCACAATGTCAGAGTCCAATAATTGTTAGCAACAAACTGAAAATAGATTCATAAGACACATCTTGCAACCTTTAGATACCCACACTACAAAGCAACATCCTACAAACCCAATCCAACTTCATCTCTTTTACTAAATCATAGTTACACCAATTGATATCAATAATTGGATTTTTGAAATATTGCACAAATCACATTAAATGTTAATTTTAATTTTCTTGTATAGCTACTAGACTAGGTAGGAAGTTTAAAGAATAAACTTTAATTTTCTTTTAAGAAGATGATGGTAAAGGAGTGGTTTGTATCTCTTCTTCTCCACATACTTATGATAGAGTGATTGATGCTTAATGATTGTCACAATTCACAATTCACACTTGACACACTTGAATAATTAATACAAACAAAACACACCTCATTGTTTTGTGTCCACCAAAATTAATAATCTTGAAGTAAGATATTGACAAAAACACCCCACATGCCCTCTCAATCACTTGCTACTAGTTTCATATAAAAAGCAGCTGCACCCACAAAATTTAACAAACCCAACTCCATTTCATACTCCTTTTCTTCCTCAACCTCTGTTTTCTTTCCTCCTCCAGTCATGGATCTCAACAATAATCAAAACGACCGTGTTTTGCCTAATGAATTGCTCGAGGATTGCTGGTTCTTTCGCAACTTGCTTCACACTAATTCTAATTCTAATTCTAATTCAAAATCAAAATCAAGGATGCTTCGTAGCTTCTCTGATCCTTGCTCTTCTTCCAATGTTTTCCCGGGAAAATCGTATGAGGAAACCTACGATTCCCTCCACAAAACAACTCCAACGAATTCAGTACCGAAACAGAGCAGATCCAATCGGAAGTTATCATCTAAGAAAGACGGTTTGGTTCGAGCTCCATCACTACCGACTAGCTTGGAAAGTAGCCAGGATTTTCATGATGAAGAGATTGAATTCTCGATGGGGAAATTGATCAGACAAGCTTCTCTCAACTATTCCGATACTCGCCCTCCTCGGAGAAGTGCTTCCAAGGTACAATTTTTTTTTTTTTTGTGTTTCGCTATCATCGTAACTCGTTAACTCTGGTTTGAGAAATTTGAGTTACGGCTTCAAATTCAAAAAATAAAAATAAAAATAAAATAATAATACCGGATTGAATTCTGCAGAGTTTCACGGCTGGCTCGAGCTTAACACAGCAGCAATCGCGGCGGAAACCGCCGTCGGATGAGGAGGAGATAAGGCCGCCGCGGCGGAACCAGCTGAAGACGCAGAAAAGTTTGAAGGATTTGGATTTGGAGATTGAAGAGTTGCAGGGTTTTAAGGATTTGGGATTAATCGATAGTTTGGAGGAAAAGGATCTGAGCGCCAAGTCCAACTCCAACTCGCAGTTAGAGAAGAAGAGAGTCGAATCGTATTGGCACGAAGAGCAGAGGCCGTACATGTCGGCTCCTCCGGTGCCGCGGTGGGGCGGGAAGAGGTCCACCGATGACATGAAGGCGCAGATAAAGTTCTGGGCAAGGGCGGTGGCTACTAACGTACGCCAGGAGTGTTGATAAAATTTTCTTTTTGCACTAATAATAAATAATAAATAATAATAATAAGTCATCAAATTTTGACATCATAGCCATAGGCTTAAAATTTAAAAATGATCATCATTTGATTTATTGCACAAATTCTCTTAACATTTTAGCCAAATTCAACATAAGCATTTTTTTTTTTGGGATTTTGTTAATGCATAAATGCACGACATCCTTCCTTTTCAATTTTTCTTATCATTATATGGAATAATTTCAAGTTACACCACTCCATTGGCCTTCTTTTCTTTTTCTTCAATCCAATTGTTGTGTTTTATTTTTCAATGCCTTCAAATTATTGTTAGTGCTTAATGAACTCTCAATTTGTTCGTTGATAATTGATTATTCCATTATGGGGGTGTATAAGTTCTTAAGCTTTGCTTTTACTACTAATAAATGTTCACTTGTATTATAATGATTTTTTATAATCATAACAACTATATATTGAATTAATAAATTTAATAAAAGAGCAGCATGACCTGACCATAACATGGGACAGAAGAGACCAACCTGGCTTGTTAATGGAAACCATTCTAAAATGTCCATTTCCAAAATTGCTTCTTCATTGTTTGTCACAATTTAAGCCAATGTCCCATCATTTTTATGGAATTAAAGTTTTTTTTAATAGTAAAAGAAATAGGTTAACAAGAGCCCACATATAATAATAATAATAATAATAATAATAATAATAATATAATGAGAAGAAATAATGTTTCAAGATATAATTAGTTAATTAGGAAAATTTATTAAAATTCTATTGATTATATATAATTTCAAAAGTTAATATTACTTGTATATCCTTATAGTTATATTGGAAATATTAATAAATATTTGCACTATTTAATTATGATTATGATTTTCATCCCTAATTAAATTTTAAGACATGCTTAATATGATTTCAAATTAGTAAAACATTACACATATTACATATATATGTGGGCTCTAAATCATGAAATAATAGCGAATAATCCCCATTATACAATCAACTGGTGAAGCACAACATGAAATTATTCACTCTAAATCATAGTAGCAATCTTGTTGGATTTATGGGCTCCCATCACGGCCCAATCATATTTTGGATATTACAATAGAGCCTCTAATAATAATTCCTTCCCATTAGATTAAATTTATACATAGTGATGCTCTATTAATTATAGTGAGTGTTGAAATAATTAGGGATGTCATTCAGGTCAACCCACTCGAATTGTCGGGTTATTCGATTTAGATTAAAACGGGTTAAAAAATTTTCGGATTAAAAATTTACAACTCTAACCCTAAATTTTCGGTTTTCGGGCTATCCCATCGGACCATAATATTTATGAAAATGTATAACATATATGTATATTTTTTTATGATTCTATATTCAAAAAATATATATATTTGAAAAATATAACAAATAAACTAAAAATTTTAACATAGTTAAATAGTAGAAGTAAACATAAGTAAATTTAAAGAGAAAATATAGTGATATTATAACGTGTCATAATTATTATTTTTAAGTGATTGATTAATTGATGAATATGATAGATAATTTTTTTGCATAAAAAATCAAATATATTATGCAAATAATTATTATTTTATTTTTTCATTTGGTTAATCGGGCCGACACAGTAGATTTTCGGGCTAACCCTATCGGGTTCGGGTTGTTTTTGGTCCAACCCATTCGGACTACAAAATGTTTCAGGTCATAAATTTTCAACCCTAATTCTCTTCGATCTCGGATTGGTCTTCGAGCCAACCCACACTTTCGGGCCAAATTGACTCTACAAATAATCTAAGACTATACAATTATAAGCAATAATCATTATTGTGAGAATAACATCTTTTACATGATATAGAATCTCTATAGGTCCATTTTCTCTTTATTCATGAAGTCGATCTCTATTGTTGTCATTCAAGATAAAATTTTCTAATTCACATTTGATATATGTCAAAATTGTGTCTATTTAAAGACTACTAGGTCTTGTTTGGTATGTAAGATATAATATCATAAGATTAAATTATCTTACCACATCACGTGTTTGATAGCAAATATGATAAGATATGATACGTCGGTCCCCTATTAAATATTAGGCTTATGTCAAAATCACTATTTTCCCCTATATTTTAATCCTAAATAAAAGGTGAGATTAAAATAATTTTTATATACTATACTAATTTAATCTTATCATGTCATATATTTTTATCTAATTTTAATCCTATATTGACTACCAAACATAGTTAAAATGCGACCTTTAAATACTTTTTTCACGTTTTGTTTTCGTTATTTAACTATGGTGATATTTGAGTATGAAAAAGGATAAAATAAACAAAAAACAATTAAATAGAAATTTTGATGTTACTACTTAGTTGTGTTCTCATAACTAATAAATGATACTCCATCTCAATCATCCTATTTTTTTTTTCGTACTTTTATATCTTAAATATGTATGATTTAAGCTTATTTTCGAACATTTTTTTCAAAATTTTTTGTTTGAATTTAATAAATTAAATATTATATATGAAAATAAATGTATAATTACTTACATATATTTTTTTTTATTTCATAGTTTAGAAGTTTTATATATATTTTGTACATATTAAATCAATAGAAAAATCTAAATATAACCAAATTAACCGGTTACTTTATCACACATTAAAAATTTGGTAAATTTTATCTATGTATATCAAATCAGTCTCTAACTCACACATATTAGTGTCCGATATCGACGGGTAAAATGTGATCTATATCTTTACAGGTATGGATATGGATAGCCAATATTCATACATATCGTGTCCGATTGTTATCCCTACTTTTAACCCACCAACGATATAACTTTTAATACATGTAACAATAATTATTTGAATTAATCAAATAAATATTTTATCCAAATAAATTCATTTTATTTGGTCAAATAATAAATTTTTATCAAAGAAAAAAAGTTAAAAATTTTAAATTACAATGTAAAGTGATTATGTACTAATAAATTTTTCACGAGATAAATCTTTATTTAACACTTATATTTTACAATAATATAATTTTTAAGTAACACAAATTTACAATTATGTTAATAAATCATAACATAACGTGACTTTTTCATCAACACAATTACATTAGATAAATTAGTGTGGATAATATCTATTCCTAATAATTTATCAATTTATACCACCTTTAATTATGAGAAATATGTCAAAATAATCATTTTAATATAATTAATTTAAATTTTAACCACCTAAAATTTTATAGTAAAATATAGTAATTATGTATTTAATTTTCCTCAATTGTCCCTTACTAACCATACATTTTAAATTCGTAGGTCATAGTTGGCAAGTGATTATATTTATTGTTTTTTATAGGTATATATCGAATAATTTTCATGGGTATGAATAGTAACTATTCATATACAAATACAAATGATATTAAAATACACTCATGAAATAACGTGTCGCTAACTCAACTCTATTACAGTTGGATAGTCGCATCATCTCTACCCTCGCAAGTATGAATATGGATAGCCACTATCCCGTGCGTGTCGTGTCCGATTGTCATTAATACTTTTGACCCACATAAATATTTTATCTTAATAAAAACTTATTATTTGATTTGATCAAATAATTAATTTATATCAAACAGATAAAGAGTTAATTTTTAAAATTTTATTTTTAAATTACGATATAAAGTGATTATGTACCAATAAAATTTACACGAGATGAGTCTTCACGTAACATATATATTCTGCAACGATATAATTTTTAAGTAACACGAATTTACAATTATGTTAATAAATCATAAGGTAACATGATTTTTTATCAATACATTCTACATAAAATAAATTATTGTAAATAATATTTATAATAATTTGTTAATTTGTATCATTTTTAAAAAGGAAAAATAGATTAAAATAATCATTTAAATATAACAAATCAAAATCTTAAAATCTAAAATATTATAGAAAAATAGACTAAAAATATATATTTCACACAAAATTATATATTTATAAATGATAATATAAAATACACCCCTCGATTAGTAAAATTCCTAAAAGAATAAAACAAAACACTGCAAATTGCCACATCATATCGCTAGATGGGAATTATTGTCCACGTGCTAATTACTAGGATGTATAGTCAGCGCATGACCTGGCAATATATTTTATATATTCATTTATTTTTGTTAAGAAAAGTAGCGTTGATAAATGATACTCCATTTTACTATTAATTTTATAATAATAATGTGTGAAAATCTTGCACCACTGCTGTCTTCTGCTGCCTCTGCCATACAAAATGATGCAGACGACCACTCAACGGCAGCTCCTCCGCCTCTCACCTTCTTATTCCCTCTTTCCCTCACTTCTTCCGCCGCCCTTTCCCCACCATCTTTATTTTTCCGGCAGACCTACCATCCAACATCCTATCTGCTCCGCTTCCCCCAGAGCATGGCTCGCCCAACTCTCAGAAGAATTCTCCGCCGCCGCCGCCCAGCCACAGTCTGATGGGCCCATCGACCTCCCTTCCACCATTTCCTCGCTCATCTCCGCCTCCGGTGACACGTCAGCCCTCCAAACCGCCGCCAGTTTCCTCATCACTGGGGCTTTCTCTCTCTTTCTCTTCAGCACTCTCCGCCGCAGCGCCAAGCGCGCCAAAGAAAGAGTACACTACTACTACTGCTACTTATCTACATTCTCTACGCTTTTAATTAATTTCCCCTAATTCTGTTTAACGATACACGAGTTTTAGTTTCCGCTCTCTGCATTTGTGCGATTTCAGTATATACTGTATAAGCAGCTTGATTGATATGTGTAGATCTTTGAGTTGAGGGTGTGAATATATAAAAATGTTGAAAATTCAGAAATTGAGATCGGCAGCATTAGAGAATTTGATGAAGGCGTCGACGTCACCACTGAATGTAGAAGGGAAGAAGAAGAAGAGAAAACCTCCATCGGTAGATGAGACTCTCCTTGGAGCTTTTATCGCTGCTGCATTTGGAATTTTACTCTACAAATTCACCACCTCCGTTGAGAACACTCTCAATAATCAACCTCTCTCCTCCAACTACTCAGTAAGATCTCTCTCTCTCTCTCCTCCTCTTCTCCCTCCCTTACTTACAAGAAATTGAGGTGAAGAAAAGCGCGCACAAAGTGTTTGTGAAATTGCTCCATAGAGATAAAATCTTGAAATTAATTTATGCCATTTACTTGAGCTTACCCAAATTCAAACTCATGATGTCATTAAATGATCTGTTGCAATGACTTGTGTATTTTTACCCAATCTGATCAGGTGCGCCAGATCACCATAACCATAAGGTAATTTGTATATATGAAACTGCAAAATCTATTCTATTGCATATGTTGTGATCTTAGTTTTGAGGAAGCAATCATTTTGATTTGATGCAGGACAATAATAAATGGGATGTGTTACTTGGCTACGTTTGTGTTTGGGTTCAACTCTCTGGGCTTGTTCCTCTACTCAGGGCAACTCGCCAAGAACTTATTCGTTGACGTTAGTGTGAGTGATGACAAGACACGCTCAAACTCCTCGACTTTGTATTCGGAAAATGTGGATTCCTCGGAGGATCAGAGTTCAGACAACAACCCACTACAAAAGTAATGGATTCAACGAGGTGCTCTTTTATTGTATATATATAGTCTACACATACAAATACCAACAATGATATTTATATATATGTATAGCATTTTTTTAGAATAATAGATACATATCAATTCTAGCATACATTACTTTTCTCGACCTTTCCATATAATCTTACATTTCCTCCCTATGTTGAAGTGGAACACTAGATTTTTCTTAAGAGTAGATTTTATCTTGAAAATCTTAGTCCGGATTTGGTCGAAGTCTAGTTAAATACATTTGAAAAGCATTTAATCTTCTATTTTATTTTTCAAGAACATTTGAATAACATTTAAGAGTAGATTTTATCTTGAAAATCATTCACATGTTCAAATTGTTGCTGGAAGTGGAAACATGTTCCAATGCTGTTAGAATTTTTTATGACATGGTACGATCACGAGAACGAAATGAAAAAAAAGTCATGCATAAGACGAGCATCTAGGAAGTGACTACCTGGATGGCTCGCCGACCATGGAATGGATGAGATGATTCTCATTTATTTAAAATGATGAATATTGACAATAAACCGTAGTCATAATGTGTTTAATTTTTATCTACGAGACATGCTATATCGTTCGCGGGCATATTAACTTCCCCTGCCGTGGGGGGTGAGCGATTTCCATATATAAAATAAATTTTTGGGAAAAGTAGCAAATTAACCCTTATGGTGGATACCCCTATGGAAAATCACCCCTTATGGTGAGCTTTTGTTCAAACCAACCCTTGATGTTCAACATTTGTTACAGTTAGGCCCCAACTGTTAACGGACTTCTAACACCGTTAGATTACTCATAGAGGCATTTCATCAAACACATTGTGTGTTACTTGCTTTCAATGGGGTTTATGAGTGAATAAATAAATTTCAACAAACTATGAGAAACAACAAGAGGTGCATTCACAAGTAAGATATGAAGAATGAGCTTAGTTGCTCTTAAATAAGGTGATCTGCCATATGATGAGTTTATGGTGATTATTGTTGAGCTCACTGAGTTTCTTGCACTAGAAGGCCTGCAAAAGGAAGCTTAAACTATGCCACGATTCCTTAAATTTTTCAACCTTCTTGCATTAGGAACAAGTTGCATGGATCATTGTGATGTATCTGCACTACTCGTTCTAGCATTATTAATAGCAGCTTCTTGAGCTGCTGCTTTTTGCATTTTGATGAGCTTGGAGTATACACCACTTTCTACCCTAGCAAAGAGCTCGTCATGAGTCCCAATTTCAGTTACACTTCCTTGCTGCAGGACATCGACAAGATCAACTTTTTGGATGGTGGAGAGATGATGAGCTATTACTAGAGTAGTCTTTCCAATTCATGAATTGATAGAGTGCTTCTTACACGAGTTTTTCAGATTCAGAATCCAATGTACTGGTTGCTTCATCCAACAGCAAGATGGCTGGGTTCATAAGCAATGATCTTGCTATAGCTATTCTTTGCTTCTAGCCCCCTGAGAGTTAGCGCCCTCATTAATCATATTTTCCATCAAAACATCAATAGATTTGGTAGCAAATATTTCTATTATGTTGCACATAGATAGAAAGAAACTGACACACAATATGTTTGATGAAATGCTCCTATGAGTCATCCAACAGCGTTAGAAATCCGTTAACAGCAAGGGTCTAACTGCAACAAGTTTTTAACGTTAGGAATTGGTTTGAACAAAAGATTGCCATAAAAGGTGATCCGCCATAGGGGTGTCTACCATAAAGGTTAATTTGCTACTTTTCCCTAAATTTTTCCTTCAACATAACAACCAAAATTAATTACAAGTTGTATTAGGAAAATAGTCATATTGAAATATGAAATACTCCAGTTATATATGGTAGTCTTACACAATCCATGATTTTTGCTAATGATTGTGAAGCTTAAAAAAACTAATATAAATGTATATATCTAGCTAGAACCGTGCATAGGTCAAGCTTAAGAACATAGATGCATGATTTGTGTTTTTATCAAACTTCTTATTTAAATCGAATTGTAGAGTTTCTCAAACTAGGGGGAATTTTGAGAAATTAAAATTCTCATCAAGAAGTAGGTCCTCTCATTCCCATATATTACTACTCTTTTGTAGGTTGTTTATAACTCCAAATCGAATTATCCTAGTGAACTTTTGCTAATAGTATAGATTATAGACATGATTATATATTTAAATTTATGTAGCTAACCTATTTAAGACATGTAACGGTAAACCATAAATTTACATAATTTTCTATATTGATCATATAATAATAATAGATATAATTACACAAATTATAATACAAATACAATAAATAAAAATAAATATTATTTAATACATAATTTTGTCATTAAAAAATTATTGATTACAATTTAGACGGGAATTTGTCTGCCATTGATTTTCTTTTAATACACACACACACACATATATATATACATACATACATACATACATACATATATACATATATATACAGAGGTGGGTTCAAGTAAAAAGAGGATAAATGGTAGGAAATATGAATTAATCTGGAGCGTCTATTTGAATAGTGTAATGATTATAATTAATTCCTAATTTTTTGTTATAGGCGTGTTGCATTGTCAATATACAATACAAAAGGGCAAATCGGTACCTATCCTACTGGGCGGATTTGGTGGAATATTCAAATTGATATGGATCTCATAAATTATGCAACTGCAGTAAGGAAAGAGAAAATCGTCGCGTGCTTATTGTTTGCACTATAAATTCACATATTTTGCATTATACATATATGTAGTGTTGCACTATATAATTACATGATTTGCATTACCATTTAATTTTGGTAGTTGGAGAAATTTGTCAGATATGATAATCTTCCAAAATATTTGAAAATTCTCTCTAATATCGAATTACGAGAATTGTAATTGAGAAACGCAACCGAAAACCACTCCACCGCATGCAATACTGATTTACGTCGTTTTCGTTCCAATCAAAAGTCTGTACAAATTATAACTTCGTTGGAACTGAATTTTAATTTAGAAGGCAATGCATTTTACATGTATATCAATGCAATTCACATGTATGTGTGGTGCAACATAGTATTATTAAACGGTACAAAGATGAAATAACACTGCAATTTACACGTATATGACAATACAATCTACGTGTATGTTCAACACAAAGAGAGCAGCAACAGTCAATTTTGCAATAATATTTGGCAAACAATGCAAAACCGCAGCTCTCGCCGCTCCTGACCGCGCCCCCTCGAAACCTATAATATTTTTCGAACGATGCAAAGCTGTCGCTGCCGCTCCTGTCCCCTCTCGGCCGCGCCCCCTCAAACCCACGTCTTTCAAATCTCCGCGACAATGTTTGTCGCATTCCACCGCCGGACCATACCCGCATCGTAGAGGAGCACATCCGATGTCGAGATCCGCTCCCAATTCATTATTTTTCGCGAGTTTTAGCAAGGTAGTGCCCACACGCAGCAACAGTCATGGTGAATAAATACGGTTTCCAATAAAATTGTCGGTCGGAAGGTCGCCGTTTCGATTGAACTCTGGCATAGTTATCTGTTGTTGTGTGCGTGTGATGTGTTATCGAAGGAGGAGATTTTCCTTTCTGCAAATTAAACGTGTGTGTGATGTGTAGGTGGAATTAAATATATTTTTTTATCTCTCCTCAATATAATTACCTTAATTAGTGGGATTTGTTATTTTCTCTATCATGTTATACTTACATAAATGTCATTATCATAATATTTATGGAATATTTTAATGTATTTAAAAACCAATAAATCCGGTTAGATCATAACCGTTGATCTACTAAAATTAACAACCCAAATTACTTCATATTTCCTATTCAAAAATCACTTTCTATATGATCTACACATAAATTTGTTTTACACCATCTTGTGTATTTGTGCTCATTTATAAAGTTGTAAATATTGGCCAAATTTTTTTGGCCTTATGGTATTACCCGGCCCATAATTAGGGTATGGTTGGACATCAAATATAGAAGTCCAAAATATTTAGGGCCCGACTAAACCGATCCATTGGCCCAACGGGTTTATTGACTTTGAGCCACAAAAATTTGGTGGACTTCGGGCCAATTTGGCCCTCCAATACTTTTCAATATAATTTTAATTTTCTCTCACTTTATTTGGTTTATGATTATATTTTCAATATAGTGTATTTTAATAAAAATTATTTTTGATTTCATTTTGTTACCATTTTAGAGATATTTAATTTCGTATTATTTTAAAATAAGCTTCTTTTTCTTCTTCCTAAAACAAAATAAACAAACCTACATTAAATATAATCATACACTATATATATATATATTTTTTTTTTGATGTAATCTTTTTATTTCGCCATAATTCAAAAAAATATAATTGATTCATATTATATTTTAAGTTTAAGTAATTTATAAATACAATTATTTAATCCGTGTGATGATTTGGCATGTAACGGGTGGGAAAGCCCTAACTGATTACAGGCCAGCATGACCCGATCCAAAATGACCTTAGTCCAGTGGGCTACGCCAGGCAGGTCACTTTGATAATATATATATAGTCTATTTATTTAATTACCCAGACTCATATAATATAAAATCGACCACGTGCACTTTCCGTAAAACCTAATTTCTTCAAATTTGTATAATTCACTCCGCCTCCACCTTCAATTCACTCCGCCTCCACCTTCACGCGCACTTTCCATAAACCCTAATTTGTACTCAATTTTCTTTATTTAAGCTAATTTTGTCCATCAAATTGTAGTCGTATTTTTCATCCTGCATATTTTTGTTGAGAAGAACTAAAGATTCAACATTTTGGTGTGAAAATGGCGGAGCATCCGGGTTTCTTCATGTTTTACTTACCTTTTCTTGGTGACAATGGTCTGGTATTCATTTTTCTGTATTATGGATTTTCTGTAGTTTTTAATTGTTATTATTATTATTATTATCATTATTATTATTATTATTATTATTATTATTATTATTATTATTATTAT
>JAPKLX010000031.1:2046965-2081276 GCA_026898415.1 Leonotis leonurus
ATTATTATTATTATTATTATTATTATTATTATTATTATTATTATTATGTGCTACTCTATAAGAATTGTTAATGAATTGAATGAAATGTTTGAAGCAAAAATAACTTGGATTTATGGAAATGATTAATTTCTGTATTTTGTGTGGCATGTTTAAAGCAGAGAGAGTGTGAAACGATTCATTTGTGTTGGATATAATTGTCTTTGATTGCCACTTGCTTTTGATTAGCATCTTCATATATGTTTTGTATTGAGAAATTGCAAGCGTTGTTGTTTTATGATATCTAACTTTGAGCTTGTTGAATGCTCCACGTCCCGGTTTAAACTCTAAAGAGTTAAGATATATGCTCTTTTCCCTAAAATGATAACATAGGACTTATTAACTACCAAAAATCAAATGATATTCCATGTAAGATTTCTGATTTTATTATGCTTAATTGGTCCAAGGCGAGGCATAATAATCTCTTCATAATTTAGTCATCATTGATTTTGAAATGCATTATCACGTGTACCATTAGGCATGTAACTATATTTAGAAAAAAAAGGTCGGAAAATTGTGGTTTGTAGTTGCGTTTTTCTTTCTATAAAGATTTCATGTAATCCTTAATTTATACTTAAAAACATTAATTTAATTGATAATTTTTGTGCATACAGGTAATTCCTTCAAAGTTTATACAGTCTATTCAAGGAACTTGGCCACCAAAAAGTTTGGCACTTCGAGATCGTCATAACAATTTGTGGCAAATGAAAGCGGAACTAATCGACGGTGATTGGTACTTTACAAATGGTTGGGAAAAATTTGTTGATGATAACATGATTGAAGGAGGGGATCTATTGGTATTCGAATATTTCTCAGAAGGTATACTCGACTTTAAAGTTCATGATGACTCTGGTTGCTTAAGAGAAGGAGCGGAAGAGAAGAAAACCGAACATACGGAAGAACATACGGAACCACATGACGGTGAAGAAGAAAACTGCTCTCGCGAAGGAGAGCAAGTGATGGATGGTAAAGTTAATTACTTTATGTTTGTTTAGTAGTTTAGTTTTGGTCTATTCATCAATCTAAAGCTTCCATTTGAATCAAAGTTAATTTTGAAGCTACAATTTGATGAGTCGTAGATGAGAGAGATGAGAATAATGTTTTCCCTGAAACTGAAGAAGAGAATAGTGGAGATGGTAGTCCTCAAGAAGACCAAGTGACGAATGGTAAAACCATATCATATCATATGATCATTTTCTTCAAATTCAGTATACACTACTCTTGGTTACTCCACCATTTCTTTATTTAAACTCAGGTCAAGAAACAGTTGTACTAGAGGGTTCGGCAAATGATAATCCTGAAGGTGAGAGTTGGACTCCTTGTTTTATTCCAACTTCAATTCATAGCTCGATCGTTGCTTTCAGTTTCAGTAGATTATCCTTTACCAGAAACTGCAGGTACGGCCAGTTCAAGTGAATGCAAACCCAGAAGTGGGTACGATTGGTATGGTGAAGAGATTTTCAGAACCGGACTAATTCCACAGCCAACGACTCCCTATTTCGTGACCAAGATAAACAAAAGACCTAATGAACTGGTAAGAATAAATGTAGACCTTAAAAACTACATATGTCTTTACCATTTTGAATGTTTAATAGATGCAAAATTTGACCAACTTGTTTTTGCTACATTAATGATAACAGTATATACCCAAGGATGTGATCAACGCCTACAACCTCAAACTCCCCGTCAAATTATTTTTCCGTGATCCGGCGGGGAGACAGTTTAATGCTAAACGCAAAGTATGGCGTGATAACAGAATGTTTTATACAGGAGGTTGGAAAACTCTGTGTAAAACAAACATGGTGGGAGTTGAAGACTACTGCATCTGTGAGTTTGAGGGAGCCAACAATGTTTTCTGCATCAATGTTAGCTTCTTCCGCTCCAGAGAGCAGTAAAAGTATGAGGGAATGGTCAAAGGGGGGAAGAAGCTTGAGGTATTGTTTGTATGGAAGGATTTGTTATTGTCACCAGAGGTATAATTTTGGCACCAAATGAATTTCAAACTATAACGTTTTTGCACTAAAAGTTACTAAGAAGAATCAAATCTCCAAATTATTTTTATGTGCCACTAATTGTTATTGTCATGTGTACGTAAGAATAATATTTATTAGAATAGTCAATGATAACCCTATAAATCGATCACCCTGCAACGGCTATGCAAAGATCAAGTTCAATTTGGAAGAATTCAATTCGCCTCCTGCTTCACGTGTACTTTCCATAAACCTTAATTTCTTCTTATTTTTCTTTATTTCACCTTATTTACTACATCAAAGTTCAGCTAAGCAAACTATAAAACTATAAAGATTGTTATAAAATGATAAAGTAAAATATACCGTTAAAGTAATCTAACTTAATTTCCACGCGCAGACCAAGTCACATTTTAAGGAATCATTGGTAGCCAACTCTATAAAAGCGATCTTAAAATAAATATAATATGTGCAAGATGAAAAAAAAAATCCAAATTATGTTGTTATTCATCTCCTATTTTAACGATTGAATTGTGCAAATAATATGGAAAGAAGATAAAGAGAGAAACTATAGAGACGGCTGGAAAATAAATTTGTAGGGTGCAAAATCTTAGAATTGTATTCTCAGGGCGGATCCAGGATTTACATTTGCGGTGGGCTGAAAAATAAAAAATTTAAATTACTATATTTTATACATGCAAAAAAAAAAATTGGGGTGGACAAATGTTGTATTGTACATTAAAAATATACATATATATAACAGAAATTTTTGGGCTTGCACTTGGGTGAAGCCCAGTGCAGTTATAACATAGATCCGCCCATGTGTATTCTCATATATATAGATGGTCCACTTTATAGAGATATACATAATCTTAATAAATACATATATATGCTAATAGTAATGTCCATAAAATAACATTATTTATAACACTCCTCATTGGACATTACTTTGTGATTTACATACCTCGATAAAAATCTCACTAAAAAAACACCTGAAAGTTACACGGAACAACATTTGGCCTCAAATCCAAAAAAAAACAGCGTTAATGAAGTGAAAACAAGGAAGCGAGGGTTTTCTAAGTCTTCTAAGGTCAATTTGGCATTATTCGAGTTTTCAAATCTATTTTGGCCCATAGGCAAAAAAACTCACACTATTATTCCTTATCAGAATATGTAAAACACTTTTAAAACATGCAACTTGACCTCAAAGCTTATTAGAGAAGATTCGTTGTTGTTTTCAGATATTTGAAAATTGGACCAGTAAAAATTATTGAAACCTCTCTCAAAACTTCCTATATTTTTTTTCTACATGTGCATTAAATTTTATTGAAAAATGATTGACCATGGATATTTTCCTTTAGAAAAACAAGAAAAAAAGGCAATAAATCATAATGTGTTGATTCTAACTGGGATCCAAATTTAAAATACAATCCAAAAGATCTTATGGTCTGGAACACAAAATCTGATTGACCGAAATTTATGAACTGGTCAGTAGTGACATATGTGTAAGATGTAACGTGCAAAGGTTGATTTTACCATTTTCTGTCAATCATCTGGTTAAGACCCTTCACTACAAAAAAAGAATATTTTAACAACGGAATTTTCTGTTGCTAAACCAAGAAATTTCATTACTAGAATTTTTAGTAACAGATTTGTAACGGATTTATTCATAGTAATATCGATAGTTGCTAAAAATTTTAACAACGGAATATATTCTGTTACTATATATAACAACGGAATTGTAACGAAATTTTCGTTTCTGAAATGATTTCTTCAATTTTAGTAACGAAATTTGTAATGGAAAATTTCGTTACTAAATTTTTAATAATGGATAATGCCGTCATTAATTCCGTTACTAAAATTTAACAACAATTCCATAACAATTTCTGTCACTATTATGTTGCTATATAATGCATTTTTTTCTAGTGTTTAAGACTATTAGATTCTATTTAATAAGAGCTACCTATAGGAGAAACCTACTTTAGAAAATGACAAAGAATAGAGAAGAAAATGAGATGAGAAAATATGAAGAAAATTACGACATTAGTACAATGGTGGCGGTAGATCAACATTGGTTGTGTCACATTTGTCATGTTTCATGCCTACCTTTGATCTTGCTCAAACGTACCTTGATTTAGATCGACTCTCAATTCTTTAATTTGCAGAACCTCAATACTCGATAATGGCATAAGGAAAAAAAATGAAGAGAATAAAGAACCAGCTGAAGAAATGTTTCAACATAATTGATCGAAGAACTTCGTCAGCACATTCCCCTATTTTTACTAATTATTTTGATTATTTTATTATTATATTTATTATATTATATTATTGTATTTTTATAATATACTTAAACATTGAAACATAATAATAATTATATTCGAAATCCTTTTTAAGTAAACCCAAAGTCAATACTTTCTTTTCTCTATAATTTACACAATAACTATAATATTGATATACTTTCGATTATTCATGGAGAACAAATTCTTTTAACAATGTGTTTAAACATTAAAAATTCATAATGGTTACATACGAACTTCTTTTTGGGAAATCTTAGTGCTAATATTTTTACTTTGAAAAACCATATAATATTGACATACTTTTGACTATGCATGAAAAGATCATTTTTTAAGAAACGTTTAAAAAGTTTTACCGTATGTCAATTTCACACGGTAGGTTCTAATAGGGTCTAATCTCTCCCTATAATCTTTAATTAGTCACAACAAAATATTTAAAATATATTAAAAAAAATTGAGGTATTACACAACTAGCCAAATAAAAGAAAAGGTTTGGCTCAATAGTACGTTCATCCGAGAATATTATTCTAGTAAGATATAAATAGGTGTTTGTACGAAAGAGAAACGATGATAATGATGTGGTGAGATATAAAGCGAGATTAGTAGCTCAAGAGTTTTCGGAGAGACCCAAAATTGATTTTGATCAAACATATTCTATTGTTTCAGATGACATAATGTTCTGCTACTTAATATCTCTTTCATCAAATATGAATTTAAAAATGCAATTCATAGACGTCATGACCGCATATTTATATGGATCAATATATACTGATATTTATATGAAAATTCCGATGGATATAACATTCATAAACTAAAGGAAAATGAAAGTCGCAACATGTAAAGTGTTAAATTAGAAAGGTCATTGTATGGTTTAAAACAGTCCGAAAAAATGTGTTACGACCAACTAAGTGAATTCATCTTAAAGAAAACAATGATGTGTGTCCTTGTGTGTTTATCAAAAAGTCACAAAATGGTTTTTGTCATTTATGTCTATGTTGATGACATAAACATAATTGGAACACACAAAGAAGTTGAGGAAGCTAGTTCATGCTTAAAGATGGAGTTTGGAATGAACGTTTGGGTAAAACTAAATTTTGTCTCTCCCAACAGATCAAGCATTTCCCGGAAGGAAGTTTTGTACACTAATCAACTTAGTAAAGAAGATTTTAGAAAGATTTTATATGGATAAGTTTCATCCAGTTAGCATGAGTGGTTGTCCAATCATTAGAAGAGAATAAGGATCCATTTATACCTAAGGAAAATCATGAAGAAATATTAGGATTGGAAGGTCCTTACTTGATTGCAATTGGCACACTTTTTATCTTACAAATTGCATAAGATCAGATATTGCATTTGTAGTAAATTTACTTGCAAAGTATTTTTCCTACTCGAAGGCAGTGGAATGGTATTAAACATATTATTTGTTACCTTCAAGGAAAAAAGATTTGATTTTTCTTTTATCGAAGAAATCAGGGATGACATTGATTGGATCCTCATTAATTATATGATCCCGGAAATATCAAATCTCATACTCCTTATGTTTTCTATGTGGTTGTACATATCTATTTTATGGAGGTCTGTTAAACAGACTCGAATCACTATATCCTCAAATTATTGAGAGATTATCTCTTTACACGAAACCGCAAAATAATGTGCATGTTTAATATCATTTATACAATACATTTGTGGATCTTGTGGTATTGCAGTAAAGGATAACTCTTTCACTATTCTATATGATGACAATGCAGCTTGTATGACACAAATGAATAGTGGATATATAAAAGAAAATTTAACAAAACACATATTACCTAATTTCTTTCACTGTCCTATATATGATGACAACGCAACTTGTACATCATGCACTAATGCTTAGGGGGGTGTTATAAATAAATTTATTATGTGGACGTTACTATGAGAATATAATTCTATGGTTTTTCTTTGTAGTAGTTTTCTCACCTTATCTTCATTCTATTCTCTTTTGTTTTACATAGGGATGGCAATCGGGTACGACGGGTATGGATAGTAGCTATCCATACTCATACCCACGAGCTAAATGGATATTAAATTTCACCGACGAAGGTACTCGTGGATATTAAAATCACTCAAACCCACTACCCACGGATACTCACGAACCCACCACCATCGAGTACCCGCAACCCACCACTCGTGGGTATCCATTACCTGACAATGACATATATATAATTTCAATATTTAAGATATATTAGATATAATTTTTGATGGAAATCATAAATAATCTTATATAAAAAATAGATAAATATGGTTAATATTAGATGGATATGTGGATTTTTTACGGGTATTTCATGGGTACATTTTCGCGGATATATGGGTTTCGCATGTATGGACAATTAATATCCATACCCATACCCACGAACTAAATGGATACTAAATTCTACCCACGAACCTACCCGTGGATATCAAATGCCTCTCAAATCCACACTTATTAGGGTCGGGTACTCGCGAGTATCGGGTACCCACGGGTAAATTGTCATCCCTAGTTTTACACAAATAATTGGGGGAATTAGAGAATCATATTACAACAAAAAACATAAAGAGTTAATTATACAAAATAGTCAAACAAGTTTGTAAAAGATAAATAATAGCCACCAACATAACAATATTTAAATGTTAGTCATTTTGAATGTGAATTATCACAAATACTTTTCTACTTAAATTTAATTGTACAAAATGTACGAATGGTATGGAATGTCTGAATAATCCTCATTCATATTATTTATATGTACATGCAGTTTAATAAAACTGAATATCACGTATGAATTATATGATTCAAATACAATTCATATTATTCATACACAAAAACGTCAAAAATAATTAGAAAGATATTTTAGTACAAAAATATAAAAATGACTAGAATTTAATATTATTATGTTGATAGTTACTCCCTCTGTCTATGAAAGAAGTTCCTAGTTTGACTCGGTGCGGGTTTTAATGTAGTGCTTTTGACTTTAGTAATGATATGTAGTGAGTGGAATAGGGGTCTCACTTAAGTATTATATTAAATTGAGTTGTGTGTAGAGAATGTGGTGGGTCCATTACCATAAATGGAAAGTTTAAAGTAGGAAGATGTTTTGTGGACGGACGAAAATAGCAAATTAGGAACTTGTTTCATGGACGGAGGGAGTATTATTTATCTTTTACAATCTTATTTGATTATTTTGTATATTTCCAAAAACTTAAATTTCATCTTGCGATTAGTCGACTTTCATTATACTATGTAATACTCGTTAGAACAGTGGATAATAATAATAACTAAAAACGTAGAATGTAGAAGTATTGATCACAAATATTATTGAGAAAATTCTAATAAATGGTTTTAATTTTCTAATAAATGGTTTTAATTCAAACTAGTAAGTGATCCGTGCGATGCACGAGAAAAAATAATTTGTTACAACTAAAATAAATTTATTTAAAGATAAAATATAATATGTTAAAATAAAATATACTCGTGAATTACATTTATTTCTAAAATTTGATGTGATTTTTAAATTTTTATAAAAAGTGAGTTCAGTTATTATAAATAGTTATTAAAGTGAGTTCAGTTACTAATAGAAATTTGGAAGTGTGAATAACTTTTGTAAACAGACCAAAATAACAAAATATAAAGATCTTTCGTGCACAGAGAGAATAACATTTATATTTGTGGATAGACCAAATTGCAAAATTGGTAGAACTAATTTTTTTAATTAAAAAATAAAAAATAAATAATATATACTACTTATGTCCACGAAAATGATTTATATTAAAAATTTTCACTTATAGTAAATGGACTCACCACTAATTACACACAATCCAATTTTAAAAAATTATATTAAATGCGACTCAAACTACACTCATTACATGTTTTTCTTAAAGTCAAAATAAATTATTAAAATATGTGTGAGTTCAAAATGTAGATCATTTTCGTAGACAAGTGGAGTATTATTTATAATTGGCGGACTCTTTTAAGCCCCGAAACTCGATTAAGCTATAATTTTTTGGTGTAGATTTTTCGTGTCCAACTATTTTGGGACCTCAATTTTTGAAGTATAACCTAGAACAAACCTAAAGTACCCCAAACAGAGAGGTCGGATCAAGCCTGCTATGATAACTTTATTCACGATGTATATATTGGCGAATAAATTATTATTAAAATTTATTGTTGATTAAAAATAATATTTTTACATTTTTATTAATAATTCAAATAAATTATGCATCTTACTATATGATTCATAATATTATTATATAAATTTTGATTCATCGAAGAAAGAAATTTTACACAAAAAATGAAAAACAAAATATCCCAATAATTCATTTTATTAAATCAAGATGTGTGATTTTATTAACAAATTATCTTTTATATGTATATATATAATTTTCATGTCACATGTTATAATGAAAAATATATATATTTGATTTTAATTAATTTTAATCATTAATTTTTGATAGATGAAAGAGAGAAAAAAATTTAATTATCATACTTGATTTTTATGGTCGCATGAACTTAATATATATATATATATATATTCGATAATTATATATATTTTTTCAAAGATCTATAAAATGATACATATAATTTCATAAATAAAATTAAAAAATAATTATTAATAATATGAAGAAAAATAAAATAAAAAATATAAGTATAATTATATTTATATGTAGTTTTTAAGTGTCATAAATTGTTAATATTAAATTTAATTTTTATAAATTATATATCAAATTAAAGTTCTGTAACTTTTAATTCAAAATATATGTTGATATATTTTTGTTATTTAAATACGATATTTTCTACAATTAAAATAAAATTAGTTATTTTCTATTTTTATAAAAATAATAAATGTAATTAAATAAATAACTAATATATTTAATTAACAATGAAATAATAAAGGGCACATTTATATGCGGACTAAACCCAACTAACACAAGCAAATTAGGATTTTTTTTTTTAATCCCTAAACTAATTATTTTTTATATTATGCAGAATGATTGTTTATAATTCATAAAATTATATTTTAATTTGTAAATATATTTAAAAATTTATATTTTTACGGCGGTTCTAAAAAATCTATGGTTTGTAATTGGAACTGTCTTAAATGGTTACTATTTTGAATCATGAACCGTTATAATCATAGTTTGTTTATATTTTTAAAATAATAAAAATTAATAAAATCACATTTTCTTTACTCAAAAAATTAGTTTATGAAAGTTAAATATAGAGAAATTGAATTATAACCTCTCTTTTCAGTTTTCAAGTGAATACATAAATCCAAAATTAAAATGATAAAAAATCTATAAAAATAAAAGTAAATTTCAATGAATGTGTCCCTTAATGTGTCACTTTAAAATTTGTTCCGATTTTACTGGTGCTATCTCCCTCATTATATTTAATATATTTTTATATATTTAATTAAATAATTGCTATTTAAAAAGACTAAAAATTGACGGTTATATAAAAGAATAACTGATATTGAGAAAAAAAATTATAAGTGAAGGTTATTAAAAAAAAAGAACGGTTATGGCTGTGTATTTTGTTTTAATATATAAGAAACAACGGTATTAATAGATTTCTTGATACTCCACCAATACTCTTTATATTTCTCCTCAACTAACTTCTCATGGTGCAACCCTAAACGGCCAACCTACACCATTATCGAGCGATTTCCCGACAAACCCTTCGGGTGATGCATGGATGGGAGTGAGCAAATGATGGCGACGATTAGGTCCACCAGGTGCAACCCTAGCAACATTATACTTGCTTGACGACGATGTTCTCACCAGCGAAGCTTCCTCGTTCCCTTTGGACGATACGGTCGGGTTAAGAAAGTGGTGTTGAGGATCGGGTCCACTGGGCACCGGTACGTGCAGGTGGTTATTCTTGCTTCGGTACTCATCTAGATAACCATCAAACCCTAGTTTATGTAAAAGAGTCTTGCTATCCAAAGATTTCTCTTGCACAAGAAGGCGTGAAGAGAATACCACATGAACTGCACAGAGTACAATCAAGTAGTATAACAATTGTATTTTGGTTGCCATTTTAATTTAATTTGCAACAAGTGTACGAGAACATGTAAGTTACTGACTTCTTTATTTATAGTACTAAAGCTATCTAATTACTGTTGAAGTGGAGATTAGTCTTTTATATATTTTGTTCTTAGGAAGTTAATGCTGATTATATTACTTGAATTGAACATATAATAAAGTAAAAGATTATTCAAATATCAATAGTTAATTCTAACTGGATTGTATCCTTAGGGTCCATTTGGTAGGGGAGATGAGATATAGTGAGATGTGATTAAAATAATATTGGGGAATGAGATTTGAGGTGATAAAAATAATCTCATCTCTCATTTGGTAGGAAATTTCAACTATGAGATAAAAATAATATCTCATTTGGTTGGGAAGATTAAAATAATCTTTAGGAGCCTTTTTGTAGTACAAATACCATAATGTCCTTAAAGCTAATGTGGTTTCTACGTTTAATTATATCACTCATGTCTACTTTTTAACAACAGATGGATATCACTGCGAATTTATAATTGAGGTGTGTTGCCCAATGTAGATTGTGAAAGAGAGAGGTAAATGGTATAATGATATTTTGATGTTAATGCACTTTTTACTGTAGACATGAGATAAAAATAATACCTAGTGGTTGGAGGGATTATAATCCCTCCATATCCTTATCTACAGTGGCGGGCCGAGATTATAATCTCGGGCTATCCCAAAATTCACTTTTCTACCATATGCATGATATAGTGAGATTAAGTTAGTACATCTCACTATATCATGCTTACCAAATGGACCCTTATTCTAGTGCAAGTAATCTGTGAGGATTATTTTTAATATATATATTTTGGCAATATTGCTTGAGCAATTCTTCTTACTTATTAATTATTAAAAAAAAGTTCAAAATCAATATTTATTGCAATTTAATTTACTCTTATTACATCCACCTATTACTACCGAACATGTGAAATAGGATTGATTCAAATGTCTCACATCACTTGTATTTTTCATTTTAATTAATTATTTATGTAATATATATTCGAATTCAAACAAAAATTCAATTTTAATGTTTTGTTTGTATAATTATTCAAATTTTACACATATTTTGCATGTTTATTTTTTTTTATTTTCATATATTTTATTATATAATAATATTATTGAAAATGTGTAATGCTGTATTTGGAATTACGCCACGCTAGATGAAAGAATTTATACTTTTTGATAAAAGTGGACATGATTATCAAACATCGCGTGGACAAACCAATCGAAATCCTGTATTCATTGATTTAACAAATGACGAACCATTTGAGACGAGTCAAATGCAAGAATATGTTGACTTATGATATACAAAATGATAAGTTTAATTATCTTTACATTATACATGTTTTGTTTTTGTATCTATATGAATTTATATTATTTAATTGAATATTTAATAAATTTAATTAATAATATATTTCATTATATGCTCAATAATATATTATTATTTATTATTTTTAATATAAGTAAAAAGATTTTAAATATTTTTTTAATATCATATAATAAGAAGTAACGTATATTTAATAATATATTGTCATATTCGCAATTTTGCAGACAATATATTACACCCTCCGTCCCATTTGTATTGGCTCCCTTTTTATTCAAATGAGTGTATTAAAATAATAAAGAGAGCCAATACATATGGGACGGAGGGAGTATGTTATAATTACCTTTTAGTAATTTTGTATAATTTAATGACAATTTAGACTAAAAAGATTAGTAGAAATTTGACTTAACATTTTATTTTATAATATATATATATATATATATATAACTTACTTAATTTATAGATAGATCTTAATTTTGATTAGGCAAATATATATTTTAAGGTTTACAAAATTTAGAATTTATGTTATATATATATATATACAATAATATTATATATATATATATATATATCTTTTGTCATCATGATTATGACATAAAGATGATTATTTCTATATAAATAATAATTTTCATGTTTAATACATAGATAGATTATACAAGTTGTGGTAATTATATTTTATTAATATTTTTTTATTATTAATTTATGCTTTTATTTATTACTCCCTCCATCCACGAAATACCTTCCTGGTTTGACCGGGCACGGGTTTTAATAAATTGTTTGACTTTAGTTGATAGTGTGTAAAATGTATTGAGTGTTGTGTAGTTAGTGGAGAATGGGATCCACTTTATTGATGATGTGTAAAGTGTATTGAGTAGTGAGTGGAGTAAGGGACCCACATTAATTATGATATATATTGAGTAGTGTGTAGTTAGTGGAGAATGAGGTTCACATTATTGATGATGTGTTGAGTAGTGAGTGGAGTAAGGGGTTGCCAAAAATAGAAAGTAAAGTGGGAAGCTACTTCGTAGACAGACCGATATGGAAACATGGGAAGCTACTTCGTGGACGGAAGGAGTATTATTTTTTGAAATGAACAGAATATTACGATCTTGGTGATCCTCTTTACCAATGTGAGCATTGCAAAGCATACTTTTGGTTTGATGAAAGATTGAGAAAAAGTTCCAATACACAAAATCCAAAATATTCATTGTGTGACTTGCTTTGACTTGCTTTACGGGATTGATGCAAAGAGCAAACATTTTCGTGATAATATTTGATCTTATAATAGTATGTTTGCATTTACATCAATGGAAGGAAAGATAGACTTGAGTCTGAACAGTGGTAATTCTCCACCAACATTTCGTCTTCACGGTCAAAATTATCATTTAATTGAGAGTTTGTTTCCGCCCGAAGGTTCATCACCAAAATTTGCTCAGCTCTATATTTACGATACTGGAAATGAAATTGGAAATAGAATTCGCTCTGTGAGGTATCTGTCATATATTTGCATATATATTCATATTGAAATATATATTTTATGATATCTTAAATAATATTTCTTATTATCTGTTTAGGCAAAAGAAAGAAATCAACACTCCACACGCTGAGATTGTTTCTAATTTGAAAACAATGTTAAATGAGAATAATGTGTTCGTGAAGACATTTAGAATTGCCAAAGAAAAGATTATTGATCGTGAACAATCAGATTTGAAGATAAAGCTTATTGGGAGAAGATCTGGAGATCCACAAACATATAATCTGCCATCGGTATATGAAGTTGCTGCATTAATTGTTGGAGATCTTGATGAATATTTAGGCAATAGAGATCTCATTATTGAAACTCAATCGGAAGGACTGAAGCGTATCAATGAATTACACCCAGCTTACCTTGGGTTGCAATATCCATTGTTGTTCCCATATGGTGAAGATGGATTTCGTGAAGATATTCCTCTATGCAATGTGAAGAACTCATTTGCTACCAAAGCTCGAAAAAACGTGAGCATGAGAGAATATTTCTCTTACCGATTGCATGAACGAGAGTCAGAAGCAACAACTATTTTGTGTTCTAAACGATTGTACCAACAATTTGTAGTTGATGCATACACCATGATTGAATCATGCAGATTGATGTTTATACGTAGGAATCAGAAACAATTGAGATCTGATATGCATAAAGGTTTGGCGGATGCTCTTATGAGAGGTGACACGAATCCAGCAAGCCAAGGAAAAAGAGTTATATTGCCATCAACTTACACTGGAGGGGCTCGATATATGGTCCAGAGTTATCAAGATGCAATGGCAATATGCAAATGGGCTAGATACCCTAATTTATTTGTTACATACACATGCAATCCGAAGTGGCCTAAGATATTGAGATATGTAGAAAGTCGAGGATTGAAACCTGAATACCGTCCAGATATTGTTTGTTGCGTTTTCAAAATGAAGCTGGATAGTCTAATTGAAGAGTTACGCAAAAAAAGAGTCTTTGGAAATGCGACATCAGGTATATATATTGTTATATTAGTAATATAATTTTTTATTTTTTATATTTATTTTATTTAATAATTTTTTATCATTGACATAATTGTATACACCGTTGAATTTCAAAAACGAGGACTCCAACATGCACATATCTTGATATTCCTTTCAAAAGAAGACACAAATCTATCACCTGAAAGCATTGATAAAATCATTTCAGCTGAAATACCAAATAAAGATTCAGACTCAATGTATTATACAGTTGTACAAGATTTTATGCTTCATGGTCCGTGTGGTTTAGCAAACAAAAAATCGCCCTGCATGTCGAACGGTCGTTGTACAAAGTATTTTCCAAAGAAATATGTTGAAGCAACAAATATGGATGAAGATGGTTACCCAATATATAGGCGCAGAGACAATGGTAGAACTATTCTAAAGAATGGTGTGCCATTGGACAATAGGTATGTTGTTCCACATAATCGATATCTTCTGATGAAGTATGGTGCACATATAAATGTTGAATGGTTGAATCAATCTCGATCCATCAAATATTTGTTCAAATATATTAATAAGGGGAATGATCGTGTAACTGCATCTTTCTGCAAAAGCACGGATGATGAAGTTATGGGAAAAAATGTCGATGAAGTGAGTATGTATTATGATTGTCGATATATTTCACCGTGTGAAGCTGTTTGGCGAATTTTTGGATTTGAAATTCAGTATAGAAAACCATCTATTAAAAGACTGAGTTTTCATCTTCTAAATGAGCAAAATATTATATTCTAAGATTCAGATGCCATTGAGGAAGTCCTGAACAGGCCGACAGTTGGAGAGAACATGTTCTTAGCGTGGTTTAAGGCAAATAAAAGATATTCAGAAGTAAAAGAACTTTTGTATGCAAAATTTCCAACAAAATTTGTTTGGAAATAAGATTTGAGGGTGTGGAAGCCAAGAAAACAAGGATTTTCAATTGGAAGAATTTTTCATGTGACTCCTGGTTGTGGAGAAAAATATTATTTGAGATGTTTACTCAACATAGTACGTGAACTAACATGCTTTGAAGACATAAGAGCTGTAAATGGCATTGTTCACAATTCTTTTAAGGATGTTTGCTATGCACAAGGACTGTTGAGTGACGACAAAGAATACATTGATGCTATAACTGAAGCAAGTTTTTGGGCATCTGCAAAATCTTTAAGAAGTTTATTTGTCACATTGTTGTCGGCAGATTCTTTTGGATCTGCAAAAGAAGTTTGGAATGCATGTTGGGAATATTTATTAGATGATATCTTATATAATCAACGGTCTTTGTTGGATCATCCAGGTAACATTTATTGTACATTTTAATATAATGTATTTTTCTAGAATATAATCAATACATTTTGAATTAATTTTTTTTATGTTTTTTTATTGTCAGACCTTCAATTAAGTCATGATCAGATTAAAAGTTATGCTCTTGTGGAAATTGAGAAGCTATTGAGAAGTCTTGGAAGGAGTTTACGAGATTTTGAAGGTATTCCGTTTCCTAATTCCGACTTCTTTCATTTTGATGGAAATAGATTGATCAATGATGAAATGAGATATGATCGTAAAGCTTTGATGGAGGAGCATAGAAATCTTATTACTAGGCTTACAGATGAGCAACGTTGTGTTTATGATACGATTATGAATGCGGTATATTCACATTCTGGAGGAATGTTTTTCATATATAGATATGGAGGTACTGGTAAAACTTTTATATGGAAAACATTGTCTGCTACTCTTAGATCAGTAGGAAAATTGTTTTAAATGTTGCTTCGAGTTGTATTGCATCACTTTTATTACCCGGTGGAAGAACAGCTCATTCGCGATTCAAAATCCCAATAAATGTAAATAAGGATTCCACATGCAACATTAAACAGGGAACTACACTCGCAGATCTTATTATAAAATGTGAGCTTATAATTTTGGATGAGGCTCCAATAATGCATAAATACTGTTTTGAAGCTTTGGATCGAACCTTACGAGATATAATGCATTTTGTCAACCTGTCAAGTACACACAACCCTTTTGGTGGAAAAACAGTTGTCTTTGGAGGAGATTTCAGACAAATATTACTTGTTATCCCAAAGGGAAGTAGGCAAGATATTGTTTTTGCAACAATAAATTCTTCATACCTTTGGAGTGATTGTAAGATTCTACGGTTGACAAAAAACATGAGACTTCACAATGTGGGTTGTGAAGAAGACAAGGAATTGGAAGAATTTTCTAAATGGATTGTTGGTATAGGTGATGGAATAATTGGAGGTCCAAATGATGGTGAAGTTAGCATTAATATTCCTGAAGATATTTTGATCAAATGGTCAGGAAATCCGATTGATCACATAGTAAGAGTATTTATCCATCATATTGTATTGATAATGTAGATACAAGTTATCTACAAGAAAGAGCAATACTTGCCCCAACCCTTAATGTTGTTGAAGCTATAAATCAAGACATGATTTCTTTGAATAAGAATGAAGGTCAACTCTATAGAAGCTCAGATATGTTGTGCAGGTTTGTTTCAAATATTTTTATGCTTCAAAAATTCTATATAAGTTCAATTACATCAATTATTATATTATTTTATCTCAATTAATATTTTTGTGTTTTAATGTGCAGGTCAGATTCAAATATTAATTTGTTGCAAGAAGTGCATACTCCTGAATTTTTGAATAGTATCAAATGTTCAGGTGTACCAAATCAGGAAATATATTTGAAAATTGGAGCTCTAGTTATGTTGTTGAGAAATATCGACCATGCTAATGGATTGTGCAATGGTACTCGATTGATGATAACAAAGCTTAGTAATCATATCTTGGAAGCAAAAATCCTTACAGGACATAATGCAAATCAAAAGTTATTGATTCCAAAAATGTCTTTGACTCCAGCTGATCCGAGACTGATTTTCAAGTTTGTGTGACGCCAATTTCCTCTAATTGTGTCTTACGCAATGACGATCAACAAAAGTTAAGGACAATTACTTTCTCATGTTGGTTTGTTTTTGTCAAGACCAGTTTTCACACATGGTCAATTGTATGTTGCTTTATCAAGTCCGAAGTCGTGCTGGCCTTAAAATCTTAATTTCGAATGATGATAAAAATGATTGTACTACCACCACAAATGTTGTGTACAAGGAAGTATTTCAAAATATATAACATTATATATTATTTTTTTTCAATTGTCATTAGTTTTATTTTTGTTATTTATTATAAGTATTAATTTTGTAAAATTTTGATTCATGTGCATCGCAAGGATAAGTATAGTAGTTTTAATTTAATTTGCAAGAAGTGTACGAAAACATGTAAGTTACTGACTTCTTTATTTATAGTACTAAAGCTATCTAATTACATGTTGAAGTGGAGATTAGTCTTTTATATATTTTGTTCTTAGGAAGTTAATGCTGATTATATTACTTGAATTGAACATATAATAAAGTAAAAGATTATTCAAATATCAATAGTTAATTCTAACTGGATTGTATCCTTATTCTAGTGCAAGTAATCTGTGAGTATTATTTTTAATATATATATTTTGGCAATATTGCTTGAGCAATTCTTCTTACTTATTAATTATTAAAAAAAAGTTCAAAATCAATATTTATTGTAATTTAATTTACTCTTATTACATCCACCTATTACTACCGAACATGTGAAATAGGATTGATTCAAATGTCTCACATCACTTGTATTTTTCATTTTAATTAATTATTTATGTAATATATATTCGAATTCAAACAAAATTTCAATTTTAATAACAATTTTTGTAAATTATTGATAAATTTCTAAACTATAATAATCAGAACATATATCAAATTAACTAATACTACAAAATTTTAATATAACTAACAACAATTTTTCTTTCCTTAGATTTTTTTTTCTTAATTCAAAATTGTTTTTAGTTCAAAATATGTCTATACATGGATACATAAAATAGAATAACTTCAATATGTATTAACTAAAATTTAATTTTAAATATATATGTCTATAGGAGGGAATGTTAACATCGGCGTGTTAATTATGATTAAATCTTAGTTGTTAATTGAATACTTTATATATAATTTTATATTTCAAAAGTTATAAATGCAAATTATGTTATTATGATTATTGTTGGTCCCGAAAGAGCTAGTTTGGTGTATGGGGGGGGAATACACCAATTCCAACTTTTTAGGTTTTCTTGTTTTTGTTTTAATTAATAAGGTTTAAGCAATCTTAGAATTTAAGAAGGCTTGGATTAGCAAGAAGGTTCTTCGTGTCAGGAAGAATCAACTTAGCTCAAGTATACCTTAAGTGTAAAGTCACAGTTAATAAGAGAAACTTGAACAAGTTAATCTTGATTAATGATGTGTGCGGAATTCGGTGGTTAATGCTCTTTTGTTGAAAACGTTTTCTTAACCAATAGATTAGAGATAAACAAGTTTATGCAATTATGAAGAAGAAGAGTATGAAGTAAAACAGAAAGTAAAGAACGCAAGAGTTAACGTGGTTCGGGATAAATCTCCCTACGTCCACGGCTCGATCAAAACTAGATCGAAATCAACTAATGTCTCCTTTCTTTTTACTCGTTGAGTACGAGCCACAAGCTTTATCAAAACTAGATAAATACTTGTGATTACACTTCTTCAGATTGAAAACTACAATCTAAAATATTACAACCTTTGGATCAAAACTAGATCCTGAACTTTGAATAATGTAAGAACAATTTTCCAGAAAGTAATCTTCAACTGATTAAACACTCAGAGAATTCGTAGGTGGAGTGTTTAGAACGATGAGAGCTTTGAAGATATTTGAGCAGAGTTTAGGCTTTGATTGCTTGAATTCTCGTTACTCTTTCTGGAAGTGAAGGTGGTATTTATAGCCTCAATGAAGAAACTATCCGTTGGAGACGATGACCTCTATTTTCAACGCATTAATGGCGGCATTAAATGCATGGCAGGGTTGTTGATGCACGCGCGGCCAAATGAGAGTTGTTACCACCTTTCACGCGGTTTCCCAATGTGTTGCCATACTGGTAATGATTCATAGTACAGAGATATTTTGAAATTCTTGTACATCATTCCTTAAAATATGCTGTTGATGTGACAACACGAAGAGTGGTTGACTTGTGACTAATTTAAGTAAGTCTGCAGTCCACCAAAACTGATAGGAAGAGCTTTTCTCTCGCTGTTTGTTGAGCATGTGCTTTTTCCTTTTAGTATAGAACAGCTCGCTGTTTTTGGTGAGATGAGCAGCTCGCTGTTCCTACCTTCTTGGATCACTAGCTGTTCCACCTTCTTGGATCACTAGCTGTTCCATCTTCTGTTTGAGTACTCTGTTGATTCCTCTGTTAATAAGCAGCTTGCTGCTGATTCACTCGCTGTTGATGTCTTTACTTGAGTACTCGCTGTTTCTTCTTCTTTCATACTTCACACAGCTCGCTGTTGCTTTACTTGCTGTTTTGATTCACTCTAGCTGTCCAATAAATCTGAGTCAAGCTGTTACCATTTAAGAAGCTCGCTGTCGAAAACGCTATCTGCCTTCTTGCATAAGATTGTTTCTGAGTACAGTAAGGAATGGACAGGTAGTGAACTATCATCTGTTCCATTATCATTTGTTGATACTCTTCATAGTAGTCTTCACAGCTCGCTGTCTTTTCTTGGAGAGCAGTGAGTAAGGATTGTACAGATAGTGAACTACCATCTGTTCCAGTAACATTAGCATAGAAGCGAAGGCTAAGATCAAAACAGGTAGATCTTTAAACACAAATACTACACTAGTAATGACAGTTACCTGTATGTTACCCTAGTAACAGATCGCTGTGATAAACACGAATCTAGGGAAACATTTAATTAATGTGTCCAGGAATGTTTATTCAAAGAATAATACAGATAGTAGAAACTGCACTATCTGCTCCTTTTATATGTTAGCTTATTCCTTAATAGAAGACATTAATTATAGGTAAGAAAATAGAACATTAAACTAAGTGTTGTTTCGAATTGCATCATCAAAACAATATAAACTTGTGGGGTTCCCAACAATTATAATCGTAATAAATCTAATAGAAGTATTTGTACTCATTTTTTCTCCTAAATAATATATTTCCAGTATAATTATCTTCAATTTTATTATTATATTCATTTCTCTCTCATACATAATATATTTTCAGCGTAATTATCTCCAAATTTATTGTTAATTATCACTTTTCAACTACATTTATTAATATTTATTTAATACATAAAATATTTAAATATAAATAAATTACGTGATATTGACACATGAGCAACAAATATAATCCGCATGTGTTTAAACGTTCGGACATATGATTGGATTTGATGTCACAAATGCATTTTGATGGGCTGAGCATGAAGTTGCAGTGGTTGTGTTGTGAATTCTGATTTAATCTCAACAGAAAATGACAATCCAATTCAATCCAATCTATCGAGGAGTTGTTTGGTTGCTAAGATTAAATCTAGAGATTAAACTATCTTATGTTTGATTTACAAGATAAAATTCAAGATTTTATTAAAAAGCTATATAGAATAGCTAATACTAAGATATTTAATCTTGGTACTATATTATGCAATAAACCAAATGGACTTTGAATTAATTTTTTGAAGAAACTCTATTGAAAATTAAGTAAGAGCTAGTAGCTCTTGTTTGAATTGAATAGCCCAGGCCCAGCACTAACAAATTCCAAGACACCAAATTAATGTTCTGAATCTGAGGTATGTATGTATGTTATAAAACAAAAATGTGCTTCTTCCAATTATTAGATTTTTCGATAAAAACTAACCAAAGCACTCCGATGTATAGAACACTGTTGGAAATTCTTCACGTCATGTAATGACACACAGCGGAAATACAAGTCAAGAATGGATCTAGATTTACAATTGATTATCCAGTTGAGCCTATATAAATACGTTGAATAGAATACTTACCAATTGCAATGCTTCCACGCACTCCTTCTGCCGTAGAATCCACTACGATGGTATCCACGTGTATTCTGACCCGATGCAGGAACGATTCCCTGGTACAGAGGTTCACAGGAAGAACGCTAGGAATTCTCTCTCCGAACTGACGGCAGTTATGTGTTAAGTTTTTTGTGTGTCTGACCCTCTGAATATGTGTATCTATTATTATAAATAATACTAGCCATAAACCCTAGGTCCAATGGGCCCATATTCTGAAGTCTGCTTTATTAATTAATAGTCCAACAATTAATTAACTAAATCCCATATATACAATATATCTTAATCTAGTTCATAAGATATTAAAATATATTTCAATCTCCCATTTGAACTAGCATTAGATAACATGTCGTGCACTATGCTTGTACCCTTGGTCGGACCAAAATACACTTGAAAGTGTGACCCAATAGGCCCCCACTATCGACGATGATCTAATCAAAGTCTACACAAAACTCCTAGACTGCGTTGTGCAGCGAACTCGATATATGGCAGACGTTTACGTGGATTCTGTAAACATCCTTTATATGAAGTTTGAGTAATATCCTTTCATTCGAGACACGCTCGATTAAGCCATGTGTCTATCCAAATAGCTTAATCATTTCTTCTCATCTTTATTATACGACCCATATGATCATATTCAATTACTCTAATTGAACATATCCTTGCATTGACCAATGACTTTATGGTCGAATAACAAAGAGAAACTGAGTGCTCTCTCGAAATTCTAATCGAGGAATGAATCTCGATCTTGTCTCATCTACCATTTCAGTTCTTCTCATGATGCGCTTAATCCAAGCCGTGTCTTGCCACTTGCAAGCATTTTCTTGGTCAAAGTACATCACTCAACAAACAAAATGAGTAATGACCTCAAGTCTAAGGACTATTACATTCTTCATACACTAATAAATCGTAGACACCAAAACAAACGATTTAATAGTCGGGTATACCAATACACTCCAAATTATCCATGTGTCCCTCACGTATATAAAATATCTCGTAGTTGTGAGAACCACTACGTTCTCAAAGAGCGTGATGCAGACCACACGCCAACCTATAATATATCATCAATATTTCATTCTTGATCATCATTAGTTGGGTTATTTTAGAATTTACACTATATCATTTATGTCTCACGCCATCAATGACGGTGAAAATTCAAGAGAACAAATATGATAATAATATCAAACATTCAAAATAATAAACTCCATAAATGCACAAAACCCATAGAAAATCAAATTTTCATAAAATGTGATCAAGTAAATATGTCTTTACAATATAATGTTTCTTTAGACATATAAACTAAAACTCCCACTGAATCAAAGCCAACTACCAACATGTCTAACACTCAAGCCTTCAAAATTCTTGTTGTGTTTCGCAATACACAACAGCTTGGTGAAAGGATCAACTAAGTTATCATCAGTGGGTACTGGTTCTAATTAAATACTTCTCATTTCTACTATCTCTCGAATCAAATGATATCTCATTGGAACGTGCTTGTTCCTATTCATGGCTCACGGTTCTTTTTCTTGAGCGACTGCACCAGTGTTGTTATAATACAACGGTATGGGGTTGTTCGCACTTGGAACAACGTTCAAATTCTTGACAAACTCTTATAGGGAAACCGCCTTCTTGGCAGCTTCAGATGCAGCAATATACTCAGCTTCGGTGGTGGAATCGGCAGTCGTGCTCTGTTTGGAACTATTCCAACTCACTACTCCATCATTTAGGATAAAAATATATCCAGATTGAGACTTATAGTCATCATGGTCTGTTTGGAAGCTAGCATCAGTGTACCCAATAACTGATAACTCTAGTTTTCCACCATAGACTAAGAAGTAATATTTAGTACGTCTGAGGTACTTAAAAATAGTCTTGATAGTTTTTCGATGCTCCTCAGCGGGATTTTGCTGAAATCTACCTGTCATGCTTAGCGCATAGGCCACATCAGGCCTAGTACTTATCATGGCATACATGATTGATCCTATAGCCAAAGCATATGGAATCTTCTTCATGCGAGTTTTCTCCTTGTCATTAGAAGGACAATCCTTCTTAGACAAGATGATGTCATGTCTCATAGGCAGAAATCATTTCTTGGAATTCTCCATTGAGAAGCGCTTGTACAATTTGTCTATATAAGTGGACTGTGATAATCCTAATAATCTATTGGGTCTATCCCGATAGATTTTTATCCTAAGGATATAGGAAGCATCACATAAATCTTTCATCATGAATGATTTAAAAAGTCAGTCTTTCACGGATTGCATCATGGATTGTTCGCTTCCCATGATCAAAATGTCATCGACATATATCAAAAAGAAAACAACGCATCCATTTTGGTGTTTACTATAAACGCATGGATCCTCTTTGCTTCTAACAAAATCACACGATTTGATTGCTTGTCAAAGCAAATGTTCCAACTCCTCAATGCTTACTTAATTCCATAAATGGACTTCTTTAGCTTGCATACTGCATTCGGCCTTTCATCGGATATAAAACTTTCGGGTTGTGTCATATAGACACCCCCTTCTAATTCTCCATTGAGAAAAACGGTTTTCACATCTATCTGTCAAATGTCATAATTATAGTATGCAGCTATAGCAAGTAAAATCCTAATGAACTTGATCTTGGCAACTGGCGAAAAGGTTTCATCATAGTGAATAATGCCATTGCGTTGACTATAACCTTTTGCCACCAACCTAGACTTGTAGGTTTGTACTTTACCGTCTGCATCTCGTTTCTTCTTAAAGATCCATTTGCAGCTGATAGGGCGAACCTCATCAGGTAACTCATCAAGGTTCCAGACCTGATTTTAGTACATCGAGTCCATTTCAGATTTTAAGGCTTCATGCCACATCACCGAGTTAGTTCCCGACACCGCTTCGATATAGGTCTTAAGTTCGTCGTCATCCAACTCGACTTCATCATCTTGGTTCTCAATCATTAGATTTAGTCTTTCGGGTGCACGATGATTCCTCTAAGGTTTATTGAGTTGGTTTTCCGTAGGTCCAGGCTGTTCATTCTGAACGTGAGTAAGTTCCTCCGTGTTGAGGATATTCTCAAGAATTTCACCATGATTTTCTTGAGGTGGGGACGCGTTAGAACTGATCTCCATCTCTACACGCGTTGGACTCATTTGACGTATCTCATTGTCTTGAGGTGACCCTCCAAGAGTCATTTCCCCTCCCAAAAGATCATCAAATACTCTCACTGAATTCGTGTCAACTCCATTGGACAGTCCTTCGTCCTGTATGTAGTTTTGTGGTTCTTGAATTTCTTCAAGATCTATCTCATTGTAACTTTGCTCCTTAGAGATGTAAGAATCTTTAAGAAACGTCACATTCCTAGAAACGATCACCTTGTGATCTCCATGTGAGTAGAATTTGTATCCTTTAGTTTCCTTAGGATATCCCCCAAAATAACATTTCTCACTTTTGGATTCCAATTTGTCAGTCATCATCTTCTTAACATACACATGACAACCCCAAATTCGTGCATGATACAGACTTGGCTTCTTGCCACATCATAATTCATATGGTGTTTTGTCAACTGACTTAGAGGGAACCCTATTCAGAATATAAGTTGTTGTAAGTAAAGCATGACCTCAAAGGAATAAAGGGATACTCGCGAAACTCATCATGGATCGAACCATATCCAATAACGTTCGATTTCTCCTCTCGGACACTCCGTTCATCTATGGTGTTCCGGGAGGAGTCCAGTCTGACCGGATTTCATGTGATTTCAAGTAATCAAGAAACTCATGGCTCAAGTATTCCCCTTCTCGATCTGATCGAAGATGTTTGATATTTTTCCCAAGTTGTTTCTCGACTTCTAACTTAAACTCCATAAATTTTTCAAAGGCCTCAGATTTGTGTCTCATAAGATACACATATTCATACCTAGAAAAATCGTCAATAAAAGTAATGAAGTATGAATATCCACCTTTTGCTTGAGTTGGAAACGGTCCACACACATTTGAGTGTATCAACTCTAGCTATTCTTCGGCACACAACCCCTTCCCAGAAAAAGGTTTCTTAGTCATCTTACCTTTAATACAAGATTCACAAGCATCATATGACTCAAAGTCGAAAGGTGTGAGATAGTCTAACTTTCTCAATCTTGCGATTCTTTTCTTATTGATATGACCAAGTCTTCAATGCCAAAGATAAGTAGCATTATTCGCATTACTTATTTTAGGTCTTTTATTTTGTACATTGAGAATATTTCGTTCACATTCAATAATATATAAACCATTCATAAAAGGGGCATTTCCATAAAATGTCTCATTACGAGAAAAGGTGCATTTACCGTTTCCAAAACGGAAGGAAAACCCCTCAATGTCCAACATAAGCATGGAAATAATATTCTTTGAAATCGAAGGGACAAAAAAGCAATCATGCAAATCTAGTCTATATCCCGACGGAAGATCTAATCTATAGGTCCTCACGCGTTCAGCAGCAATTCTTGCTCCATTTCCCATGCATAAGTTAGCTCTTCCACATTATTACAAATGTGTGAGTCACAGGTGGTATCCAATACCCAGGAATGTGAATTATTAATAGACATATTTATCTCAATGACAAATATACATGATCCACCAGCTAATGCACCTTGTACATTAAAGCTTTGGACAATCTCTCTTCCAGTGTCCACTCTCGTGATAGTGAATGCACTCATAATCCATGGTCTGCGCCTCTAAGGTGTCCAAACACTCCAAGTGTTTCAGCATCTCATAAGGAAACATGCTATCATGTTGTCTTTGGAGTTCCAAACTCATAGAAGTCAGCATGATACATTTAGCCAAGACTGCATTCTCGATGTGCTTCTGATAAGCTTTCTCATCAAATGATTTAGATTCCTCAGAAGCCATATGAGAGATGGTTTTGATTGGTGTGTCTAACACATACTCAATCTTGTTTTGCCTCAAGACCAAACGCAATTTTCTTAACCAATCCAGAAAGTTAGTCAACTTATCATATTCAACCAAGCAATTGAACATAATAGAAGACATTTATCTGAACGAAAAATATAGAAAAGCAAATTAGAACATAGTAACAAAGTTCACATTTGTATCACTAATCAAACAAGGGTTTAATTGTTTTGATTAGCTCCCACTAATTTTAACATATGATGCACCCACATATGCAAAATATGGATTTATATCAAATATAAATCTTAGCAGTCCAAGATCCAAGTCAATAAAATTGCAGCCTCTGCTTTGGCTGATGACTACAATAATATAACTCGGTAGACCTCCAAGCCAATTGCATCCATAATTTGTAACAATCAAAGTCAATACTATTGCAGCCTCTGCTTTGGCTGATGACTACAACAATATCACTTATTAGATTGTTCATCAGATTTGCAACTCTTGGTTTATTGATCAAATCAATATGCGTCCACTAATCATTTTGCTCGTTTTGGCGTGTCAAAATGATCAAGCAAGTAAACCTCATAACACAATGCCACCATGCACCTATGAGTGAACCTCAACCTCGTCAATTTGGGAGCAAGCACTTTGGTGCAAATACTCTTGGATGAAGAGGCCATGGATCTCAAACAATTATGATGGACGACGTGTTTGTTTCAAAACAAGACTTGTATTATGTGGGGAAAAATATGTGATACTAACTATTCAATTTAATATTCAATATTAAATCCATAACAATTATTGGGCGCCGCCTACCCAGGCATAAAATGCGAACCACACATATTGGGAGCCGTCGGCCCAAACATAATATCACGGACTACAAGTATTGGGCGCCGTCTACCCAAAATATAAATGCGATCTCTAACTACTATAGTTAAAATACAAGCATAATATCAAATAGCATGCTTCCCACATAAAACGGGCAAATAAGGCTCAACAAATAAATTCTTTAATTCAATTAAAGAATTTAACATTCTAATTAAAAGTGAATTTAATAATTTATATTAATTTTAAATTAATATAAATAAATTATTATTATTATTCAAAATAATAATAATGATTTTAATTTATTAATCTAATTAATAAATTCTAATTTATTAATGCAATTAATAAATTATTAAAGTAATTGGAATTAAATTTGCTATTCAATTAAAGGGTTTAAGGTCTATGAAGGACTATTTCATAGACCATTATAAAACACCCAATGTTACTGCATGGGCGAGAGGAACAATTCATCATAATGGGCCCAGCCCAATCACTAAATTCCAAGAGACCAAATTAATGTTCAACCTGAGGTATGTATGTATGCATGTGATAAAACAAGAATGTGCTTGTTCCAATTATCAGATTTTTGCATAAAAACTAACCAAAGCACTCCAATGCATGCACAGAACACACCATCACAATTCAAAAACTTTTCATGATCATGATCTTAATCATCTTAGCATGTGGTATCATTCAGTGCTGCCCTCATTGTCTTGGAAGTTACAGAGTGCTATGCAATGCATGTATGTATGTATCTTCTACAGACAAATGCACACATAATGAATTAAGCAACAATCCATTTTTTGCCATTAAACATTGTATTTGCTTCCCCAACTTCAAATCACCTTCTTGCAAACCAGATATTAACTTAGTCATGAAAGTCAACTGGATCGGACACACCAACTCCACTCATCATCATCATTATCTAAACAGCATTTATCATGAAAACCATGCAAGATCAATTGAAAACCATTTATGTACCTCGCTCTCTTTTTTCTTCTCATGTTGCTATAATAAAGAAAAACCTATTACCCTATTATGATTATCTAAACACATTTGATTATGTTATCCAAAAGCAATACCTACAATTAATATTTACTAATAGCAAAAAAATAGGGATAAATGATTTTAAAATACATGAACTTTTCACGTTTTATTAATTTTAACATGAATTTTAAAATATTGTTTAAAATACATGAACTTTAATACTTACTCGATTTTTGACATAAATTGACTTTATAAAAAATCGGGACTTATGACATCAATTTTAAATTATTAATATTTTTCCTTTAGTTCAATTATTAATTATTTAGCATTTAAGAATATATCAATTCACAATTATTAAGTACAAAACATTATCTAAATATTCATTTTTTTGAAAATATTCAAACCAATTTCCATAGCTACTCATACTCAAGTTAGAATTAAACAATCAACTTTATCAAGAAACTAAATTTATCACAAACTTACATCATAATCCCTTTGTATTACACGTTGTTTGCATATCGAGAGGTGAGGTGGCGACACCGTGCTCGAGGAAGTTGAGGTGGGCGTGGTGGGGCCACGGAGGTGGAATACGGCGGTGTCGTACACACGCGCCGCAGCGGGGGAGGAGTAGGAACCGAGTCAGATTCTAGAGCGCTTGTTCGGCTCCCTGACCTCCGCCACTCATTTCACCCACTCCTTGACTTCTGGAGCCGAGTACTCAATCTTAAATGTTAAATAATTAATAAGTGAAGTGAAAGAAAAATATGAATAATTTAAAATACACGTCATAAGTACCGATTTTGTGTAAAGTCAACTCCAAGTCAAAAATCTATTAAACAATGTTTTAAAATTCGTGTTAAAATTTAATAAAACGTGAAAAGTTCATGTATTTTAAATAATTTAAAATCCACGTCAGATAAGTTGTGTCATGTCAGTTTCGATTTTTGTGTAAAGTCAACGTTGTGTCAAAAATTAAATAATTATTAAAGTTCATGTATTTTAAACAATATTTTAAAATTCGTCTTAAAATTAATAAAACGTGAAAAGTTCATGTATTTTAAAATGATCGTCACATAAAAATATGAAAATTTGATGGATTTGATTCGATTGATGATATTTTAGCCATCATGAACTCATTCACTCGGTAACAAGCCTTCAATCCTTATTAACACCAAAAAAAATGTGCAAATTAATTTTAACAATATCTGACTAACTATGATCATTGATCGCACCAAACCAGATACAACAATCATAAAGATATCAAATATCTCTCTCATTGTTATAAAGATAAAAGGACCAACTCTAGTATCCATCACTAGAAAATGGTAAGGCCCTCGAAAATTTCAACACACAACTTTTTTAATTTTGTAATTAGTGAAAAAGTTCAACACTAACATTAAAAAGCATTTGCAACTAGAAAACACAAGCAAATTAGGGTTTTTTTAATCCCTAAATTAATTGTTTTTCATATTATATAGAATGATTGTTTATAACTCATAAAATTATATTTTAATTTGTAAACATATTTAGTTTATATTTTTAAAGCAATCCTAAAAAAATTTATGGTTCGAAATTGGAACTGTCTTGAATGGTTACGATTTCGAACCATGAACTGTTATAACGATAATTTGTTTATGATTTCAAAATAATAAAAATTAATAAAATCACATTTTCTTTACTCAAAAAATTAGTTTATGAAAGTTAAATATAGAGAAATTGAATTATAACCTCTCTTTTCAATTTTCAAGTGAATATACAAATCCAAAATTAAAATGATAAAAAATCTATAAAAATAAAAGTAAATTCAATGAATGTGTTACTTTAAAATTTGTTCCGATTTTATTGGTATTATCTCTCACATTATATTTAATATATTTTTATAGATTTAATTAAATAATTGCTATTTAAAAAAACTAAAAATTGATGGTTATATAAAAGAATAACTGATATTAAAAAAAAAGTGACCATTATTAAAATTTAAAAAGAAAAACGGTTATGATTGTGTATTTTGTTTTAATATATAAGATAGATATCAAAAACTCCACAAATGATAATATCAATCTTAATTATCTTAGAAAGTTGACTTGTTAGAGAATTTAATCTGTAAAAACTTTTGTGAAAGTGTGAAGACCAAAATTAGTGGAACAACACGTACTCAATCTCTTATAATTACTTATATACTTACCTAATAATGTTAGATTTTGAGGGTTTGAAAAACGCATATTGAATTAGGTGCAAAGACATATCCTTGGTAGTTCATTGAAGTTGGAGATTCGGCCTCTCAACAAGGAACGAGCTGCCGAGGATGCTACTAATCTTCTGTGTGCAATGTTTTGTTACTATGGTATATTCGTTGTAGACTTATCAATGGACGGGTAAAACTCGGATTAGAACTGTTAAAATATTTACGATTTTGGAATCGAAACCGGACCGCTAACTATCGGATCCGGGACCGTTAATTATATTACAAATGGTTCTAGAACGAAAGAATACCCATTAGTATTTTTGGATTTGGGTCACCCATAGATGTTTTCGGGTAGATTCTAATTTGATAATCTATGCATATATAAATATATATATATATACACACACAAAACACACACACATACTTTTATATATATATATTATATAAACACATGCATAACACACACCACATACACGCACACTTACACACACATATATATATATATATATGAGCACACGTAATATATGCATATATATAACCAAGCACCGACACACATGCATATCTATATATAAAAGGCATATTTACACTATATATATATATATATATAACACAAACACACATACATATACATTATAATACCGTACGCACACAAGCACATGTTTACATATTAAACTCACACTAATCACACGTACTTATCTAATTATATACAGACGCGCACACACTTATATATATATATATATATATATATATTTATAATATGTGATTTTTTTTAATTTATAATTAAAATTAAATTTAATTTAATTTTTAAATTATAAAACAAATATCATTTTTAAAAATAAAAAAACCGAAAAAAATTATCAGTCCGGGTTAGATTAGAACCGGAACCGTACCTAGCGTGTCGGGTCGGGTTAGGACCGACCACGATTCGTTGATCATCAAATTACATACAACAAGCTCAATCGATAGAGATTATTAAACTAGAGACGGATCAAAGAGGATATGTATTGATATAAATTTGTGGAAAAGGTTTACAATCTTCAATGTCTCCTCTCTCTTTTAGCTAATGTCATTTTATAGTTATCCACATCTAGCTAGCTACCTCTAATAACTGCTACCCGCCTAATCTCCTTTCTATCATAACATGTTAGTATTCTCAGTAAGTATTGTATGTTTTCTTGTATTGATAATATATAGGCTGCTCATATTCTGCTTAATTATGTCAATCTGTTTGCTTTGAATAGGGCGCCGGCTTCGTTATATTATAGTATGAAGTTCAAAGAAGTACGAGAGCAGAGGCGAACAAAGAGAAACTGAGAATACAGGTGCTGTGGTGAATCATTTATGTCATGTGAATTTCTAGGGTTTAAGCAACTGTTTATAAATTATATTCTCATCCTGTTTGGGGTTTCTATATTTGCAAGAAATAAATCAAAGGATTGAAGCCATGGAAGCTAATGTGAAGCTTTTGAGGCAAAGAATGGAACAGCTGGAGATGGCTGCAAAGAAGAGAAATCCCTACATATTTTGGACATGGAAAGGGTATGAAAATCCAAATCTGGGGAAAATATTGTCACGAGTTTCGGCTCAATTTTCTTAGTCATCGAAATCAAATCAATTTTCGGCTGGAGAATGGACCTAGAAGCAGAAGTAGCTAGGTATTTAAATTATGATATAAGAGTTATTTTCATTTTATTCTCACCCTTGGTACCTTATTTAGGTCCATACTCAAACTGCAATTGAGAAAACTGAAAAGTGGGTGTATATAGACCAACTTGTGCCATTCGTATGCATTTTTATTGTTTAGGATCAAACTTGAAAGCTACAGCTGAAGATGTACAGATTGAGGCAACGGCTTTCTGTAACCTTTGAGGTTTAATAGATATTGCCAAGATCCTCTACCTAAGAACACATTCTATTGCTTAGGAAGGGAAGGTTGGGCTAGTCGAGTTCAAGAACAACTTTACCAGTAACGATCCTCTTATCCTTGGCTTCATGAGCCTCTCTCACCTGAGCAAATGGATACGTCTTTTCAACAGGTACATTCAGCTTGCCACTGGCTGATAGCCGCCGAATTTCATCTAAACCTTCAACATCAGCCCTCATGTATGCCCACTGATAATCTGCACCATGTACGTATAAGCAGGAGTTAATGGGTATCAGTAGAGATTCTTTTGGTAAAGATTTAGTTAAATGAACTCCTGTCCAGCTAGATTTGATATCATATCCCATATTTGACCCTCGCATGTATAACAGGAAACAAACATGTACAATGGTGACCAGAAATAGGAAGGGTTTAAAGTGTGGCAACACTATTACCAAGAATAATACGATACATCAAAAAGAGAATTGAGGATTTGAGTCAAGTGGGCATGTTCTTGACCATTGTACATAGATACACAAGTTTAATATTGTCAGATCAAATATTTGTGTGTTTGGGTTGTTTTTTAACCCCTCTGACTTCCTTGACTACGCAATGAGAAATTGCTTTACAAAAACTAAAGTGTAATTCATCCTTTTGCATGTATGTGAATCTAGCGGTTAATGAATACAATACTCAAAACCAGGTAGAAACGTCCAAGTACATAAGCGATGTGATGAAACTATTCAGTAGAAAAAGCAACTACTTTGAGAAGCAATTCTTTATTTTGTATATTAACCAGTCAAAATGAGAGAAGTGGGCTTAACACACCTATTCCTTGAGAAATACGATATTGAAGTTGCTTCTTCACTAGAATTGTTGTAGCCATAGCAAGGCCAGTTGCTAAACCATACCTATCAGCATAGGCGGCAGCCTCTCCCTATCAAAAATAGTCAAACATATTCAGCATTGCATATATAAGAAATAAGGAAAACCAAAATATTTGTCATTTTTTCCACGGAAGTGATTAGCATCTCATCCGTTATACCTGCAATGTCATGTAATGGCCTCCTCTCTTCAAAAGGTTGATACCCATTTTTTCTGTCTCAGGTATGCCAACAGTGTCCAGTATGGCATCAAAATAACCCTTTATTGATCGTTCATGGTCCTGAAGATTTAAAGCATGCGATGAACCGATTATGGACCATTATTCAAAATAGATAAATTCAGCTGGATGTCTTATATGTATAAATATGAATTTTATCACCTCAGTGGTAAAGTCAACAGCTTGTTCAGCACCAGCAGCCAATATACGCTCTACACATTCCCCTCCACAAGTTGTGGAAACATGACATCCTGCAGCCACTGCAAGCTGAATTGCAGAAAAGCCCACAGCTCCTCCTCCGCCCACCACCAACACTCTTTGCCTGCAACAGTTCAACTAAGATAGTAAATAGAGGACGAGTATAAATTATCATACCAAACATAATACCATATTCAAATTTCAGAATTGATAGTTTTCTTACAAACAATTGCTGAAAAAGATCATGACATGTCTCAAGATCCTTTATGAATGAAAAGTTCAAATTAGTTGCCTATTACTTGTTCGAAATACAAAACAAAGCTTTAAATTTACATCTTTGTTATGCTTAAGGAAGACATTTGTTAAAAATAATAAGATTTAAGAGATTGTGATAGTTCACACGAACACTAAATTAATACAAGAAATTCTTTTACTCAAAATAAAATAAACATACAAGTTCTTATAGGGTCTATTACATCAAAGGTGAATTATAACCATGTGAAGCGAAATTAAGCTGCTTTTCAGGTACTAGTTAAATTCATTAACTTAACATATATTTGATGGAGCAACAAATAAAAGGCCAATTGAATGAATTTGGGAGAGTTAGAACCCTATTGCGGACCTTTGTTCAGGATATCATAATTTTGATATTTCTACTACTTGATCTTACTTAATAATTACCTCTTTCATGCTTAAAAGTAGAAGTATGTGCTAAAGTATGTGCTAGAGTATGAGTGATAGATTATCCAAGTGCAGATGATATGCACTGACATACCCAAGCTTTATTCTTGCTATACTTCTCAGTGCACGCCAAGCAGTCAGGGCAGCAAAAGGGATAGCACTAGCTTCCTGTCAGTTGAAAAAAATTGTTTGAATCAAGCAGTGTCTAGTTCATGGTAACGCAAGACCGAGAACCAAGGGCCAAACTGGAAACAGAAAGGATCAAATTCAGCAACAGATAGAAAGAGGAATGCAACACTGACCTCACAGATTAGCATAAATATACAGAATTTTCTTACAGATGATGGTATTATTTGTTATGGTTCTTATGAGCTCTTCCACTATGATTCAAAAAAAAAAAACTGTACATGTGATCAAAGCTACTTAGACAAAGAAATGTAATAGGAACCGAAAGAGAATGAGAATAATAAACACACGGCACAGCC
>JAPKLX010000031.1:2081286-2238378 GCA_026898415.1 Leonotis leonurus
CAAAATACTAATAATAAAAGCTAAATAACACTTCATGGAAAAATAATTAAATAATTAAATAAGCAGATAGCAGCCCACGAACGTGGGCTCAAGCCCGTTCCCCGCGCGCCCGGCGACGATAAACCAGTAAGGGTCGTGGCCCAGCATCCTCTTCCAGTTCTTCTTCCTCTCCCGGTTCCCTCTCCTCCTCGCTCCCCTCTTCGAACCCCTCTTCAACCACCCGCTTCCTATCAAAATGCAATATCAAAATCAATAGTTCCATAGCTGCACGCTTATACCTACCACATGCGACATTGTGTCTGGCTTTGGGATAAGTTCATCTTCTCCAAGAATTGCATATTCAGTATAAGTACCCCTCACAGCCGTAGGATGAAGAGCACCAAACACTTCCTGTCCAACACTGAGTGAGCGTACAGAATTTCCAATAGCTGCAACTTCGCCACTAATATCACGGCCTAATATCAGAGGAAGAAGCGGTTCATACAACGAACGACCATAGCCCGCACGAATCTGAAAATTGTCAAGTTCAAATACTGAGCTACACTTATATTTACAAGAATACAATTTCAAATCACAATCAAATAATGGACAAAAGTTCAGTTAATATTTAATGTTCTTTTTTAACTTATTGATGTATAGTATGAGAATGCAAAAACTGATAAGTACAACTATTACACCATTAGTATTTTAGCAATAAAATTATGCCTGCAATCTCTATGACATGATTTGTTGAATTACACAGATCTTTCTGCACACTGCATCTTATAACTTTAGAGACCACTATAATGAGTACTCTCATCTCCAAGATTACTTTACTTGAAAAAAAAAACTCATAAGATGGCTAATTTGGGCATAGACTGCCTCCATTTCCTCAACTAATTTTTATGAATTACTCTAAGCATTATTTTACTAAAGATTTTGATATTTTCAGTCACCAACTTTGTAAACCATGATAAAGCTGAAAGTTACATGAGCTTTCCATCCAATTGATGATCAGCATCTCATGAGCATTCTCAACTAGTTACAGTTCCATGCGGGCCTTCCACTAAAATCTGTTAGCAATTATCCTGTCTTATGTGTATCAGAAAATAATTAAATTGTTCCCATCTTTCATGCAGGCTTTGATTTCACAATCTTCTCTTTTTAATTTCTTGCAATTAGGATCTTTTCCATCACGGCGTCACGTTCTATCTGTAGTAGTCCTTCAGGAATTACGGGGGAATGAAGACTTTACCATTCCAATTTCCAGGATTTCATAACTATAAACTGATCTTAATGTGTCCAATGAGACAAATTAGTAAAAGAAAGATTAGAAGCAACATGACGGAGTAATAAAATAATCATCTTAGCAGGCCATTAGTGTACCTCAAAGTTTATACATGAAAACAAATACTCCCTCCGTCCACCAAAATGGTTTATGTTTTGCCATTTTGGAATGTCCACAAAAATGGTTTACATTTGAAACTTTTCTTTTATAGCAAGTGGACCCACCACTTCCACCACACACAACTCAATTTAAAACAATACTTTAAGTGGGACCCAAATTCCACTAACTAATCACAACCAATTTAAAACAATATATGAAGTGGGACCCCAACTCCACTAACTACATATCTTTATTAAAGTCAAAACACAATATTAAAACCCGTGTCGGGTCAAACCGTAAACCATTTCCATGTACGGAGGTAGTAGAAAATATGAATATAAAAAGTAAAAATGAAATTAGGTTAAGAAATGTTCTTTGGAGCAATAATTGAGCAGACTCTACTAAACCCACAAAAAGCATAAAAAGTCCTCTAAGCTTGGATCTGTTGACTTCAAAGCTTGACGAAGTAGGAAGGAGCTAAGTATAGATACTGACACATACTTTTAGTCTTTAGCCACATTCTCACTTTATAATATCTAATTTGCAACCTGAGTCGATGCCCAGGTAAGCCTTGTTTCAGCAATTTATAACATTAACAGTTAATGAGACAATACATTGAAGTACTACTTTGTCATTAATGTACACTATTATCATTATTTACTAAAAAAGCTTCCCCTGAAAGACCACAATGACACAAACTTAGATTATGTTTCGTCAGATGGAATTACAGAAATTTCTAGGAGAACCATTAGGTAACCAATTAAGTTTCCATCAGATAACACTTAAGAGTTAAAACCAACTCTAATTTCTTTTGAATCTCCTTCGGCAAGAGAATCAGTATTATCAAAAGAATCCCGAGCCCCTGACAATCATATCAATCATAAAATCTAAAAGTGGCTTGCATGCCTTCTGATCATTTTTATATTCACTCAATAGATAGTTTGAAGTTCACAACTACAGATAGATGCTACTTCTCTCCCGTGGAGAAATTAGTTCTACAAAGCACCTCCTTGATTTATTCATAAAAGAAAATATATTTACCTTTCTACACTCGACTCACAATAACCCAATGATGTATCCATTTTGACATGCAATACATGATCACAATTACATAAATAAAAGAAAGCTGCATCCCCTGAAGATCTCCAACAGTCTAACTAATTACTTCATGCTGATAAAAGCTAGGTGCTTCAACATTTAAATCCTCAAAATTCACAGAAGCAAGCACAAATGAACAGCAGGTTCCCACCCCTACCGATACGCACCCACAAAGTACAGCATATTTAATTTCAACCAGAAATTCGAAAACAGAGCGGAAATAGCATTCCACAAAATCTGCATGCAAATATGAAGAAGTCGAGAACTAACTCTACAGTCGAGGGGATTGACGGAGATGGCGCGAGCGCGTACGAGGACCTCATTTGGGCTGAGATGGGGAATTATGACATCCTCCCGGAGCTCCAGGGCTTCCGGCCCGCCGAAACGCGGCAGCAGTACGGCTCTGCAGCTGGAAACTACTGACCGCCGGAACTCATTAAACCCTAATTTTGACGCTCCTCCGATCGGCGCTACGTGGGCACTCCGCCGCAATAGCCCCCGCATGATTAATTATGATTATGTAAATTGAACGGAAATGTGATTGTGATTAGGAATTAGGAGCCGCGGACATATGTGCGAACAGAAGTGGCAGTTAAAGTAGTTCCTTGGGAGGATTTGTAAGAATTCAGCACTTGAGATTTAGGAGAATGTGGGGTTTTGCCTTTTATAGTAATAGAACTGATTCGTAGACGCCATTTTAACCGCAAAAACGAATGAGTTTGTGGTGGCTGCTTTGCTTATGCTTCTCACCCATCCTCGACTTTATTACCAAACGAACAAAAAGAGAATGGAGCCGTTAATTAACTAATTCATTCTGATTTCTGCTTACACTATTTCAAAAGAATTAAATTTATTAATTTCAACGGAAATTTTAATTTCTTATTTAATTAAATTAATTTATGTTTTTCTTTAAAGAAAAAAATAATTAATTGGGCTGACCTGGCGATCATAGGGCCGAAAATACATACTCCATTTTTTTCAAAATCATCCATTTCAAGATTTAGGAATACAAAAATCAAATTACTTCAATTTACATTTGAAAATCATAGGTGCAAGTAATTCAAGACAGGTCGCGAGCTATTTGGGATTAACTAAAAAATTATAATCTGCACGATGTTTATTGAGTCGAACTCGAGCTACTTGATTATGTATCGAACTCAAGTTCGAGTTCAATGATACTTGACTCGAAAGACTTGCAAGTCTAATCAAGCTTCAATTATGATTTTACAGTCATGCCCTTTATTATTAAACGAGTTTATACGAGCTTAATCAAGATAAAATTCAAGTTATATCAAGAAGTTTGTCTAATAAAGTCGAGCTTGAGTTTATCAAACTTTTCATCGAGCTCGAGCTCGAAAAATTAAAACTCAATCGAGTCAAGTCACCCTTGAACTTTACACTTATTAACCGAGTTCGGACTTGAGCAAGCAAATACTCGGCTAGACTCCTCGTTTACACCCCTAATCATACCTAGAGTATGAAAAACATACCGTTTTTCACCGTATTGCTTTTAAAAACATTCACATGTTCACAAAAAATTGTAAATATCATTGCAGTTTTCCCATGTCAATGTGGGTGCAAATATCAACAACAAGCGTAAAGGCCTGTTCCACAACTGGCCCTGAAGTATAAATTTCATTCTCATTTGTAATTGCACAAACTCATAACTTTTAACATATTCATTGCATTTTTAAAGATGTGAAAAGCATTAATTCAGATACACATTGTGCTATTTCCAACAATAAAAAAAATATATCATCAGAATACATATCCATGTTAGAAAAGCCGTAATGCTCTAAAAAGGTAAGTCGCATTCCTACAACAAAAGCTCAAAACGAATCGACAAACAAAATGCTAACTCTAATCTTACAAAGCGTAATAGTAAGAACAAGATGAAATCTTTACCCGTATCTAGTGTCTACCCTTGAGGCAACGTTGGAAGCGTGACACCACTAGCAGCTATGCTTTCAACAGCATTCGACGAAACAATATTTGCTACTACAGCTGCATTTTCAGTATCGGCAGTCTTAGCCGGCTGTAATTCAGACTCAGTAGCATGAAGAGCGGTATTAGAAGTTGCAGGGTTAGTAGTGGGTGAAGTCATGACAGTAGTAGGAGTTGCATTTCTGGTATCCACATCTTTAGTCGGCTGTAATGTAGACACTGTGGCATGAGGAACAGTAGTAGAAGTTGCAGGCGTAATAATAGATGATGTAATGACAGTAGTAGGAGTTGCATTTCCAGCATCTGCAGTCTTCAATGGCTGTAATGTATACTCAGTGGTGTGTGGAGCAGTAGTAAGAGTTGCAGGGGTCGTTGTGGATGAAGTAATGACAGTAGTAGGAGTTGTGTTTCCAGCATCTGCAACTTTAAACTGCTGTAAATTAGACTCTGTAGTAGGAGGAATGGTAATAGGAATTGCATTTCCAGCATCAGCATTCTTAGGCAGCTGTAAATTAGACTCTGTAGCGTGAGGAATGGTAATAGGAATTGCATTTCCAGCATCAGCAGTCTTAGCCGGCTGTAAATTACACTCGGTGACATGAGGAACTGTAGGAGGAGTTGCAGGGATTGTGGTGGATGAAGTAATGACAGTAGCAGGAGTTGCATTTCCAGCAGTGACAGCCTTAGATGGCTGTAATTCAAACTCAGTGGTTTGAGGAATGGTAGTAGATGCAGAGATTATAGTAGATGAAGTAACAACAGCATGAGTTGCATTTCCAGCAGAGACAGCCTTAGATGACTGTAATTCAAACTCAGTGGCGTGAGGAATGGTAGTAGGAGATGCAGAGATTATAGTGGATGAAGTAACAACAGCAGGAGTTGCATTTCCAGCAGAGACAGCCTTAGATGGCTGTAATTTAGACTCTGTGGCATGAGGAATGATAGTAGGAGATGCAGACATTGTAATGGATGAAGTAACAGCCGTAGGAGGTGCATTTCCAGCATCAGCAGCCTTGGATGGCTGTAATTTAGACTCAGGGGGGTGAGGAACGGTAGTAGGAGTAGCAGAGAACATAACAACCCGTTCCTCCTGTTTGGGCTGTTTTTGTGTTGGGTTGTCAGCTGATGTATCAAGTTTCATAGTATTTCCTGCTTGAACCTCACTAGCACTTTTCTGCATATTCATGTTTACCTGCATAGCATGAAGTTGTCGTAACCTGTGATCAGTTTCAGGCCGACGGCAGATCTTCCTCAGCGGAACTATTTCCTGCAGTATATGCAAAGATGAGGCAAGAGTCGATATGAAACATGTCAAACCAAAAATATATAGGAGTTGGGTTTCGATCGACTCAAAGAACAGCCTGTAAAGATTGAGAAGCACAAGTACCTCAGATTGGTCGTGATCATATCGCACCAGAAACCTGCAACGACAGCCTCTTGCATCGTGCCTCCGCCTTTGCGCATCGAGAACATGAGCATCAAAATATAAGGCCTGTTCTTTGCCTTCCTGAACACAAAAAAATATAACAATAGCAAGTACCTCTTGTGTAAGTATCTAATTTAAAGTTCTTTCTAGTCTCAATTTTGTTGCTGCTAAGCAAACAAGACCAACCTGAAAGCACAGTATCAAATCTCCAGGCAGAACTGCTACACATTCTGATGATTCACATGGAAGTGACCGTTGTCTTATGTGCCGGCGAATATTGACCCATTCATCCTCTTCTTGTCCAAAACCAGCAAACCGGACCATAGCTTCCTGAGATGAACAACTTCATAAATCATATTTAAGTGCTTATAAGACTATTAGGAGGTGATTGGTTGAGTGAAATTGAATAAGGATGGAATGGAAGTCTGGAATGGAATGAAATGACAAATTATATTTGATTCTTATGCTTGGTATGCCTAAAGAATACACACGCACTTGGAAGTCTGGAATCAAATGTTTTTCATATATTTTGTTAATCAATTTCTTTTATGAATTTACTTTTCAGTATAAAAATTAAAAAAAAAATACAAAAAGAACTTCACCTCATGCACACAAAGTTGCACACAAACATAAGACGTATACACACTCCCACACACAAACATAACACAACTTCAAACTCACATACAACACATACACATATACACAATATAACACTCAGGTCACATATATGCACATATACATCACTCACTCACCACCACCGTCTTCATTGCACCATTAACACACACAACGGCATTTCCCCCATATTCTTTGTATGCATTTTTATGTGTGTTTGCCACACACATCATCATTTCCCCCATATTCTTTGTATGCATTTTTATGTGTGCATGTACGTTACACACTTACAGTGTGTAGTAGAGTATGTGTGTGTTCAAGAGACAAGAGTAGAATAGTTTACGTGGTGTTTATTTTATTTTTATGTAATAAAAATGGATTAAAATAAATAAAAATAGGAGAAAAGTGGAAAATTAGAGATAGTAACAATGCAAAATTGTTAGTTTTGTTGAAAATAAAATTCGTCAAATATTTAAACATACATATAAAGATGATTTGATCAAATTAATAAAAACAAAAGGAGATAAGAGTGGCTAATAGCCGAATACCATGGGTTGGGGGATGAATAGTTATTCCTATATGGAGTGGAACAGTGATTCCTAATGAAATGATTTCTTAATCATATGTTTAACCAAGCAAATGAATGGAATGGAGTTAAGAATAACAATTCTATTTCATCCTCCATTCCAATATACAAATCACCTCCTTAAGGTCTCAGGGGTCCATTAAAGAAGAAGAATCAAATTAGAAAAAGTGTAACGAGCACAATCCCCTAAAGGAAGGGGGATAAAGAAGCAGGGCATGATCAAGGCAACGCGACAATCCCCTAACTGAAGGGGGAGTAGCTCAAAGATCAACCCAGCAATAAGTAACTAAATATAATCATCAAATTAAAAATAATCTCCTCTTTCTGAACTCAAAAGGGTAATAAGCTTCAGAAATTACCGGATCTCCACTCTCTAATGATCTATGTGATAAGAAAGATGCGACATCATACCTGCAATACGGAAACATGCATCCAGCATTACTCATCTCTATTAATAGGAACCAGTAAGCATCCTTTTCAGAATGAAAAACATTGGAAACAATAATTGGTGGCGTGTGAAAAGTCTAACCATGCACCATCTCTGGCAGATTTAGCTTCAAACTCCATCAATGAATTATCTGGCACATTCCTGCTGGCATTTTGTACTAAAATGCAGACGGTTCCAATATGAAATGGTAAGTACTAGTGCTCGGAAAGGAAAAAACAGATGAGAAAAAGAGATGCAGAAGATGAAAACTAAAGATGCATCTTCACAGAATTTATTATATCTTCCACAGCAGTATGATGTAGTGGAGATTGCTCTAGAATCAGACTCCAGGAGTCTCTTTTGAACAGATAAATAGTTTTACAATTGTAAACTGCTGAATTCATTCTAATGTGTACTAATAAATCAGACGTCTACGCAAACATCTGCAACATTGATATCTTTAGAAACTTACAAGTTCAAAATTAGTAGCCAGATATCCAATAATTTTGTTCAATAGAACTTATTTTTATATGGTAACAAAAATTAGTGAACGTGAGAACTCCTTATGAGAATAGTATGGGAAATATATTTATGTATCAGTGTCCAAAGCACCTTGCAAGATGGACACTGATCAATAGGAGAAAAGGGAAGGGAAGCGTTTCATAATTTAACTTTGGCAAATTAATTAAAAAATCAATAATGCATACCTACTAACGCTAATGTACAAAAACAAGGAAGATGTACTATCTCCACACAGAATGGCCAAGAAAAGTGAGGATACAATCATGTTAAAAATGCTGAGGAAAGAAAGTGAGCAGCAACTCAGAACACTGGTATCTTACCTGATGGAATAGGAAGAGGTTGAGGAACCTGAGGCATACTTCTCACCATATCTGGGCAGAAAATGATATGGATAACAACATATAGAAGAACATAACTGAATAAATACTTTGCATATTTTGCTATTAAAATTCCATATCATGACATGATGGGAACAGATATTACTTGTGGGAGCAGGAGGCGCTTGTGAGACCTGAGGTTGAGGAGCCTGAGGCACACTTCTTACTACAGACTGATCATCTCGGGGCATAGCCGGCATGTTAACTTGCCCCGGAACAGAAGTCCTAGCCGCCTTTGCTCTCAGAGCATATCTCCTATTTTGGAACCAATTCCATACCTGTTGCATATGATCACCGTTACCCCAAGTTTCTTAGAGATAATAGAAGCATATACATTTGGAACATTCAATTACCTGTTTCCCTGAAACTTCCACCTTTCCAGTTCTGTCAGCAGAGTTACTGTCAAAACAAAATCACTCAGCTTTCAGTCAATATAGCAGTCAACATAGATCAATTAATTGAATTATCAAAGTATAGTATCTTGTTACCTAAACCGTTGAGCAAGAGCCTCAAGTATCTCACGTGAAGGCACTGTATAATTGTGTGCTTGCAAAATAGCCTCCATTTCTCCAACCTTTTAACATAAAAACGATCAGACCACAAGAATTCAAACCAAAATGTAACCTTTTTGTTGTTTCAGATCGCTAAAAAGTATTGCAACAAAACATGATATATAACTTCATGCGGGGATAAGAATAACGAAATAAGAACAACACAAAATTCAAAAATAGCTAGGATTCAACGTTTTATGCAATTTCATAGTTAAAATAAAGTTGAACCACATAATTCCATCAATGATTCTCCTTTTGCATCGCATGGCACCTAGAAAACAGAAAAACAAAGAGATGCCTCACAAGAAAATTGTAGCATACGTTGACAAATGCCGGAACCTCGGCATTCTGTATAAAACTTTTTTTAAAATATACCCAAAACTTACAGAAAAATAATAATAAGCCTTTAGAAGTGGCCAAAATCTATCAGGGGAAGAAGCCTTGAAACAGAAATAGGAAAACCTAAGACAACGCTACACAAATACCGTACCAACAAACGCAACCCAAGACAAAAAACAAATCAAAAATAGTATGAAATCACTAGCTGGAAAAAAAAAAACAGTTGATGCAAGTGGTACAGATTAATTTATGGAGAGAACGAGAGTTTTCCGAGTGACCTCGACAGGATTAAACCGGAAGGAGGGGCCGCCGTTGCTCGGCGGTCGACCCATCGGAATACGAAGTCAATTGATTGAAATTGTTTCTGCGCGAGCCAGGGAATTTGGAATTGGGACGAAACGGCACAATTCTAAGCAGTGTGAAATTATATGCAAGAAGAACACCCCTAATTGAACCCGCCATTTTCCCCTTTCATATTACATGAGATGGTTAATCGTGGTTAAAGTGGTTCACCTTATCGTTTCGTTTTGTACCAAATCATAATCGAACCCACAGTTTACCATCCTAAAATTTTTAAATTAAATTGAACTATTTATCACCATGGTTTACCATTTGTAACATCCTTGTAGGATTAGTTTCATATTAAGAAACAATAATACTAGTATGTTATATTTGAAAATTTTAATTTCTAATTATTTTATTACATATAAACGTATAAATGAGTATTATCATTTCTTTTGAGCTTTTCAATATACTTTTATTCATTAATTTTAAAATTATAATAATTACAAAATAAAAATAAAATATTCATCTATCATTTTATAATTATTAGCTTTCAACTTTAAAATTCAAAGTTTGATTTTTATTTTATTTTCATTATGAACCAGCTTGTTCATCCGTGCTCTGCACGGGAATGTTTTATTTATCACTAATTTTTACATATAGATATTTAAAGGAATCAGAAATGTTGTACTCCTTCCGTGCACGAATAACTTGCATAATTGGGTTCGGCACAGATTTTAATGAATGATTTAAATGTATTGTGAGTTGAATAAGGATCTCATAATATTTATTAATTAAATATATGTATCCGAGTGAAAGAAAAGTTTTTGATCAACAAATAAATTAAATATGTTATGAGTAGAATGAAGATCTCACATTATTTATAATTAAATATGTAATATGAGTGATTATAAAATTGATGGTGAGTCTTACAATATTGGTATAATTATTTAAAATAAAAGTGTGCAAGTTTTTCGTTGACAGAATAAAGTAGATAAATGTGCAAGTGTTTCGTGAATGGGTGGTGTAATTGAATTGTAATCTAATCTTAATCGGTGGTTCTAGAATTGTAATCGTAATCGACAATTCGATTTCAAATCGTGATTGTGTAGAAGACAACTCAGTTACAGTTTCAAGATTTCGGAACTATCTACACAATTCGGTTCCAAAACTTGATTCATCATTACAACGGTTTGATTCTGATTTTGAAATTTCAAAACATATAGGTTCCAAATTGTAGTCGTGAACACATTTATTTATGTAATTTTACAAATTTTAATTGGCTTGAATAATAATAATTGATTTGATATAGTAAATTGACATAGTCGTTTTTATGTGTGTATGATGATTTTTCAGTAGTTGCAATTTTTTTAATTAATATTGATCTACTTATATTTGATCTCACATATATACTAAATAAGTAAATATATGTAAATACCGTTAATATTTTATAATCATAAAATTATATAATTATTTAAATATATGTGTATATTGAAAAAAATTCATAATACATATTTTGAATTCATTATTATGTGCAGTTATATTTTGTTATAAAATTTTAATTTTTATAATATAGTAAAAATTATATGACCTATTTTTATTTATAAAACAAATTATTAATTTGAAATTAACTAAAATTGTCATTGAAATATATTTTTTATTTTAGCATAAATTCATTTAATAGTTATTTGTTTGAAAACTTGATTTAATATATTAAATCATAATAATCTTAAATAAATTTTTGATTAAATTATTTATCACAACGGGGGTGTTTGGTTTGATTAATTAGCCTTGATTAGGCGTGATTGATAAAATAATCAAACATAATAAAGTGTTTGGTTTGCTTGATTTGGCCCGGGATAAATTATTCGGCCCGCATATAATCAAGGAATTCTTTGATTATTAATCAACCCAATTTTAACTTGATTAGGCTTGATTATTAATCAAACATCATTTCAAAATGCAAATTTACAAAATTATCCTAATCAATTTTATTATTTACAAAAATACAAGTAAACACACACTCCCACATATCTCTAGAAAGGACGATTTAGGTATTATTATATATTTTAGTCATAATCAAATAATTTATCAAACATTATAATCAATCAAACCAAATACATGATTATATAATTGAAATAATTCAATCATCTATTATCCTATCAATCTAATCTATCACATCCACTAAACCAAACGCTCCAAACATGTATAATATTTTTATATTTTTACTTATATATTTTTCTTATATCATATATCTATTAATAATATATCTATTTTAATTTTACATAATATATGAATCAATAAAATAAATTAATTTTTCATGATTAATATTTATGTCAAAATATAGATAATAACAAAATAAATAATATTAATAGTACAAAAGAAGAAGAAAAAATTGAAAAATGAAGATGAAAAAAGTAAATTAGTCCAATACATAAATAAGTACACGATGACATGACCCATTACATTGCAAATGAAATACATTGTCATTGAAATTACAATTATTTACAAAATCGACACTGGAATTAATTTAAAATTGATTCGCAATTGAATGTTTCTTGTTTTATATTTATATATATATATAGATGTATTGATAAGTTTAACGTATTCTTATAAACTAAAAAAAACAACTTTATAATATAATAAATAAATGGGATTAGGTAAAAATTGAGCTTACGTCTCCGAACCGCCAGTTCACGATTCCGTATTTTTAGAACCGTAACCAAATTGTTCTCTACACGATTACGATTTTGAATCGAACTGTCAAGATTATTGTCTGATTACGATTCAGCTCTAACGGTTGAAGGCCTTTTAAACACCACTAACATTGTCGATATGAGATCGAGCTAGGAATTTTTGTTAATGCGTTGGCGACTAATAGGGTGATTCTATGTAAATGTACGACTGTACGAGTTGTTTTAATTTTTGTTTTTATTATTTATTAGTCTATATTAAATAAATATTAAATTATACTTAATTAATAAAGTTTAGGTCGAAAGGTAAGAACTAATATATTTTAATAAAAAAAATTATTCAATCGATTCATGAAAAGTGTTTGTAAGGGAGTCGGCACAGTTTTAAAAAAATTATAGAAAAAAATTATAGAATGCACCTTTAGTGGAGGAAAGACCCAAAAATTAAAATACACTAGTATGTCAGTCCGTGCGATGCACGGAAATTAATAGATACTCCATTTGTCCCACTAAACTTAATATACTTTCCTTATTGGGATGTTCCACTAAATTTGATACATTCCAAAATTAGTAAAAGTCATCTCTTTAAAAAGGTGTGGATCCTACCACCTTTATTACTCTTACACTATTTTATATACTCTCTTTGATAATCATACCGTAAAAAAAAAGTGTCATGCTTAGTGGGACAGATGAAATAATTAATATTTATTAAGTTCATTAAAAGTGTATTGTGAAGAATAGGTACGAATTTTAAAACATATAAAATATATTTTTGATCGTGAAGGAAACACCAAATATAATATATAGTATAGATTATTGAGCATTTTGTGTAAACACATATTTGGTAGATGAAATGACTACTACTTAATAGTTACATTGTATTAAACTATATACTACACCCGTCCACTAAATTTTGAAAATAATTAATATTTTAAAATTTGGCGCAAAAAAGTTACCGTTGAAAACCTTATTTTTCTATATTAATAAATGTGAAGCTTTAAACAGTGAGTGTCTTGTGATATCACTGCTAAAAAATTACATTTTTATGGACGATCTAAATAAATAATAAGACTGCACTAATTATGAGTTGACAAAGTATTATACATAGAGTTGGCAAAAAAACGGAGCCCATAGGCCCGCCCTAAAATTGTCCTGGGTCCGATGGGCTTTGGGCTAAAAAGACCGGGGTTTTCGAGCTAAGAAGTCCGTCCGATAGTATAGGTTAAAACACTATTTTTTGTAATTTTTATTTAATTTAAATTCATTATAATATTTATATTTTGTATGACTTTTGATAGATAATGAATAAAAGACTTTCAAAGTTTCAATTGTTTATTTTGGGATTGTTATATAATTTAAATTATGATCTTATAGTGTTTATATTTTATGTTTCTTAATTATTTATTCTGAATTTTATTAACATTTAAATGTGTTAATTGCATAGTTTTATTTTAAGTTGTAATTGTCAAATTTCCAAAGAATTTTTTATTTATTTTAAATAAACTAAACTATGGGCCTGCCCCAAAAAAAGCCCACCCTTTACCCAGAGTCGGGTTGGGCCTAACATTATAAAGCCCGAAAATATTCGTGAGGGCCTGGACGGGACTCAAAATTCTGAAAAGCCCGTCAGGCCCGAACTGGCCCGCCACTTTGCCCTCTCTAATTATACATGACATGTCACATTATTTGCAAATCTTTTTTGGTTAAGCCATAAAAGATAGTGTAGTAAATTTAGATTATTTCATATATTTTTAAAATTCGCAGATAATGTTTGTAGTTGATGTGTCAATATCACATATTTTTTATTATTTAATTATATTATTTTTATTAAATAAATATTAAATTATACTCAAATTAATAAATTCTAGTCGAAAAGTGAGAATTAATAATAAAATTAGAAATAATCATGCAGGAAAAATATTACGTATGAGAGATAAATGAGTATGTGTGTCAATCTGTAACCGGTCTCGGGAAAAATCGGTACCGAACTTAAAACCGAATATCTTAATTTTTTTAAAAGATAATGGTACCGGGTACCAATTTATAAAATTAAATATTAAAAACATATTTATATTTGATATATTATAAAATATTTACAAAACTAAATAATATTGAATTGTTATTACTTTAAATTAATATTTTTAAAATAAAAAAAAATATTTTTTTTAAATAATAAAAAAAATTGGTACCATAACCATTTCTACAAGTTAACCGGTACCGGTTCCTAAAATTTTAAGTTTTTCGATACCGGACTGACACCCTTGTGAAATAGTACAAATAGTCTTATCATATGTATTAGGTTATAATCATAATTACAAAATTATATTTATAACCTTTAATATATAAAATAATATGATGTACATTCTATTATATAAATTTAACAATTTAGACATACTCTTTTTTTTATTGCGATAGTAAGGTTGGAATTTAAATTGATTGACGGCCTTTTAAGCACATTTTATGATCTATCCCGTTTTTGAGTAATTGAGTCGAAATGCTAGTCTTAGGGGGCGTTTGGCTAAGCTTATAAGTTCTTTTAAACAACTTATAAGTTATTTAAGAGCTTATAAGCTCCTTAAAAGTGTTTGATAAATTAAGCTCTTTGAGAGCTTATAAGTTGTAAAACTAAGCTCTTGAAGCTTATAAACTCTCCAAAAATTAAGTAGCTACACCCCAACTTATTTTCACAACTTATAAGCTCTTACAATAGCTTATAAGCTCTTTAAAATAAGCTTAGTCAAACAATTTCTTCCTCTTAATTAAGTCACGCCTATTCATGTCAATGAAATTGGCACTCCAACAAGATAGTCCGAACTATAGGTTTATTGTTACTACAAGAGGATAGTAGTCCTGACAAAAGGTTTCAAGAACATTTAATCGATTTTGAATCCTTATGTAAAATTCATATCTTAAGTATAAACAATTGGATCTAAATTGCAAAGAAATATTGGTGTATTAAATTGCTACTCCCTTTTCAATAGTTGGGTCTAAATTTTATGTCAAATGTTGGCAATCAAAATGCAACTAACCCTAAAAGGCATGCATTAGGCGGAGCTACAATAACTATAACTATAAACATACCCATAGATATCTGTAAGAAGTAGTTATAATTTTACCTTGTCCGTCAACTGCACAAATATGTAACTGCCGCCTGTTGTCGATCACAGAATTAAATACATATAAAAGAACCATGACATCAAGTACCCCTTTCCTTTGAAGAGTCATAAATCTGTCTGTGGTGTTTCTTATTCTACAACACAAGGCGAAAGTGACTACAAGCTCATATAGCATTAGTCCAATTTTTATAACAGAACACACAAATCAAATGAGTCTGTACAGTTTCAGAGACCGAACGAGGGGAACCGACCATTCACATCTATCCAAGTATATTTACACATAAATATAGGACACGAAGAGAAATTATTTTTATGGTCCTTCTGGATTTTATACAATAATTAAGAAGCCAGTTTCTTAAATGGTCTTCTAACAACAATTTACAGCCCCTCTGTTTCACAAATCCCTCACCCTATGGGTCAATGCAGTCGATTTGCACACTGGACAAGTATTCTTCATCAGCAGCCACTTCTTTATGCACTCCCTGTGGTACTCATGTCCACAATCCACACTTCCCATTTCTGCTCCATCCTCGTAGTTAGTCTATGTAAGAGCTCAATCATTAGAACATATCGTTTTGTACTGTCTTCACCTTAAAAGATATGATTATAATAACCTTATAGATTCTTGGTTTTTTTTGGGAGTGGGGAGTGGTTCTTGAATTTATTGGTTTTTAAACATAGAATCATATTATGCTAGAGAATGAGAGATCACGAAATCGCACAAGAACGATGAATTAGGCAACTAATATTAATCATGGACTAGAAAAGTAGCATGCATAAGGTGTAAGAGATATGTACCTGGCATATGACACAGAAATTTACTTGTTGATCCATACAAGGTGCCTCTTCAAGGGTGTTGGAAGAACTCAATGAAGAAAAGGTTCTTTGTTTCAAATGATTTCGGACGAACTCCTCGGACAATCCAGTGTCAACGCTACCAATTTGTTCTCCTAATGCAAGAAGCTCCTGTTGTGCAAAGTAACAGCATTTAGGAGCTTTCTAAAATATCAGACAGCAAAGGACAAGCACATGTAGAAGATATACCTCATACGACATGTGATCTATGTCCAAGCGCATATCTCTGTGCTGATCAATAGTATATCCTGCTTCATGATAGCCAGGAATACCTAGTATAGTGACTTCCTACACAGCAGTCAGCAGCAGGGAAATTTATGCAATCACAATAACTTTGAAATCATCTAATAACATGTAACAACTCTAAGTTCTCAAACAGTGGGATAAACTACAGCAGATGTTAAATATGTTACATCTTCTGGTAGAACTCTCATGTGAGAAAGAGCTTGGTGCCTTGCATTTGCATCAAAAATGATTTCCCTCCCGTGAGGCCAATATGAACGAAAACTCAGAGGTGGAATAGGCGCTACAAAAGATGACCTGGCATCTACAATATCTTGGAAATGATTGACTCCTGTGTTTGAAGAACTAATTGTCGAGATCTGATGGGCAGATCCGGCCACTTGAGATGGGAGGCTAACGTTGTATCCTCTAGCGCCTTGCATAGATGGGGGTTGATTATGAACACTTGGATGGCCTAGGGAAAGCGGAGGAAGAAAACCACCAGCGCTCCTATTACTAGCTCCATTCACACTGGCCGACATATCAGGAACTAACAGGCGAGAGAAAGAGGGAGCTCCATCATAATATAGAAATAAATCAACATTGAATGAACCATAGCAAAACCCAAACAAAGCATACAAACGTAGAACAACAATTACCGTGTGCATAGTGCAAAGGAGCGTGAGCCCATGCAAAAGAGCCAATATCACCATTGTTTGCGCCATAATGTATGTCCAACCAACGATTTCCAGGCAGTTGAATAGGTGAAGCAGCAAAATTTCCTTGTATTAAATGCCCATTGTTATGCGTCACAGCAGACTCATGCCCAATTACATGGAGCCTATTTCTAGCACTTCTTTGAGCGTTGTTTTCATTAATTAATGATGGTTCATTACCCCTGTAATCAGGTGGAAGAAAAGAACCCGGACCTATTAAGGTAATATCAGATTCTGCAGTGATAGTAGTAACGGGGGCAACAGAAGAACTAGGATCTGCACAAGCATTACGATACTGGTAACTCCCGGAAGCCCTCTCCGCATTTTTTCTCTTAAACGAAGCTCGGATACTCTCCATGTAGGCTAAGCTCCTGCTATATGTGTCTGTAGGAATACCAACAACCATGTGAGTGCTTGAAAGTGATAATTGATCATGTGTCCCATGCTTGAATTGGACAGGGAAATCTCTAATACTCGATGTTGGGGTCATATATGGATTATAATGGCCAGATGGCGCGGCGACCGCTAATTCAATATTTGGGGCTGGATGCTGATGATGGGGCCCATTTAATTGCGGCATTCCATAGAATAAAGTACTCTCATGACGTTCCGGCATATGGTGGTAGTTGAAATTACCCTGGTTTCCTGGTTCGGGGCCCATAGGGTGAAAACTAGGATGAGGAAAGGTCGCTACGCTCCCATGATTATAAAAGACGCATGGTTCGGGATGTAGATGGCCATGGCCATGGCCTTGTTGATCGGTTTCCATATCAGTCATACGACTCAAGAACTGAGTATTTCGGTGCCCCATGTTCGATGAGCTGCCTGCATAATATTATATTTATAAACATCAGAGAAGGGACCATTAATGCTAAAACAACAAGAATTTACAATACTAAAATTGACACCCATCAGGATACTTTTTAGGCTGACTTCATATCGATCTAGTTCATATTAACCCTCCAACATGCTCTAGAATCCTGTAAAAAAACCTTATTTGCCTCGAGGCGAACCTAAGCATGCACTCGAGCCCCAAATCATAAACTCTATAAAATATCATAAAACACATATATTAAAAGTCATAACTAGTTATAAGTCTTAAAATCCCAAATTAATTTCCTACATCACCATAGCGTCCATCCAAATCAGCATCGCGTCTATCCTCGTCTTCGTCTGAAACTGATTAAAGGGACAAATAAAAAAACTGAAATTGCAAAACGACATTAAAGCTGAAATCTCTAATTAGAAATAACTGAAATCGAAAAATGAAATCAAAAGATACTGAGGTAGAAAAGTCAGAAGAGACAAACTGAAATAGAAAAAACGAAAATTAAAAAAAAAAAAAAAAGAAAGCTACTGAGATAACAAACTGAAACTGTAAAACTAAATTAAAAATTTTAATAAGCTAAGTAGCAAAATCGAAAATACGAAATAAAAGAGAAACGAACATAAAAAGGAAAAGAATTGTGGCTTTTACCAGCCAGGAACGACTACTGCTGACGCCACCCTGCCCCGGAGAAGAGGGAGTAGAAGGTCGCGTGGGAGAGGAGAATATGTAATTCCGTCCCGATTGGGAGGAGGGATATGTTTCAATTTGCCAGATTTTGTTCAACTACATAATTTGGGGTCAAATTAAGAAAACCCCAACAAAAATAAAATTAAAATTTGAAAAGCCTATCACTATCTCACTATGGTTGTCGTCGGACTGCTGAGCTGACTGCTGAGGCATAAAAATAGAAGAAAACATAAATATTTTTATGTTGGTCCGAATAGGACTGCCTATTGCCTATTGTAATAAAATTCATAAAATTCGGATCTATTTACTGACGGGTTGATTGGAGCAGGTTTCGGGTTTCGAATCTAATAACACAATTAAAAAAGTCAACAAATTTATGGTTCTCACTGTTAAGAAAAGGCAATACCTTCAGTCACTACAAAAGAGATCATTTTGCGCATGAAATTAGAGAATTATTCATATCAATTGCTAAGAGACAAAAGAAGAATCATTCATTCATGAAATTAAAGAATCATTCGAATGGTATTCATATCAATATTATTGATAGAACTCAAAAAGGATATATGTCATCTGTTACATTTCTCCTCCCCAGTCCTCACTCCTATTTATACTTCTCTTATAGATACTATCAACTAGTATAATCTCATTCCCAACTAACTTGGCACGTGGACTAGTCACGTGACTTGCATGCCTGAGTTGTTATTCGTTTATACTACTATCTTCTCACGTACTGCATGTGCATGCTCGGATCAAGACCTCGGTGCATGGCTTATCATTATTTTTAAGTGTTTCAATTGATTCAACAAAAGAATATTTATCAAGAATATATGATCCTTTTTGTATACTTATCAAGATATATCCTTTCATGAACGGATCATAAAGTTAAGCTTCAAATTGAATGACTTACCTCTCTCCTTTGTTGGATTTGATTCCTTCTTGCCATCTACCTGCTCGTCTTCTTCCTCCGTTCTTCTCTTGCCTTTGCCCCCTTCCTCGCTACATTCCTCCCGATCCCTAGGTCGCAATTCCTTCACCATTTATTCAAATTTTATTGGAGTTGGACGAAGGATCAGGGAAGACAGAGAGCACACCTTAGCGATCGTTGAGTTCCCAGAGGTTGCTGGGGCCTGTACTGAACGTGCGCCATTTTTCTTCCCAACAATGTCTATCCACTCCTATTAACTTGTAATTCAGTTTTTGGACGAATTCCATCAATATATCTCTTATTTTTTACACTCTCTAAATAAAGAACACACATAAAAACCTCAAGAGATATCATCTTCTTCCATTTTTCTCTGCAGCATTGTTTCACCATATTCATCTCCAGAATTTTGTGTTCTTATTCTTCTCCCTATCAGATTTTGTCTCCAACCCAGGATTCGCGAGGGCAATGCGAACGTCGGGACCGTGTTAACCCTCAAGAGTTTTCTTGAAATTGGAACCGTGCACCAAGGATTCGCTGAAAATCGCTTTTAGGACGGTGGCTGCCACGACACGGGTGATTTAACTTTTATTTTATTTCACTTGTTTTTGTGATTTCTACCAATTCAAAACTCCGATTCCAACAAAATGTAGACTAGTCGCGTGCCTTGCTTGCCTGGATTGTTATTCAGTTATACTCCCTCCTCTCGTACTGCTTACACCCAGCTCCATCCTTTATCTAACTCACAAAAAAGTAAGAAGTTTTAAAGTTTTAATATGTAATTGACAAACAATGAGTTTTAATAAAATCAAAGATAAAGTAAATTGAAGAAAGTAATATATATATATATATATATAAATTAAAAAAATAAGTCCATCAAAATAATAATAATCTGACATAAATAAAATATATGACTACCGGCATGTTTGGTACCCAATATAGAATATAGCATCATAAGATTAAATTAGTAAGGTGTATAAGGATTATTTTAATCTCACCCTTTACTTAGGATTAAAATATAAAAGAAAATAGTGATTTTGACACGGGCTTAGTATTTAATAGCAGGACGACGTATTAATCACATTTGTTACCAAATATATGATTTTGTAAGATAATTTAATCTTATTATATCATATCTTGTGTGAAATATAAAAACATAAACATTACGAAATATTAACAATGCACTAATGTAGTTTCTCCGAATCTAGCTAATAGCCTCAACAACTATCTATTAAGATATTTTCAGTCGGCACAAACCTCTAAAATCGGACAAACTTAAATGATAGGGATGTTAAATGGTGGGTAAAACTTGGACAAACTAGCGTGTGTGTGTTGGCCTAGTGATAGTAAGGTTAATGTCCAAGGTTAAGGTCTCGAGTTCGAGTCCTTCGTGACGCGATCATGTAATTTAATGTTAATGTAATACATTCATTATTTCGTAAGTTTATCTTCTATACACTGGGTTTGTGATTGTGAGATAATTGTTGTGATATGGATTTCTTGTATTTCTGAATCTCTTTAATAGTGGATTGTTCTTTCGGGTTCGAATCCACGAGACATAAGGTGTTCTCAAGCCCGAATTGAATTACCAATTTCGCATCTCTCTTTTCGTCTCTTTTAAATTTTGTTTTACAATTTTTCTCATGCACGGAGAGACAAACCACAAACTAACTATTATTGTCGCTGAGTTGCTTTGGGAATTTAAAGTAGTATGTCATTTGAAGTTTTGCACAAACACATTAAAAAATGGACAATTAATGCTCATCACCACATTCAGAACCGAACTATCTGAACCTCCAACAAAATATAACACGCACGATACATTCGTGTGAGATTTGTTAATATGTGTTTCCATATATAAGACTTTTTAAAACCTTGATTCATAGGATTCTAGATCTTTTAGGAGGCGATTGGTTGGATATAATGGAATAAAGTGTGAAATGAATGGAGTGTGAAATGGAATGAAGGGGAGAATGAAGTGGAAATATTAATTCATTCACATGTTTGACGTGTACAAGGAATAAAGATGGAATAGAATGACAATTAATTTGTTAATTTCATTCTAATAATAATTGATAGCAACAAATAAAGTGAATGAATAAATCACATTTATATTGTAATACGAAATCATAATTTTAATATTCAATATAAGTTTGTTATTCATATTTTTTTTTCTTTTGATTATCGAATTTCTTTATTTTTTTCTTTATTTTTTCTTTGTTTTTTATGGACCAAAATAATTCAAATTAAAATGTTTCAATATAAAATTATAAAACATATGAGTGATCATTCAGATATAAGGTTCAATATTGCGAAATTAAATTAAAAAATTAGATTGAAAAAAATAATTCAACTAAACAAAAAATTAATTGGACCAAACTAACCAAATTTATTTTGATTTGTTTCAATTTATCTGAATATTCAATAGTTCTCATGTACTAACAAAATTAAAAATCTGAAATTTAAAATTATAATCATAACATTTAAGTTATTAAATCATTCACATATATTTTCAATAGTTTTCAATTGACAATAAGCTTTACAAATTTATTGAATTTCATAATTCTAATTTTTGTAAAGCTAGAAAATATAAAATAAAAATAAAGTAAATAATTTATTAAATAATTTTAAATTTAAAAATATACAAAAAATATAACACAAACAATAAAAATATATATGATGAAATAATTTTATTTAATAAAAAAATTAATTTGGTTTTGTCTAAGTTTAAGTCAAATTGAATTAAAATTTGATTTAAAAATAAAATCGAACCAATGAAATATTTGAATTTGATTTTTTTAAATTTGATTAATTTTGCTCACACTTACTAAAACGTGTATACTCAATTCTAATGATCATAATTAAAATTTATAAAGCAATAAAATCTAAATTAGTTTGAAAATTTTAAATTATAAAATAATTTATTCTTCGTAATAAATAAACAATATTCACAAGTTTAAAATATATAATTTATATCATTCAATGAATATATCTAATAATATTTTTTATTAAAAATAATTTCGTAAATATTATAAAAATTTAAGATTTTTTTGTAGGGGGAGAAGTGTGGTTTATAGTGATATTAACAAATCAACAAATATTTTAATTAATTTTGTCCAAATGAAAAATAGCAAAATAATTATAAAATGATTAGAAATAGCTAATACCTTGTGATGATGGATGAAGGGCTAATCCCACTCTTAATGGAATGGTGATTTCAAATGTAATGCCGATTCCTAATTATTTAATGAGTCAAGCAAAGGAACGGAATGGAGTAAGAAATGCTCATTCCATTCCATCATTCATTACTTCATACCAATCACCTCCTTAGAGCGTCGATATGAAGTCGTGAAGCAGGAGGTACTATTGATCAGCACAGAGACAGAGATCACATGTTGTATGAGGTATATCATCTACACGTGCTTGTCCTTTGCTGTCTGATATTTTAGAAAGCTCCTAAATGCTGTTACTTTGCACAACAGGAGCTTCTTGCATTAGAAGAACAAATTGGTAGCCTTGACACTGGATTGTCTGAGTTCGTCCGTCCGAAATCATTTCAAACAAATAACCTTTTCTTCGTTGAGTTCTTCCATCACCCTTGAAGTGGCAGCTTGCATGAATCAACAAGTAAATTTCTGTGTCATATGCCAGCAGTACATATCTCTTACAGCTTATACATGCTACTTTTCTAGTCCATGATTAATGTTAGTTTCCTAATTCATCCTTCTTGTGCTATTACGTGATCTCTCATTCTCTAGTATAATATGATTCTATGTTTATAAAAAATAAATTCAAGAACCACTTCTCACCCCATCCCAAAAAAAAAGAAAGCCAAGAATCTACAAGGCTAGAATCGTATTTTGTCAGGTGAAAAGACTATTGGTTCTAATGATTGAGCTCTTGCGTAGACCAACTATGAGGATGGGATGGGAGGTGTGGATTGTGGGCACGAGTACCACAGGGAGTGAGTGCATAGAGAAGTGGCTGCTGATGAAGAATACTAGTCTAGTGTTCAAATCTATTGTTGTAAGAAGACCATTAAAGAAACATTTCATGTAGTAGATCAATTCCATTTCTGAGTAGTTTGAGGAAATGTGTGAAATAGGTTTTACCATTGCATTCTGTTTGAAGAAAAAAAGGTGTCACCAAAATTCAGATAGTTATAACTATTGAATCATAAACTTGAATATTTATTGTATGGCTATCGAACTCATAACTCCACAAGCAGGTAATATCCAATCAAATAACAATCTTGGTAAACAGCAATGAAGCAAAAGTCTGGCACAAAACAAAACTATATAATAATGCAGCATAATACAACAAAACCCTGAGTAATTGGAAACTATTAGAACTGGCATTTGTTTGATCCAAAACCGACACCTACCAACTCAGAACCAATAACGAAGCATTGTGTGTTTCCAGATTCAAAGACTATTCAGTATATAGTCGAATTTGTAATCATACTGAGCAACAGCCTACCTTTTTCACGGCTGAAACATCGTCCCCTATGCTTATAGTTTCACCTTTGGGCAAGGCAGAAGGGTCGTCTCCGACATCAAGTGCTTTACGGCTAACAACATGGTATATTTGAGTGAGTGCCTCTGTAAACGCGTTCTCAACGTTCAATGACTCGAGGGCAGATGTCTCCATGAAATAGGTCTTTTCCCTCTCAGCAAAGGCTGTGGCATCCTCCGTGGAAACAGCACGTAGGTGGCGCAGATCAGCCTTGTTGCCAACAAGCATGATCACTATATTCTGGTCCGTGTGATCTCGAAGCTCTTTTAACCATCTCTCGACATTCTCAAACGTGACATGTCGAGTAACATCGTAGACAAGCAACGCCCCAACAGCCCCTCGATAGTAGGCACTTGTGATTGCACGGTATCTAAAGGCATGCAAGATGTCAAAAAGTGCAAATGCTTCATGGTTGTAACATAGAAACGATGGATTGCAAGCTACTATGCTCCCTTTATGATCATGCAATACTTCAAATGTTTTCCTAAACATTGTTCAGAGTACTGTGCATCCATTCAACTGCAAGTGTTAAAACAACTGCCGCAACCCAAATATTTAAACACACATTTAAGAGTTGTATCACCAACTCACCATCATCCCTTCCTAAATCAAGCAAGTGCCGTAATACCAAGAAAATGATCCGACAAAGAAGAAGTCTTTTAATTTAATCCCCATTACCCTATGGAAAAACCCATTACATTGGACATTTCATAATCATTGCATTAAGCATGCCTAAACTGAATGAGTACCTACCCACATCAAAATCTAAATTCAATACAGCTGTATCAAAAATCTCGCCAAATTTCTATCACTGTCCCAGATCTTCCTCTCATAAAGTGAACACTTCAAGACCTCAAATTCTAATGTGCAAGAACATTGCTCCATGGATCTGCTGGTTTTATTACTTTGCAAGTTTTAAAATTCCTCTCACTAATCTCCTCAAATCTAAAATTCTTATTTAAACACACAGACGCAAACGAATCTGCTATTGTACTTACCTATGGAAAAGGCGGAGAAAAACAACAAAAATTGAAAAAATTGAAAGAGATGACATAGTATTATTACCTTTCCTGGCCAGCGGTATCCCAAATCTGAGCTTTGATAATCTTATCGTCGACGCGGATACTCCGGGTAGCGAATTCGACGCCTATAGTAGACTTTGACTCCAAGTTGAACTCGTTCCGCGTGAATCGCGAGAGCAGATTCGATTTACCGACGCCGGAATCTCCGATCAGCACCAACTTGAAGAGGTAATCGTAGTCGTCTTCCGCCCTGTAACCCCCGGCCATCGCAGATCAGCAACTGATACTGTTTGTGAATATTAGTGTCCGGGGCTCCTGATCTGGAGTGAGACTCTCAAGGCTTCAATCTTCATGCGCAGATTGATGATGGAGATATTTTCGCGGCGGCGGTGGCGGCGGCGGCGGCGGTGCTGCGAGAGAGAAATGAAAGAGAAAAAGGTGGAAAAGCGGTGACTAATATTGGTTGCGTTACCACTTAACTTAATTACCAGCTGCCGCTTTGCTTGTGTTGTGTTTATACCTTAACATTAATTAATTTTAGTTGTTTTAATTTAATCTAATTTTAATCCTTATTAATCAAACTATAACGGCTGTTTTATTTAGTAAAATTCGAAATTCCAACTAATTTAAAAACACCAGAAATTGAGCTAAGTTGTTTTCAACTCAAATTCTTATTACAATCCCCCTCTATGTTGAAAATGAATAAATTATAATATTATTTACTTTGAAATGACTAATGATTATTATTTACTTTAAAATGAGTACAGGCCCGGTTATCTAAAAATAGATTAGTTTGCGATTGTTAGAGATTGATTTTATCCGAAATTAGTTGACACTATTTTTTTTAAAAAAAATAAAATCAAAGAAGGGAAACAAAATCAAAGAAGGGAAACAGCAATAGCAACTTGTACAACGGGATCGGGCAACTCGTCGTCTTGCTCTTCCATACAGAAGAAAAGGTTCTCTCTTAATTCTGTACCTATGGGATAGAGGAAGAGAAAAAACCGAAGATTTCACATATCCTTTTGATCGAAAAATCAATCCGTCGGGAAAGATTGTAGATGTCGGGAAGAGAATCGAACAGCCGAAATTTCAATTATTTCAACTATATTAAACGATCTTTCAAATTGGTCACGACACTCCAGTTTATGGCCGCTTCTCTATGGTACCTTGTGTGTTATTACTGTGGTTGTTACAAGGGCATTGTGGCAGAACCGTCGAGGTTAAGTAGGGACCTAACAGATCTTCTTCATCGTTTACCCTTCCTCATTTCTTTCCTTGAACATTGATCTCTCTGAACTAGGCGAGAGGCTCTCTACCATTCATACTGTCCAAAAAAACAAAATTAGATTACATTAATATTAAATTACATGGCCACGTCACGGAGGACTCGAACCCGAGACCTTAACCTTGTGCATTAACCTCACTACCACTAAGTCAACACACGCACGCCACTACTATTTTTGTAATATGGTTAAGGCCAAGACAAACAACGCGCACGACTAATCCTAATTCCTATATAACACAATCTTGGAATGCAAATAAAATATCATTTTTTTTATGGCTAATATGTTTATGTTATATATTACTCCCTCCGTCCCGCTAGATTAGACGAATTTTCTTTTTTGGGACGTCCCGTTAGATTAGACGTATTTTTATTTTTAATAACTTTTACAACATAAAAGTGACGTGGGCCATAATTGTCAAAAGCAAATATAAAGCAAATATTGGTTTACGATCCAAAACAAATGTTTCTAATCTAGGGGGATGGAGGAGGGAGTATATATTTCTGGTGCAATATATATTGACTTTGTGTTTTAATTTTTATTTTATTCTTGTTAGAGACTTCGTACATAAAAATACGTACTCGAATGTTGGATGCACGATCTTTAATAATTTATAGTATCTTCTTATCTTGTGAGCTCTTACAAAGACGAGAGGAATTTTTATACAAAATTAATCTAATCAAATCAAATAAATAAATTCCTTTTTGTGTAACTTCTTACAAAGACCAATTTGTTTGCCTTCAAATTTTTATCAGCGAATTGTTTCTCAAAACCTTTTGGAAATTGCTCGATTAGACTCGTATTGAACAATAATTTTTTTTATAAATAATAAAATTATTCGAGATGTATAAACACAACCCCTAAGAAATAAATATCTCAAATACGCAAAAAGAAGATGCGATAATGTTGCAGAATATAAAAATTAACCATAATTCATATTAGTGTATTTATAGATGGCGCATGAAATGTCAGATGGAGTTGTACATCAACACAAGAAGATGTCACGGCTACATAAGTTCACCATGTCAGCAATGATAGTTAGAGGTGGTTAGAGTTGTTAAGAACTAGTTAGGACGATGGTGTGGTAAAGCTAACATTTCTTCTTCAATGTTGTAACTATTAAATCATAGCTTGCTTAACTTTGTTTTAGTTTTATTCATTTTAGTTTATCTCAGTTCAAATATATAAATTAAATGGAAAATTATCTTAAGTTCATCTCTTAAATATTCGTTTTAGGTGTTGCTATCATAATATATCACCGCCGTTGTTGCTGCCGTGGCGGTGGTTGCCATCACTTTTGTCATGTCTCAAACTCTTGAAGAATGAGTTCAGATAGCTTGAACGATAGTGAATATCTGCAACTACAAGAACACGAACAGTGAAACAAAACGAGAACACAAATGTACGTGGTTCGGATCAAAAGATCCTACGTCCACGGAGAATCAACAAGCTTCCTTTGTATTAATATCAAAGATTACAAAAGGATACAAAACTCTCATTCACATATGAACTGTTGCTCTTTCTATTTTCTTGAAAGTAAAAATGATGTGAAGATTGTGTGGTGTGATACAAAAGACCAAAACTATATATACAATCAGTAGAATCCCAAAGAAACAAACCACAATCATCAAGAGAGGCAACAAAGATCAACCAATATCTCAACTACAAGAGCTACAGTTATAACTCATCTACTGACACATTAACAAATCCCAATGGAGACTTCTTCTCTGTAGCTTCTGATGCCTTGAAGCATGCACAAGGCTGCAAGTTATATAGTAGATCGAGTATCCACCATAAACTCAACAATCTCCACCTTGGATGCATGATCTTTACCAATACAAAAAATCAAGCAAGCTTATTCTCTAAATCCACAGTCTTGTGTTAAGATTGTGATATTTCATCTAACCAAACGACTGGAATAACACTCACAAGTTCAGAACAATATCCAAACTTATCAGTTGGAAGTGCTTTCTTCAACATACATGCAACATTATGACTCGTCGATACCTTCTACACTTTCACTGTATCTTTATCTACCATGTTTCTCACAAAATGATATCTCACGTCAATGTGTTTAGACCGCTCACGAAACACTTGATGTTTAGCCAAGTGTTGTGCACTCTAACTATCACATTTTATCACCACTGCCCCCTGTTGTATACCAAAATCCTTCACCATTCCTCTAAGCCATACACTTTCTTTCACTGCCTCGGTCATGGCCATGTATTCAACCTCTGTGGTGGACAAAGCTACAACATTTTGCATGGATGATTTCCAGCTCACTGCACAACTATACAAAGTGAAAACATATCCAGATTGCTATATTTTGTTGCCAACATTTGCTGCATAATCCAAATCAACATAGCCTTCAAGAGGAACATCATTAACATCCCCAATATTCTGAAATAACATACCAAAGTTTGAAGTTCCAGCCAAGAATCTCATCACCCATTTCAAAGTCTGCCAATGTTGTCTTCCATGATTTGCCATAAATCTACTAACTATGCTCATAGCGTGAGCTATATCTGGACGAGTGTATATCATAATATACATTATGCTTCCAACAATATTATCATATGGAATCGGATTCATTTCCAATTTTTCTTCTTCAGTTTCTGGTATCTGTTTAAGAGACAACTTGAAGTGTTGGGCCATGGGGATTGATACCACCTTTGATTCAAACATCTTGTATCTATTTAGAACTTTCAATATATAACATGTTGTACAAGCCACAACTTCCCCTCACTTCTATTTCTGAGTATTCCATTCCTAATATTATTTTAGCATCCACAAGATCCTTCATATCAAAACTGACCTTTAAATCCCTTTTCAATACCTCAATCTCATAAATCTTATCACTTGCTATAAACATGTCATCCACATATAGTAGAAAATAAGCTATTGTCTTTCCCTGCTTTCTTTTGATGTGAACAAAGTTATCATACAAGGATTTGCACAGATCAATCATTTTCATGTGTTCATCAAAGGTCTTGTACCATTGCCTTGAGTTCTGCTTGAAACCATAAATAGACTTTCTTAACAGACACATTTTCTGTTCATCTACTTTCTTTGTGAAACCTTATGGCTGTGACCTGAAGATAGTCTCTTCTAGCTCACCATGTAAAAAAGTTGTTTTGACATCTAATTGGTGCAGCTCACAATCATTTTTTACAACCATAACAAGCAATATACAAATGGAGCAATGTTTCACTACAAGTGAGAACACCTCGTTGAAATCAATCTCTTCCTTTTGTGTGAAGCCTCTTGCTACAAGCCCTTGTATCTAACTGTATTTCTTTTGAGAAACCTCCACCTTCTTCTTGTAAATCCATTTGCAAGATATTGGCTTATGTCCCTTAGGTCTTTCAACTAGGTTCCAAGTGCCATTTTCTAAGAGAGTTCATATTCTCAACCATAGCTTTATGCCATTCTTCCCTATCACTGCATCTGATTGTTTCTTTATATGATCCTGGCTCACTCTAATCAATCTCTTTTGCTACACAAGCATGACATGTTTTAGTTATGTAATTATGGTGGGATATTAGGGTAAGAGTGACTATTTTTTATTTTTTTTACAAGTGGTTATTTTTTTACTTTTTTATTTAGAGATTGACTATTTTAGGATCTCCCCTTGAATAATATATAAATAATAATAAAAATAATTTGATTTAATATATTTATATGGATATGGAGTATGTATTGCAGTGGGTCCCCTAAAATAGTAAAAAGTAGTTTATGGTTTAATGGTGTAGAAGATGAAAAAAAAATAGATGAATTTTTAAAAGCTAACATGACATAAGTAAAATTGAAAAAATTGGATTGTGGTTATGGATAGGGGTGAGAATCGGGACGGGATCGGGAGTCCCGGTCCTGATCCTGAAGTCCCGAAAAATAAAGTCTCGATTAGTGCCGAATGGTCCCAAAATTCCAAATGGAACCAAATTTCTCGAATTTAAAAAATTAATTTTGAAAAATCGGGAGTCCCGAAAATGTTCAATTCCTTAGTCCCGGTTTTGGTCTCGATCCCGAAAAATTCGGGAACGGGACCGGAAAAGTTCCGAGTCTCGATCCCAAATTCTTACCCCTAGTCATGAATATCTTAAAAGGTCGGAAAATTTCAAAATAAATGACATTCATTAAAGTAATGGTTCAGATTCAACCACGTCAACTTTCTTCCCTCACTACTTATGAATTAAAAAAACAAAAAATTGAAAATTTTGAAAAATCATGTTGAATTGATTTGAGCTCAACCATTCCTTTAATATAATTCATATACGTAAAAGGCCTAAAATAACCTCGAGTTCCGAAGTCGAATTGAAAACGAAAATTCTCTCTACGCATTAGAATGAAATATTTAAAAGGGAAGAGGGTATATAAAATGTGAAAAGAAATTTCGAGCGTTTTCAATCGTCTTCAAAACCAGAGGTTCCCTCCTTCCATCTCAAAACCCTAATCCCATTTTCCACAACACACTCATACCAAATCTTACTTTTGCAACGTTCGAATTAAAATCATGGCGGGAGCGACTGGAGACATCGAGAAGCTGTACGAGTTCGGCGAGAGACTGAACGAAGCAAAAGACAAGTCCCAGGTTAGTCGGCGTGTTTCGAGTTTTCCGTCATTTCGAGCTTATGGTCCTTTTGGGGATAGACATCGGAAGATTCTCAATTATTTGTGTGCATTTCGATTATGGGAGCAGAATCGGCAGGATTACGAGGGGATAATGGCTGCCGCGAATGGTAGTGTGAAGGCGAAGCAGTTGTCGGCGCAAATGATTCCCAAGTTTTTCAAGTACTTTCCTGAGCTTGCCGAGCAAGCTCTGGACCAGCATTTGTATCTGTGCGAGGATGAGGAGCTCGGTGTAAGTGATTTACGTTTTTCTGAATAATGTTGCATATATATCTTTACTCATATACTTATAGAGCATATTGGAATCTTGGTAACAAAAAAGAGTTACTTTAGTATATACATGCATAGCTACAAAAGGCGGTCGCTTGAGGTGGCGGTGAGGCTACCACCTCATAATATGTGGTTCAAAACCGTTTTTCCATTTTCCAGGCTTAAAATATCATGGACTTTGCAAAATTTAATAATGTATTTATTTAGTTTTGTTCAAATTAACTGAATTATGGCTGAAGTTACCAAATTATAACTAAATTGACACAATTAAGAAAAAAATCATGCAAATTACATATCTAATAATCTCTACTATATCCCCTCCAACGCAACCTATAACTCCACTCCCTTCCCGACGTAGCAGCGGCTGCATGAGTTTTTTAGCGAGACCGCGGCATGAACACTTTTTGTTAACTAGAAGATGGAAGTAGAGATTGGGATGATGTGAGGCTGATTTGGATTTCTTGCACTTTTAATTTATGAATATTTGATATCAAGAGTTCAAGACGTTAATTTAGAGTTTTAAAGAATAATTAATAGCTGTGACTTCTAACTTTTTTTTTTGTTTTATGATATCTGGTATACATTTGTGACTTTATTATTTGTTCCTTGGTTTGTCTCGAGGCTTACGCCTCACGCCTCAATAGAAGAATGTCTCGAGGCAAAAAATGCATTTTAAAATCTTGTATACATGGAATATGATGGCCTTGGGGTTCTATTTTTATGTTGTAGTTCTGAGAAACATCATTATGCCAGTGCTTCACACATGTTTTGAAGTTTCTGATTTCTCAGGAAGTGATGTTTTCTCTTGGTTTCATATTTCCTAAATTCCAATTCTGTATTTGGATACTGGGTTGCATGGGGGAATGAAGAGGCAATAGTTATTCAAGAAAATGATATTGTAAGATGTCCCTATGTGCTAATTTGCACTGTCAAAAGAGAATTCAAGTTAAATAATTGTTGGAATCGATATTTAAGATCAGAATGGAAATTTCACATGTATTGGGTTTGTTTATTCTCCTTTTTTATATTCCTTGGCGTTTTACCATTTTATGTTAAAAATATCAATTTAATATGATCAAACCATATTTTTAGTTTTGTGCTTTCCAAACCTTTCATACACTTAGTGTATTTAGCCAAATCTTATACATCCTCATCACCCGTGTAATTATGAGTTCTTTTTTTCCTTCTTTTGTTAATTGCTGAAGGTTCGTGTACAAGCTATTCGTGGGCTTCCTCTTTTCTGCAAGGACACACCTGAACATCTGGCAAAAATTGTTGACATCCTTGGCCAACTCCTTGTCGCTGGTAAATTTAGGCCTTTGACGTCTAATTTGGTGGGTTCTGGTAGATCTTATGCCTGTTAATTGCAATAAAGTAACCATATCGTTTATGATTAGGAGATAACGTGGAGCGCGATGCAGTAAACAAAGCCCTTATGTCTCTATTGCGGCAGGATGTCAAGAGTATGTTTGATGTATCACTCTATCAAATTTTTAGATACATTTTACTATTTATCCTTTTAGTCATTCCTTACTTTCTTGGCTGAATCATCCTAGATTTAAGGCATAACATAGACTCTTTAAAATGTTTGTGTTGGAAATATTCTTCGGAAAGCCTAAGATTTTGTATAAGAAATCGTAGGCCTCATTATATCGAATAACTTAGCATCTGAACGAATTAGCTAGCTGTATGTTGTGCTATCTCATAGTTATATATGTTCCTGGAACTATCATCTGTCACAGACTCACAGCTGCCACTAGAGATATAAAATGGCTTCTTCCATTTCTTCCTCTCGTTTCTTTTGTCTAGATGCCAACTAGGATGAAGTGGAACTTCTTGGGACATGGACTGTCTAAGTTACTTGGTCACGAGTATGAGTATTGGATACTGGGACATTGTCCTAAATTTGGACACGAGTGTGGGGATATTCGGTCAAACGTAAACATATATAAATTATAAAGATAATTGTCTACAAATACACAAACTAACCAATTTTTCTGGTATTACACATGACTTCAAAAATCTGACTCACAATACACAAACTACCAATTTGTTGTAATTGAATACACCGGGCTGATTTCAGTCAAAATCAGTGCTTACGTGGACCCGATATGCCATGTTAGCCGATAATTAATTGTCTCTAAATACATCACTAACCAAATTTTCTTATATTGCACATTACTTAAAAAATCAGACACAATACACTAACTACCAATTTATTTTAATTAAATACATTAGCCTAATTTCAGGCAAAAATGTTTGCATGGACCCAATATACCATGCTAGCTGACAACACTACTAAAACAATATCATTTGAACTTTTAATAAAATGACATCATTGATCATTTTTTATTTAACAAAAACGACATCGTTTTATGCGTTGGGGAGTTTGGATTTAGGTTTTATGTGCATTTCAATCGACTCGACCTGTATCCAACTATGTTCCTCAATTCTTTTATAGAATTTTCTACTCTGATAAAGACCTAGTTCACATTTCTCTCAACCCTACTCACCAAAAAGTAGGTCGCTACCTCTATGTTGCTTTCGGACTCACCAATGATTGTATCATTAACAAAATATATTTACACATTTACTGTATATTTTTAATTCTTGGAAATTGGAATGAAAATTTATAATATGTCTTATAAGACGATATTCCTACATAACATGAAAGTTTATTTAATAGTATAATATAACCATATATAAAATATTTTTAATTTTGATTTATATAAAATACAAATTAAAAAATTAAATTGCTAAAAATTGAAATTTGAGGAGATAATTGAGGTACAAAACTGGTTACAGTTGGGCTCGATTGAAATGTGGATGAACCCTAAATCCAAACCCTTTTAACTCATAAAAAGATGACATTTTTGTTAAATAGAAAATGATGTCATTTTATTAAGTTCAAATGTTGTTTTACTTGTGTTGTCATCCAGCATGACGTATTGGTTTCACGTAGTGCTTATTTTGAAAATTAGTCCATGTATTTAATTACAATATATTGATAGTTTGTGTATTGTGAGTTTGATTTTTTAAATCATGTGCAATACTAGAAAAGTTGGTTAGCCGATGTAATTAGAGACAATTAATTTTTGACCAACATGGCATATCGGGTCCAGGTAAGCACTAATTTTAATTAAAATCAACCCGATGTATTTAATTACAACAAATTGGCAGTTTGTATATTATGATTTAGATTTTTAGGTCATGTATGATACTAGAAACATTGGTTGGTTAGTTTATTTAGAGGCAATTCTCCCTAAATTATAAAGTTCATTGATAATTTCAATGTCCAAAAACATCAAAAATAGCGTATCCAATAAAACTGAAAATAAAATAAAACTCATGACACTTAAAATAGCTTCACTATTTCAATAACTAGTTAAAAACTTTAAGAAAGATTATTATTTCATTCCATGCATTATGCTATGTCTAAGTGCAAGTTTGAGTTTCTGGTGCGTATTAAGTATCCACTTCTGTGGCGTGTCGTCAGTCGTGTCGACATGGGTACGTTGCCGAAAATGGCATATCCGAGTAACATAGTGGGTTTGCTGATAGCATCTGAGTTTGTCATAATTGAAAAGTTTTATGTTGCTGGTCTTTGTCAGAGACTCAAGAAAAAATATAGTTGTTGCATTAGACGCAGTTAAGATCTAGTTTGTTCGTCACATGGGGATTGGCAGTGGAATGCATGGAGGAAATTTAACATAACTTTATGAGCTAACTATAGCTGGCTAGTGGTTGAAGAATTTTCTGGAAATGCTACAGGTGGGTCAAAGACTGTCAAGTACGATAGTTTTGGAACTCCTTTCCTCTTCTCTGCTGAAAAGTATGTGTTTTCTGTTTCCAAATGCATGTTATCACTTGGAAATTAGAGTTCTTGTATGGACCTCAACAAGGAGTTTAAAGGAAGAATATTAAATACTCCCTCTGTCCCACTCGACTTGGCACGTTTCATTATTTTAATAGATTCATTTTAATAAAAAGCAGGCCAAGTCGAGTGGGACGGAGGGAGTATTAGGGTGGTTTGACACATATAAGAACTGATGCAGAGACATATTCTATGAACTAACAGCTAACATGGTTCCTCCATAATTCCTTATTCATGGGAAGCCAGGAGTCAGACCTTGTCAGTAGGATGGGCATGGAGTAGGTGTGATTGAAACTTCAGCTAGCCTCCTTATTATGATTCTGTTAGTCTAAAATGATCTCTTGTATCATCCATATATCAGCAAGTAATTATGAGAGTTCTGATACACACTTATTTCTTGTGCGGATTTAATAAACTATAATCTAGATACACCACCATGTTTATTACATATTATTATGATATTATCATATATGCATGCAATTGGGTTTTCTCACAGGCTACAAATTCTGAAGCTGCTGATTATGTTTGTTGCAGCTTCATTAACAGCTTTGTTTAAGCACATTGGTAGCACTGATGATCGAAATGCAGAGGATCTCAGTGCTTGGGAGGTCACTCGTGAGAAGGTTCTCTGCTTTATCAGGGATAAGGTAAGGCATTTCTAATTTGTGAATGAGTTTTTTTCCTGAAAATATATGAATGGCTAGTCCTAACTATTGGATTGTCATTGCCCATTTTCAGGTGTTCCCTCTTAAAGAAGAGTTGTTGAAGCCAAAAGATGAAATGGAGAGGCACATAACTAATTTGGTAAAACAGGTATTACTTTCATATCATACAATTATTTCAAAATTTGATTGTTTTGTTTTTCCATTTTTCAATGTCAATAGCGTGTCGAGCATTTTCTTCTTTTTGGGCGGCTATTCTTATATCTGAAACGCCATTTTTATCGAAATTTAGGTAGTTTTCACTGAACAGATATCTGACTTGTTCAGTTGCTCCTGTTTCAGAATCTGCAAGATGTAACAGCTGCCGAGTTTAAATTGTTCATGGACTTCTTGAGAAGCTTGACCTTGTTTGGAAAGGATGCTCCCGTAGAGCGTATTCAAGAACTAGTTGAAATTATTGAAGGGCAAGCGGATCTTGATGCTCAATTCAATGTATGTTTAGCCCTTAATTCCTTTTCATTTGATTTGTTAGTGTCATGTCTTTTGCAGGCTTGTATTTGCTAGACATTATTTATCTTGCACATTTGTTTGTATTATGCGAAGGCGTTGATTGCTTTTCAAACTGTTAAGACATCCCGAACCGATTACCTTCCAAGTCATTATTATGTGTTTTTTTTTTCATGCAGTTGTCCGAACTAGTGTAGAAGTACTCCCGAGAATGTAAACATAATACTTTATTCTGTCTTTTATGTGTTTGTCCACAGGTAGCAGACAGTGATCACATTGACCGATTCATATCCTGCCTACAAATGGCCCTTCCATTTTTTATGGTACACTCAACTCTAATATTTAAACAGTTGTAGATTCTATCGGTATATATTGATACAAGGATATATGTGATTTCAGAGAGGGGCTTCAAGCAGCAAGTTCTTCAATTATTTGACTAAGCAAATTATCCCTGTTTTTGACAAGGTAATGCTCCAACTAACCCACCATATACCTTTCTGAATGGTTGATTATAGTAAGATTAGTTAGCTGCAGTGCCTCATGAGGTGCTCTTTTGGTATTCTTTTATTTTCATGTTACCATGTCTATCCATTATCCAAGTTTGCCTTGGTTCAAGTATCCCAGGTTCTGTATTATACAGACCACTTTGCCCTTATTTATTTATGTTTCTTTGCATTCTTCTCTTCCTTCTCTCCCTCTCTCTCTCTGATTTGTCTACTACAAGCTGTAATAAGTGTGGTTTATTACAATATATTTTGTCAAATAATATGGCAGCGGTTAACTATTTATAACTTAATACACATTGTTTCTCTTCACTTTTGATGTTTCTTGTCCGGTATTTAGTTTAGGTTTCTCCTGTAACATTTTACTTTTTCTCCATCAGCTTTCTGATGAAAGAAAAGTGGACTTGCTCAAGAATCTTGCTGACTGTTCATTGTATGCTAGACCACAAGATGCAAGACAACTTCTTCCATCAGTTGTGCAACTTTTAAAGGTATGTTTCCATCTGAAGTAGATAAAAAGGTGCACTATCCTTACTTGTAGCTTCTACTGTTGGTTATCAATTATATGGTCTTTCTTGTTCTGTGTTGCTGACTTTATGTCCTCCCTGTTTCCATGACGTTATTCTTGTATTGTTTGTAATTTTGTATTGATCATACTAGATGCCCCTTTAGGCTCATTATGACTGTTTCTTCTATTAACATAATATACCAGCACTTCATCTTGAACTGTAACATACTGTTAGTTTTCCATATTTGGATAATTAAATCAATTTTGGGTATGGTCACTGATAAATAAAATAATGAAACTGTATAAATAGCCAACATTATGGTTTTGAGGATATCATATTCTGACAGGGGAGAAGATATTCATCTATATCTAATCTAGGTAAATTTTTGAAAAATATCAATATTGCTAGCCCTTAATCTGGAATCAATGGACATATGTTGGGTACATACGGAAACATTTTGAAAATATTGGTAGCTACAAACTTTTACACTTTGACTTGGTATACTATTCGATATATGTAGTTGAAGAAAAAATGTAAAGGCAATGACACTTCATCTTTTGTATTTGAACCTCCTCAGGGTATTTTTTGGTACTTGTGTTCTGTAATTACGAACAATATATACATAGTTTATTATCTATAGTTTGTTGTCATTTTATTTGTTTTAAAGTTAGACAATGTATTAAAGCTTTTTACAAAAGCATTTCACATAAAATCTCCCTATATTTTAATAAAATTTTCTTTTTTACTTTTATTGTTTTCACCAATAAAATCAAGCCACTAAAAGCTTAGAACCTTGAATTTGATAACTTGATTTGTATTATTGTGATTGTATGCTGTCAGAACCTTTCTCACTTCTATGCTCATCATATGAATGTTCTCCATACATCTCCGCAGAAATACATGGTCAGAAGAAAGATTGAAGAGATAAATTTTACGAGCATTGAGTGCCTGTTGTACGCATTTCACCATTTAGCCCATAAGGTAAAAAATATGTTACGTTCAACATTGTTGGTTATAATATAGTTTTAATATCATAGGACCCAATACAATATAGTTTTGTATTTTGTAGACTCCCAATACCACAAATAGCCTTTGTGGCTACAAGATTGTTACTGGACAACCTTCAGATAGGCTCGGGGAAGATTTTTCAGAACAATATAAAGATTTTAATGAGAGGTAATTCATGAACTAAAGAATGAATCCTTTGACTAGCAATCTGTTTTATTGTTCATGTTGATCCGGATCAGGGTTTGTCATGGAATTGCAGAACATTGACTTGTTTTTTTGATGGAATAGATTGAGCACTAGCGAAGATTTAGCAAAGGCAATGAATAAGAAGTTAACACAAGGCATGGCGGAGCACAATAAAGCAATGGCAGCTGCAAAATCAGAAGAGGAAAAAGAAAAAATTGTACGATTTTTTCAGTTCAGTCACTCTTGCTATACACTTAGTAGTAAATTGTTATAGGATTTAGCCGCATGGGTGATATCTTTGGTGCATAGAGTTAATGCAGGTTTACTTAATTCCTTCTTTTTTCTGGGTATTCAGAAGAAACAGAAGCAGAACGCTACTGCTGGTCTTCGTTCTTGCAACAATATACTAGCGATGACGCAGGTGAGTAATATTCCCCAGACACTTTTGATTACTATAGGGCTATGTTCTCTTTGATGAATTTATAATTTAGATAGGATGGATGGATAGAAAAAAGGGATTTAAAAACTAATTATACTCTTATCCCATATCTTCATGGGATAAATTTATCCCTCAAAAAGAACTTAGCCTAGAAAGAATAATCTGACTGGATATAGTTTCACCAATAAATAAGTGGCATGGGTTTTACTACACTTGTCATACAATAGTTTGCCTACAATAACTTTTGAAACGTTTTCTTGCCCGAACATAAACCCAAACAACACGACATCTTGACAACTTTTTAACTCTATGAATCCTGATTGGTTCTCATAAACTTTGATGACTGAATGTAGCATTTGCGTGTAAAAGCACCTTCATTTATCGGGGACCAAAAAATTAGCTTATCCTGGAAAGAAGTGACCAAAGCTGCAACAACCCCTACTGCTGGGTATGGCTGGAAAAGATATTCCTTACATTTCTTTCCACCTTTGCTGTACCTCATTTATATGGTATAAGCTAAACCGTTTCTTTATTGCAGTCAAAAGAGACCGGCTAATACAGGTAACGGATCTGGTACTAATGCAACAAAGAAGGGTCGAGGAGCAGCAGGAGGTGTACAAAACCAACTTGTTAACAGAGCTTTCAAGGGCTTGAATGAAGGGAGAGGTGGTGGAAGAGGGGGTAGAGTTTGGAGGGGGCGTGGTGGAGGTCGTGGTCGAGGTAGGGGTTATTATTAACAAGGAGGGTTAGTATTCAGTGGCTCATTGTAGTAACTAAAATTACGCATCTCCTTTTATGTTGCTATTGTTTTCCTCAAGTTGTAGTCAGTAAACCACTTTTTCTACTTAGTAGCATTGATTTGGCATACATGCTAGAGCAATTTGGTTTGTATTGATTAATTTTATGTTCTTCGAAAGTCGTTATGCTTTTGCTATTACTTTTAATGCGTTTCTCACAAATGATTTGTGTGGAACTCGGTACTAAATCATAATACATACACAAGGTAAAAAGTATCGACAAAAAAGGTTGAGTTTTAGATAAACCAAACTGTTCATTTGAGATTCAATAACCAATCAAAAGCTGAGGATATTTGAATATCTTCATACACACAATATATATTTTGCTTGTGTGATCTTGATTGAGACTAATCTATGGTCCTAATCCAAATAAAACTACAAATACATAATTAAATAAGAGTTTGGATTCAAGAAACACAAAAATAGCCATTACACATCATCAACATCGTCATCACTTGTGATTTTCTTCTTCAATTACTCAAAGATTTCAACACAAAACTTATTTTCCAAATCCATAAACACTAATAAACAAAAGGAATCAACTTGTAACGAACCTTACTCGCATACTCTGTATATCTCTCCCCGAACGCCTCCACCATTGCCGCCTCCTCCACCGCCGCCTTCCTCCCGTAGTACACAAGGCACACTGCCACCACAAACGCCGCACTCACCGGCGCCCTCAGTGCTGTAAAATAGCTCACAAACAGCAGCATTGTTGACGCATATATGGGGTGCCGCACCACCCTGTACGGTCCAAACTGCACCACCGCTGTCGGCACCACCACTTTCTCCGAGTACTTGGCCAAGTACAATGTCGAATTATACTGCATAAACACACCCGCCGCGATCAACCCCCAAATCAGAACATTGCTCCACCCGCCGGAGATCAAGTGCAGTTCCGTCCCCTCGAACGCCGCCGCCCAGTGTGCGGCCATGACTCCGCCGCAGAAGAGGAGCTTCTGCCAATTCGGTAGAGTAATATCCCACCGGGATTCGTGTTCACGCGCGTTGTAGTCCCCGTAGAGGCGCTTGCGTACGGTGACGTGGAGGAAGAAGAAGTAATGGTAGATGAAGAAGAAGACGAACGGCCAGCCTTCGAGGAAGCCATTGAAATGTGCCGGCGGTACCAGCGTTAACCAGGTGAAGGTGGAGGTGACTATGGCGAGTTGCTCCAGTATCGTGGCTTCACCCTTTAAGTGGCGAGTGAGGCTGTAGGCGCCGTAGATGGCGGCGGCGATCGCCACCATCCATGGCCAGAACAGCCATGTCCAGCTGAAATACATCCAGAAGAACGGACTGAGGAGGAGATTCACACTCCATTTCGAGGCGGCGACGGCGACGGAGATTACAAAACACCATTTACAGATGTCGATTGGGGTTAATTGTTTAAGTGATTTAATCCAATCCGAAACTGCCGGCGGCGTTGAAGCGAAATACGAGCATTTGAATGAGCGAGGTGGTCGAGTAATTGGCGACAGAGGTGAAGAGATGGATATGGAGCTCGATAAGCAGAAGGAATTAGGGGGAAATGAAGGAGAGCAGCTGGAGGAAACACATCTCAGAGAGAATCTCTTGCAGGGAACATGTTTGTTAAAAGGCCTGAGCGAAATCAAATGGGTATTTCGCGAGAAAGTAGAGGCGAAAGGAGTGACCTTGGAACAGAGCAATGGAGCGGTGGACTCCATCGCAAAGTGTCTTCCAGTATTTTGAACGGCAATTCTAAAGCCCTAATTCCGCCATGGAAACACCTCTGGATGTTTTTGAGTTTGAAGAAAAACAAAACAGAAAGGAAAAGAAAAATAAAAGCGCTATAAACAAAAGGGTAATTATGTAAATATGGTTTACGAATATATGATAACTTTAATGAAAGAAGGGTCAAAACGCAAAAGCAAAATTATAGCTTAATTTCGAGTATGTGCAATGCAACGCATACTCAAAATTTTAAAGGCTCAGTTTCTGAAGAAGTTCTTAAAGTAAAATCTCCATCAATTATTTTTTGGGCTTAGAGTGGTTTCGTCATCTATATCAGCAATAATACTGTTAAATATGAATCATTTTTACTCTTTTTCTTTCACTAAAAAAACTCAATTAATAAAAATATACACAAAATAACCAAAAAAATTATAAAAAAAAAATAATAGTCACTGATATAATAATATTTAAATTATAGGTATTTACAAATTTTTTGTACTAAAATATCATTATAATTATTTTTAAAATTTCTGATTATGAATAGTATGAATCATATTGAATCTTACTATTCACACGTAATATTCAATTTTATTAAATTGTACGTACGTATGAATGAATATTATTCATATCATTCGTATCATTTGTACAATTAAATTTAAATAGTCTAAGGGTATTTGTGGTAATTCACATTCAAAATGATTATAATTTAAATGTTTTTATGTTGATGACTATTATTTGTCTTTTATAATCTTCTTTAACTATTTTGTATAATTAACACATTAATAAATACTAGAAAATGATTATTTAAATTGATTTATTATATTAATATGATTTTTCCCCTTTGGTGGATTATTATTAAGATACTGAAGTTGATTACAAGCCAAGAGAAGAAAACAGAAAAAAGAGTAAGAAGACATACTATAAAGGTTCCTCACTCTATATATAAATTGGAGTACACTCCCCTCTTACAAGACCTTTTAAGGGGTGAAGAACCCAATTCTATATGATATTAGAGCAGATCAAGATAAGTCTTGATGGAGATCTTCTTAATTCACGCGTGTAAGGTCACACATGCGGGGGTGCAGAAGCTAAGGTGACCCAATTCTATAGAGAAGTCAATAAAGAATATTAGGTTGATTGATGGGTTTTTGCGTTATAAAATGTGAATTAATATATGAGAGACCTATTAATATATACAGGTTCTGGTATAGGAATATAGGAAGATCGTCAATGTACTTTAGAATGAAAGATCATGATAATTAGCACTCTTTTTGACTTATTTTCCTTTTGGAATTGTCTTATCGTTGTATTAATATAAAATATGTAGATCTATTATTTTTTTATTTTTCACAATACTATTTATTTTACGTGTAAAAAACAAATCTATCTATTATATAAAAACTAAATACAAAAGTAGCGGTTACAAAATTTTTACCAGTTATCTACAGTTTTGTTGGACTTATTTTACCGTTTTCATCTTTTTTAATAGCCACCAAACTTCATGCATCTCTTTTAAAAGACACATTCATTCATAAAAGTCTCTCTCTCTCTATATATATAATATCACAGGTTTCAGTCAGTCTCACTTTATCTAACCACGTGTGACGAAATTTCAAGATTATGTGATCTTCCATTTGGGTGTGTAAAGCCTACATCATTCGAGTGAACTGGATGCAGTGCGCCTCCAAAAATCATTTCTTGATATCAGGAAATCCGTCACGAGAATGGTCGACGAGAAAGAGAAATCGGAGGTGGTGATCGTGGATTTGGACATGTTAACGAGCCGAACGGCGCCACTGGTGCATAAGGTTTTTGGATAGCCATGACCACTGACTGGGATTTGCTTTCCCCTCAAGGTCTCTTTGCTCAGCCTTTCTTCCAACCAAAACTTTCGATCATTTTGTGCCTTATTTTTATTTTTATAACATTTGTTGATTCTTTATTTGTTTAGATTAAGGAAAAATAAGAATTCGTCTACTGTTTGTTCTTTGAAGTAATTGATTGTATATGTTGTATTTATGGCATAACGACTTAGCCTTTGTTCATTCTTTACTAGTTTAATTCTCTTTTTTTCTATTTTTTGCTATGAAAAAATAAAAAAAATGTTGCAATTTACTTTGGCAATTGAACATTATTCTTCAAGCATGTCTTTGACATGCATTGATAGTTTAGATTCACTTGTCATAATGATTGATTTTTTTTTTAAATGTAAAACTAAAGACGGAAATTCAATAATTGATAATATCTTATAATAAGAAAAGTACTTGGATTGAAATCAACGATGCCTAAAGCAAGAAACAAATAGAATATGAAAAATTTTCATTCTTTACTATTGCAACTTACCCCATGAGAGTTCACCTAATGGATAGGGGAATTTTAATTTTTTTAATACAAAATTATAAGAGTAGTTCTCAATTGGAGACGAATATGAATTAAATCAAACTTACATTTGATATTTGGAATTATTTGTCAAATGATATACTCCACATCATAAAGTACGTACTGATATATATACTTCCACATCATGGAGTACTGATATATTTGTTTATATGATAAAATTGCATTGCATGCACGAATCAGTGATATATCCTTATTCAGTGATATGTTCAAAAAGAGCAGTAGTTATATGATATAATTATTTTTATATATTACACAAACTAATATGAAGTTAATAAAACAAGTGACTTATTAGTCAAGTCTTATAATAGATAAATTAGTATTTTTTGTATGAATAGACAAATACTAATTTCAATTAAAAAAATTTAAATTTTGAACAAATTGTTATGGGCTAATAAGTGATAGTGTCTTTATAAATAAAAAGTAGTTTCATATTTTTATTTTAAGAGTCAGTAATTACAAATATAATTTAAGTAACATCTATTATATGAAAATATACTAGGTATTGATATATAATTTTTTCTTTGCCACTTGTATTCATATTTTATTTATATAACGAGTTTTACGAAAGAAAATTTAAAATCATAAAACATATAAATATATTGAATAAGAAAAAGTAAAAGAAATATTATTCTACTTAATATTTAATTATTTGTACTTTATGACTATATTATAATAATAAAAGATCAATTTATAATATTTATCGTGTATTGGGTAGAAAATTTTGTTTGATTCTCTACACTGTTTTTCTCCCTTTTAGATTTTTTTAATCAATTTGAATGTTTGCAACAAAAATTAATTTTTCTGAGTCTTCAATTGAAAACATTTCATAGAAATTAGTTTGCACGAATTGACAATATAGCCACTTTTAAAATGATGTTGAAGATTATCAATGGTTGTAAATATTAAAGATGTTATCTTAGAGAAATACTTGCAAACTTTTTTTTTTCTTTCCTATAAGGGAAGATCCAACAATTGCAAGTATAGAGAGTCAATAGAATGCAAGATGATGTTCAAGAAAGATGTAAAATATAATTTATTTTTTCCAATTATGAAGAATGTGTGTTTTTAAGGAATTTTCATATAATTTATTTTTTCCAATTATGAAAGAATGTGTGTTTTAAGAGAATTTTCATGTTTATGTTAAGTCTTTGCATGAAGTTCAAAGTCATACTTCAACTCCCAACTTTCAAGTAAGATTTTCGTTATCAAAACTTTTACGTTTTAATTTATTTGTTTGCGCGCGCACATATGTATATATATATGGCTACAAATTATTTTGTGATTGAAATATAATTTAATCATTATTTTCGTGCAACGCACGGGTGGAAATGCTAGTTATTTTTAATAGAACAAAACAATACTTGTTAGGAACTTGAGAACGCAAATATATATAATATCCATTTCAAAGGTTAAAAATCAAATCAGTGGCTGCAAAGTCGGTCACAAAATAATACTCCCTCCGTCTCACTAAATTTGACATGTTTTCTTTTATGGACGTCCCACTAAACTTGACACACTAAAAAAAAACAAATATTATTTTTACAAAAAGGTGTGAACCCTACCACCTTTATACCTTTTACACTACTTTATACACTCTCCTAAATAACCGTGTCAAAAAAAAGTGTCAAGCCTAGTGGAGGGAGTAGTTTGAAATATCGATTCAATTAGTTTTAAGATTCACAAACTTTGACACTAAAATTGGATCAATGAAACATGCAGAAAATAGGGGTAAGAATTGGGACGAGATTGAGTAATTGTCTCGAAATTCCAATCTTAAAAATCTTTAATTTTATGGTTTCGATTTTGGTCTCGTTCAGAACTTCAAGACTTCCAAGTTACAAAACTGAAAATTTTTTTGGTCCCGATCTTAATTCTGAATACAAATTTCCCGAATAGTTCGAGATGCGGTACTAAAAAGTCTCTAGTCTCAATCTTAGATTATCACCTTTAATTGAAAGGAGTGGAGATGGAATTGTAATACACCGATAATTAAAAACCCGAATAAAAGAAAAAATTATGAATAAACGAGGGATTCAAGATCCGTTGAAAGTTTAAAGACTCGTATTAAAGAATAGAACTCCTAACGTGAGTTAAAAATCATTTCAGAAGTTTCTAAAATCGAGAAAGAAACCGAGAAAATTCGGTTTGACGTTATCGTCATAATTTAAGTTCGAGAACTCGTATCGAAGCAGCGTCTGTTTTTCCATTCACTTATTTTACGATACGGAGATAAGGTGAAAAGTTAATAATTCCGACTTTCGAAGAATGATATATTTATCGAGAAATCACTATTCATCGTTTTTGAACGGGACGAGATAATTTTATTATCTTTTAAAGTTAAGTCCGGGATATTTTTCTAAGATAGCCATGATTTTTTTTTTGATTTTTCCGAGACTATTTTTGTATCGAGAAGTCGAGAACCCGGACTAATAATACACGCTTAATGAAATATCTAGTTTTATTACTTTTTCTCTACCAACCATTAGGGAACACATCACCGCCTTTCTTCTTCATTTCTTCTTTGTGATTTACGTGAGAGTTGAGAGAGAATTGAGGGAGAAGAGGGAACCTCCATTGGGGAGGAAGAAATCGAAAGTTGAAGTATCAAACGAGCTCCGATTCGTAAACCGTCTTCGGATTGTGAAAGGTATCGATCTAAGCTTCCTTTTTATGGTTTAAAATTTTAGATTTCCCCCACCTCTTTTTCACCCCAAAATTTGACAGCCCTCTCTAAGTTATGGGTAGGAATCGTTCGATTTTTATCGAGCCTTGTTAATTATGTTCGTATGATGTTAGAGAACATAGAAATCGAATAAAATTTACGATTGAACCATGCTTTTGTTCTTGCCATTTTCGGTTTCGGAGTGTTCTTGATGAAGTTGATGTGTTCTTGATAGAAAATGTGTTTTAATTGTGTTATGAATCCATAAGAGCATAATAATCGAAAGTAGAGACATGTTTGTCGACAAACGAATCAAAACGGGAAAAACAGGGCAGTTTTTGGCCGATTTTTTTTAAATTTTTTTTATTTCGAATTTGAAGATGATTCTTTCATGAAAGTTGTTCATTAGTGTGTTTAGAATTTACCGGTGAAATTTCAGATTTATTAGAGTAGGTTTGAATGCCCAAAAGTGGAACGAACCTAGACTGCGCAGTTTTCAACGTTGTATTTCAAACGTGAAACAGGGGATTAATTTCCCGAATTTTTATGAATTTTTCTGCAATGATTTTGAAAATATTTCCTAAATGAAAGTTGTTCCTTTAAATGTCTTAAACTTATATATCGAAATTTAGAATTTTTGAAGTACTTTTGAAAGTTTAAAATCGAGTTTAACTAGGACTGCGCAAGTGGAAATGTTTGAAAAGTTGAAATGTTGAAATGTTTGAAATGTTGAAATATTTGAAATATTGATTTGTTGTTGTTGTTACAATTTGACATTGAGTTGGGATAAGTTCGAGTGGAGGAACGGAGTCCTCACTCGAGAGAGAGTTGAATGGGGCAATGTTGATGTGTGTTAGTTGGTTTACTCGTTTTGATTAAATGAGGGATAAGTTGAATGAACGTAGAGGTCATGTCGATTTTTCGACCGCATTATGTTTCAAACCTCGTAATTTCTCTCCTTGTTAGTACTCTTTTTACGACGTACATTATAAGTAAATGAATTAAGGTTTTCCAAGAATCCTTTAAGGCGAGACTTAAGAGTCGAGAAACGGTGTTGAAACCCTAAAAGACTAAAAGAAAAGATTGTGAATTCGAGCTAGGAATAGAAGTTATTTCCTTTAAGACTCGAATCTTTTTATAAGATAGCTTGTTACCTGAAGGTCAAGCGCGAGGAGGAGACCGAGGAACGAGAAAGAAAAGCAGTAGAAACTCAACCACTTGAAAATCAGGTGGGTTTTACTACAAACTATAAATTTTGCTGTATTAAAGCATAATTATCAAAGTGCAAGTTGAATGAATGTGTTGTCATGCATAAAATGTTTTTATGGTTTTATGTGTGACTCCTATCTGTGTTGGCTTGCCAACGTATGTAATCGATCGGATCTTGAGCCATGTGAGCGTACTGGCCAAGGTTAGTGTACACAGAAGTCGTGGACTGTGAGCCCGTTGGGCCGGTTCTGGTGAAGGGATGTGTTTGCGGAAGGTGGCCACCTTCCCCAGCGTAGTTACAGATATGGATAATACAGAAAGGAAAGAAAACGATACCGTACCAAGTTTATGAAAGGAAAAATGAATGTTTAGTATACACAAGTTATTTCACGGAAAACCCTTGTGTTATACTGTGATGCATGACAAAAAGATAATTATGACGGTTTTCGGCATAACCCACTGAGTATTCCAATACTCAGCCCTGCTTGTGTTTCCAAAAACTTGCAGGTTGAGACAGTTGGCTTTGGCGGCGGTGCTGAGAAGAGTTGCTTGGCTGTCAGATGTTTTATTCAGAGTACGAACACATATCTTCATATATGTGTTTCCAATTTAAGTCTTCCGCTGCAACACTCTTTGATAGTGTTTAATGCTCATATCTTGACTTCATGAACCAGAGCTTTTAAAAACAGTATTTTAGTTCGTATAACAATTATGTTTCTCTTTGACCCTTCGGGGTGGTACCTGGAACTCGTTGGATCTTGGTTAAATAACTGAACTATTTTGCCTATTTAATTACATTGAAGTATTTTTACTCATGTAACTTCAAGTTTCGGTTCAGGTTTGGTTGTCTTCCAAAATTATTCCTTTTGTTCTAGTTGCTTTTATCACACCCCGCAGTCACGCCCCAATTGAACTGTCCTTCGGGATTTGGGGGCGTGACAGAGTGGTATCATAGCATGGTTTTCTTTCGCTCTGAATATCAGTTTAATCCTAGTAATGAAACAGAGTGATTTAGAGCAATAGTTCTTTCGCTCTGAATACTACGAGTTTAATTCAAGTAAGAACACAGAGTGTTTCTTTCGCCCTGAGTACCAAAGTTTAATTCCTGTAACACTATAGAAAGTATCAAAACACCAGTTTTTGTTCGTTCTGAGTACTAAGTTGATTCCAGAAATATCACAAGGTGATATCTGAGCAAATTATTCGCTCTAAGATGTGTTTCCTTCAATGTGGTCTAATTTGAGTTATTAGACTAAGTACAGAGGTCTGATAGCAACTCTCAGCACGCCATGCCTCGCCCAAGAGAAAAGTAAGTGATTTCAAAGAGTTTAAGGAGATTGGTATTGTGATTGTGATTGTGATTGCACAGAGTTTAAAGAGAAGGTGTTTTCACAGAGTTCATGAGAAAGTGATTTTAAAGAGCATGAAAATTATATTTTAACGAGCATGAGTTGAGATGTTGATTGCATTATTTTTAAGTGCATTTGTTGCAATATTATTATGCCGAGGTTATGATAGACTTATGAACTTCATAACAAGAACATATAAAGCTTTAGGGATTCCCATTTACCCTACTGCTCAGAACATAGAAGAAGAACGAGTCGTTTTGACGACAAAAAGAACAAGAATCTAGATATGCTTTAGATTCACGTTTACTTTAAGTTTAAGTATTCGAGAGCAAAGGAATGAGCTTCAAACTCTTTTAGCAAGGAAGACGCAAGCGAGAATGAGGTACAAGAAACAGAGGAGCTGATATTGTTCTACGCGATAACTAGTAGTAAAGAAGCGATGAAGACGTTATGTCTTTTCACGCCATGAGCGTGTCAGTATACAGCAAGGTATATATATTAAGTATGAACAGCGTAGAAACACCATGTCATGCCTCCGTTATGAAGTACTGAGTACCGGAAGAAGTATTAGCGTGCCACTTTCTTGCAGTAAATTAAAAGCGCCGTCCTCTTGCTCGAATGTTATTCTCAAGTACGAACGCGGACTTTAGATCCGTTTTTTTTTCGGGACTCTTAATGAGTTCTACTTTCATGAAAAGTGAAAGTACGAGAGAGACGGAGAATAATAGATTTTGCTAGACTCACGAGTCTACGTAACGAGAACATAGCAAAGCTTTAAGAAATTCCAATTCCTAGATTTTCATGATTCGAGAAGAAAGCACGATGTTCAAAGGAACGAGAAGTGGAGGAATTAAGTATGTTGAACCCACAAGAAAGAAATGAAGAACCATGAGAGAAACGATAGAAAATGAGAATGAAGAAGATGAGAACGTTACGAAATAATCATCGTAATCAAGGCACGACGAATACCGTCATGCCTCATCGTGCCATGAGCACGTCAGTATGCACTAAAGTATGGATGTCAAGTGGAGGTAGCTTTGGAACACCTGTCACAATTACGTTAGACAGAGATGCAAAGTTTACATCGAGATTTTGGACTAGTCTACAGAAAGAGTTAGGCACGAGGCTTAACTTCAATACCGTTTTCCATATACAGATAGATGGACAAACAAAAGGGACTATCCACACCTTAGAGGATATGTTGTGAATGGTCGATGTAGACCAAGGCAATATACGAAGCCTATAACAGCAGTTATCAGGCCGCCATTGAAATGGCACTATATGAAGCTTTGTATGGAAAGAAGTGTAGATCACCACCCTATCGAGATAAAGTAGGCGAGAAAAGAATTTTAGGGCCTGACACCATTGACGAGGTGATCAAGATAGTAAGAAAAATCAGACGAAGAATACATGAGTATTTCATAATGAACGAAGGTGAGTACTCGCACCGTCCACGAAAAATTTGCATATTTATATTTTTAATAACTTTCTAATTAGTTATATTATATATTTAATTATAATAATGTGGACTCTCATTCCGCTCATAAAATATTTAATTCATTTAATAATCAACTGCTAATTTTTTTTCACTCACATACACATATAATTGTTAAACAGCGGGAGACCAATATTCCACTCACAATTTATATCACTCAAAATGGTAAATTAGTAAAAATATATGTATTTCGCGAAAAATCCACTTCCAAATTTAAAAACTTCCAACCAAAAAAATTATTGACAAAATTAAAACCATCAAAACTACAATGCATTATTTGTAAAAATCTGGATAATTATTGTTTAACCTAAAATGTGAACTCTAAATTCTCACAAAAGCACGAGATGTATTGTAAACGAATAAATTAACCCAAGTCGAATCGCGCAAAAAGCCTTTTAGTTAAAAGTTATAAAAAGTGAATGAAATTATAATCCTAAACATTCTATTCAAATATGATTGTAGGAGATCAAGTAGAAGTAAAAGAATAAACAAAAATAAATGTCGGAGAATCAAGAGTAAAGGGCCTAGGATTCGCAATATCTTTCGTCGATCATCTCATGTCATGATTAACACAATCATCAAGAATTCTTAAGAGTTGTCCTATTAATAACTTTTGTATTCATAATCAGACCGTAACCATAATTTTCGTATTCAAGTTACACAACTAAGAATTCCAAGATAAATAAACGAACAATCTATTTATACGTTTTCGATTCAAAACTGATGTTGATTAAACCTAGATCCAACACTAGAATTATCTCTCGATGTCAACCAGTGTCTACGAAATCAAAACAGTGATGAGTCGTTCCAATTAAACAAGTATAATTAACTACTCAAATCCACTCAAACAATCATAATATAAGAAATTCATAACAAGAAATGCTTACTAACGATTACAATCCCGAATTCGAGCAGTCACTCTCCACCTTTAATCCTTCTACCCAAAAGATAAAATACGAGCTAATATGAGTTTCTTTCTCTAAATATCAAAACCTTTCCATCTAGAACACGATAACCCAATTTTCCCTTTCTCTTCTCGCCTAAATAGAAAGAAAAACCGTCATTTAAGTTGCGCGCAACGATCACGGAGAGTCCAGTGATCGCTCGGAGCGACTCTCTGCCCACCTAGTGCCTAGAACCCCAACGACCACTGAGTGCCCAGCAATCGCTAGAACTCTGCCTCTGTCTGCTTTGGACGCTACACCTAAGAGAGCGTGGCATCCTCAACGCTCACTAGGTGCATGTTTCTGCCTCCTTCCGCGTTTTCTCAAGTCCGTTGCTTCACGGCTCCATGTCCATCCTCCCTCGATATCTTTTCGACATATTTCCACCACTGCTCAACCCTTCTTCGACACCTAATAACCAATGAGACAAAACACAACCCCGACATTAAATCGAAACAAAAACACGAAAAATAAGCTAAAGACCAACATATATAGACTCGATACCTAGATGAAATATTAAACCAAAATGTACGAAACAATTATTTTATGTATTCACAATTTATTTTAAGTATCTAACATACAAAAAAAAGTATCTAGTTTTCGGGTGTCATTTGCAATGCATGATGAGTTTTTGCGTGATGAATCACATACATGAATTTTATGCATTTGTAAAAAAATATGACTGCATTAATTATTTTTATCATGTGATCTAATTATACATTGCATATTTATGTATTATGCATTATGTAGCCTATAATTAAAAACAAAAAAAATGCTAATGGATCGATATATGATACATCATACTATATTTGTAGAATTAAATTATGCATGGATCCATTTTAAACCCTAAACATTAATCCGTAAATTAGATCTTATTTTAGGGTTTATGTGTATCTTTTGTATATTATAATAATATAAACTGAAATATAATTTATCAAATTTGTTGAAATGCACTATATCAAGTTAAAAATTGCATCGAGAAAAAATGGTTCAATCTTTATCACTTGAAATAGTACAGATATGAATACCAAATTCATATTGCAAACTATAATCACACAACAAAATTAGTAGGAGTCAATGTATGAACTATAATATATGCTATATATACTACTCTCTTCATTCCTCTTTAGTTGACACTCTTTAGTTGACACGTTTCATTATTATAATAGACTCAGTTGAATGTAAAACGTGTCAACTAAAGAGGAACTAAAGAGGAACAGAGGGAGTAATATATAACCATGCAAATAAATGGACAAAAAAATTACAAACGTAATCTTGTTTTACATAAATAATGCATTTACTTATGTAAGTCGATGCAAAAAAATTAAAACAAATACGTATACACAATATATTCTGCAAAGAGAATTTTAAGAAAACTGAATATTAGGCTTACCTAAAATTATGGTGCATTAAAATTTCGATTTCGCATATTTGTACAATCATATTTATAGTTTGTTAATTATAGAATATTATAGTTTAATTAAATTATTAAAAATAATTAATCATTACCGTTTATTGCTAACTGACATTGTTTCATATTTGTTACGGGGAAGGACATTTCTACAGTATTTTCGCCCTACATATATATTGAGTGTGCATTGTGTAGGAGCGCACGTAGAAAAATTATTGTGCAATGTATATTTGTAAATTTTAATAAAAAGCTACTCCTTCCATCCTACTAAACTTGACACATTTTTTCCGACACAATTATTAAGGAGAGTGTATAAAGTAATATAAGAGTGATAAATGTGGTAAGATCCACAACTTTTTGAAGAGATAACTTTTACTATTTTTGAAATATGTCAAGCTTAGTGGGATGTCTTAATAAGAAAAGTGTGTTAAGTTTAGTAGGACATAGAGAGTATCAATCACTAAGTGCATATAAGCATTCTATTTGTTTAAAGAAATTAGCTTCTTCAATATGAAGGATTTTTCTTTGGAGTTCTTTAGTCATGATATGCCGGTTTGAAATTGTTACTAAGCTAGCATTCTAAGGCTCCATTTGGTTGCCATGATAAAGCCTGTTGGGCAACTTTAGTCCTATACAATCTAGCATTTGGTAGCAAGTTTGGAATTCTTATCAGCCCGTCAGTATAAGCTCGGCCCGCACATTTCATCAAGTTATACCAAGTTTAGAAACCCACTAGAGGGGTGGTATTAATTTTGTCCTAGCCCAACAGTGAAAGAAGGAAAAACTGAAGATTACCATTTTACCCTTCTCATTTTGTTTGAACTCTTGCGTTTGGTGTGCTGAAGAAGCAGCGGAAGGCGACGTGAATTTTCAGCTGAGGAGTTCGAATCCCACAATAACCATACCAAATTGAAGAAGTCGAAATCTGTTCTGACGTCGGACCTTCTTAATCGAAGGTTTGTGCCGTTTTCGAGCCCTTTAATAACAAAACCAGCGTGGAATCGATTTCCAAGTTTGTAAGAGGTGGATTGACTTCCATCTCTGCAAATTTAGGAGAATTTTACATTGTAGTGGACAGAGGTGAATTGACTTCCAATTTCCGAAATTATAGCTATTGCACTCGGTTTTGGAAGATTAGTTATGGAACAATCGTAAGCTAAATCTTTCATAATTTTCGCGGGATTATTAAGAAAGTAGGGTTTCCTGTATTGTGTGGTGAGTTCTACCTTGTTTCTGTCAAAATAGATAAGATTCATAGTATAGAGAGTATAGAGAATAGGAGAGATATTATTCTTGCGTCTATTATCTTATTTCTCTGAGAAAGCATTAATACATATACAAGAGACAAGAGCTAAATCAGGAATAATCAATCCTCTAATCTATGCAATCAAATCAACGTAAATAAGCTAAGTCAACTATACCATAGTTACAAATATAACATATGCTAATACTCCCCCTCAAGTTGGGTAGGCGGATCAAGAATACCCAACTTGCCCAATGCATCACGAAAAACTCGTCCACAAACTGCCTTAGTAAGGATATCTGCAAGCTGATCTTCTGATCTTACAAACGGTAGGGAGATTAAGTGTTTATTTAGATTCTCTCTAACAAAGTGTCGATCAATCTCTATGTGTTTCGTGCGGTCATGCTGCACAGGATTCTGAGAGATGCTAATCGCCGCTTTGTTATCACAAAATAATGGAATTTCCGATGACGGTGGAAAACCAATCTCAACTAATAATCTCTTGACAAACAATATCTCCTTCAGACCTTTAACAATCCCTCGGTATTCAGCCTCCGCACTGGATAATGCCACAACGGGCTGTTTCTTGCTTTTCCAAGAAACTAGGTTCCCTCCAACAAATATGAAGTAACCTGAAGTAGAACGTCGATCATTCACATTCCCTGCCCAATCTGCATCGGTGTATCCTGTGACCTTGAGCTCTTTATTTTTCTCAAACAAAAGTCCCCTCCCAGGTGAAGACTTCAAGTACCTCAAGACCCTCATCACAGCGTCCATGTGCTCCTTGCTCGGTTGCTGCATAAATTGGCTCAATACTCCTACTGCATAGGAAATGTCGGGCCGGGTATGTGACAAGTAAATTAGTTTTCCCACAAGTTTCTGGTAGCGTTCCTTATCTGTTGGAACTTGGTCAGGAGAAATCCCAAGTCGGTGATTCTCTACTATAGGCGTGTCTGCCGGCTTACAATCGAGCATCCTAACTTCTGCCAGTAAATCCAGTACATACTTCCTCTGAGAGATAAATATGCCTCTGTTTGATCTAATCACTTCAATACCCAAGTAATACTTTAATCCACCGAGGTTCTTCATCTCGAATTCCTTAGAAAGATTTTCTTGAAGTGCTTTGATCTCCTCTGCATCGTTTCCTGTAATGATCATATCATCTACGTAGATTATAAGGAGAGTTACTAACCCATTTTGATGCTTGAAGAAGAGAGTATCATCAGCGTTACTCTGGCGATACCCATATTTCATCATGGCTGCGGTGAATTTTCCAAACCATGCCCTCGATGCTTGTTTCAATCCATATAGTGATCTTTGTAACTTGCAAACTTGCTGATTCCCTTTCTTATTCGAATATCCGGGTGGCATCTCCATAAATATATCCTTGGACAACTCGCCATGTAAAAAAGCGTTCTTCACATCATACTGGTATAGTGGCCAATCCAGATTTGCAGCTATCGAGAGTAACACTCGTATGCTACAAATCTTCGCTACAGGAGAGAAGGTTTCCTCATAGTCAATTCCATGCTTCTGTGTGTATCCCTTAGCCACTAGCCGCGCCTTGTATCTCTCAATGCTTCCATCAGCTTTATGTTTGATGGAGAAGACCCACTTACAACCTACTGGTTTATTTCCCTTTGGAAGATCACAAATTCGCCACGTCTCATTCTTCTCTAACGCTGCAAGCTCAAGCTCCATTGCCTCCTTCCACTTAGGATCTTGTAAGGCTTCATGTGCGTTTCTGGGAACATGATGTGAAAAAAGCACATTGGTAAAAGTTTGTAATGGTTCAGCTAGCCCGATTGTTTTCACGTGATTAGCAATCGGGTAAGGAGTCCTGCAATCATCATAATCTGGACAATATCTTCGAGGAGGAATGCCTCTATTATGGCGGGGAGGCAAAGTATATCCAGTAGTGTTAATAGGAGTAGCGTTTTCGGTTTCAGGAATACTTACCTCAGGGATATTCGTAGGAGATTGGGTGGTATCAACAGTATTGGAAGGACTAGCAGCGGGGAAGGACTGTACATTATGTGTAGGATCTGGATTTATTCTCTGCTCAGCCTCCTGTTGCTCCTGAATGTGTTCATCTGGTAGTTGATAGATTAACCATTCATGTTCGTCATTATTACTCTCCCCCTGAGGAGCAGAATGGTTAAAGAAGTATTCATTCTCAACAAAATCAACGTCCATCGTGACATAGAATTTGTGAGCAACCGGATCATAGCACTTGTAACCTTTTTGATGCACGCCATACCCAAGAAAGATACACTTCACCGCACAAGGGTCGAGTTTGGTACGATGTAATTTTGGTATGTGGACATATGCGGAACAACCAAATATTCGGGGGGGCAGCATTAGGAAAGAAGGTATAGTAAAGTGGATAGAGAGAACATGTAAAGGAGTTTTAAATTTGAGAGAACGGGATGGAATCCGATTCATGAGATAGACGGCTGTGGAAATGGCATCGACCCAATATGGTTTAGGAACATGGGCTTCAAACATTAGTGCACGAGCCATTTCCAGAAGGTAGCGATTCTTTCGTTCTGCTATCCCGTTCTGCTGGGGCGTGAAAGAACATGTGGTTTCATGAATTATTCCTTTCTGAGAAAAAAACTCCTTTAATGAGTGATTCACAAATTCCCCCCCATTATCGCTACGTAGGACTTGGATTTTTGTGGAGAATTGTTGTTCAATCATAGCATAGAATGCTATGAAGATATCTGGAACGTCGGATTTATGCTTTAGAAAGTATACCCATGTCATCCTCGTACAGTTATCAATAAAGAGAACAAACCAACGATGGCCACCCAAAGAATTAATAGGGGCTGGTCCCCAGACATCAGAGTGAATCAAAGAAAAAGGCAAAGTAACTTTATTCATACTGTTTGGATAATGGGTTTGATGACTTTTGGCTTTAATACATGTTTGGCAGTACAGTACAAAATCGGTGACATGTAAATCAGGAAAGAGCTGTCGTAGATATCCAATAGACGGATGTCCTAAGCGGCGGTGCCACAACCAAAGTTGTTCCTCGTGTCGGCCACTAGCCAAATGTGTAGATCCGGTCTGAATAGCTTCCTCAACATAGTACAGCCCACCCCTCTCAATACCACGCCCAATGATCTCCTTGGTACGAATATCCTGGATAAGACAAAATCGGGAAAACATTAAAACGACGCAGTTCAAAGCTTTCGTGACTTGGCTAATAGAGAGTAACTTATGAGACAGAGATGGCACGAGTAAGACTTTATCGAGGGATAAAGTAGGAGATAAATTGACAGATCCACCCCCAGTGACCGGATAAGCAATACCATTGGCATTTAAAATTAATTTTTTATCTGGTGTTTGGGGTGTAAAAATATCCTGTTCAGAATAAGTCATATGATCAGTGCAACCAGAATCAAAAATCCAGCCTGCAGTTTTATTAGTAGGCCCATTTGAGGTTCTGACGGAATGGGCCGAGGAAAGTGGGTCTGCTGCCACTTTTTTCTTCTGCCCTGATTGACCCTGCAAAATAAAATCCGCAGCCCTGAAATTACCTCCACCTATGCCGTCGGTTTCGGTACTCCGGGCAACAGCAACTGTGGCCGCCTCCGCTGGACTGGTGGGATGAGTGTTGTGATCATTGGATCCGGTACCACTAGCCTCGCCAGATTGCGCAACTGCCGCTGATGCCCGATGCGGTGGTTTCTGGTGGTTGCCTTTTTTCCGTTGGAGTTCATGCCACCATTCCGGGTAGCCGTGTAATTTGAAGCATGTCTCCCGCAGGTGTTTCCCTTGGCAATGGCTACATTTGAGTTGTCTCTTATCCACTGATCGATTAGGTTCTTGCCGGAATGATGTTCCCGGTGGTGGGTCTGACCGGGTTTTGGTAGCCAATCCGATGCCGGGATCTGGAATCATCGATTCCATTGGAGTCTTCATGACTGTAATCCGACTGACTTCCCGTCGGACGAGATTGTATGCAGCTTCGGTGTTGGGCAGAGGCTTCATGTTGATGATGTCCCGCTTGATAGAATCATAGACATCATCGAGACCGTCGAGAAATTGATAGACCCGATCCTCTTCTATAAGTTGTTTATACGTATCCATATACTTACTACATTCCATGGGGTTTGGGCGCCGGAAATCAATTTCACGCCACAAACTCTGTAGAGTAACATAAAAATTCTCGAGGGATCCACCATTTTGTCGAAGTCGGCGCGCCTGCCGCCTGAGTTCATAGACTCGCATATTGTCGGCCCCGTCGTAATATGTGGTTGCTATGGCTGTCCACATGGCCTTCGCGGTTGGGTAGTGTATGAACAATGCAACAAGAGTTGGATCCATAGAATTGACGATCCAACTCTTGACGGCGAGGTCGTTCTGTTTCCATCGGGAAAAATTGGGATCTGCTGAATCTGGAGGTGACGACTCACCAAGGATATGGTCGAGTCGTCCCTTTCCCCCAATAAAAATCTCCATGACTGGAGCCCAAACACCATAATTGTCGCCGGTAAGTTTGATGGTGACAGATGATGCAGAGGTTTCAAGAGTAGTGTTTTGTGTAGTAGTAAATTGGGTAGAATCATTTTGGTTGGAGGTTTGTTGTCGGGTAAGTATGGTGGTAAAAAGCTCAGCGAGAGAGTCCAGGGAAATCCCGGATGAACTTGTCTCGTCCGGCATGGTTGATGATGAATCGAGCCGGGGTTTTTACGCCTGCTCTGATACCATGTCAAAATAGATAAGATTCATAGTATAGAGAGTATAGAGAATAGGAGAGATATTATTCTTGCGTCTATTATCTTATTTCTCTGAGAAAGCATCAATACATATACAAGAGACAAGAGCTAAATCAGGAATAATCAATCCCCTAATCTATGCAATCTAATCAACGTAAATAAGCTAAGTCAACTATACCATAGTTACAAATATAACATATGCTAATAGTTTCCAATTGTTTGAGTGAAGTGAAGTGTATTTCTTCCTCAATGTTGGCTGATTTCTGGGTGATTTAATTCGGGTGATTTAACATGGTTCATTTAATTTGTGTCATCAAACAATGGTTGAATTAATTTGGGTAATTTAATTTGGGTGATTGAATTTGGTTGATTTAATTTGGGTGATTGAATTTGGTTGCTTTAATTTGGGTGATTTAATTTGGTTGCTTTAATTTCGGTGATTTAATTTGGTTGCTTTAATTTGGGTGATTTAATTTGGTTGGTTTAATTTGGGTGATATAATTTTGCTGATTTGAATTGGCTGATTTAATTTTGCTGTATTTCTTGATAAATTTGGCTGATACAACTTTGTCACGATGAAAACGAAGATACTCCACTTCATGCTTACAAGTTGAGGTGTTTTGTTAGGGGCTTCACCTATTTTTCTCCTGAGGGTGAATTAATTTGCCCGCTTGAATGCATTGACAAGTTTCTTTTCTTTGAATTTCCCTAAAATATTTCTTCGTTTTTAACTTTTGGTGCGTTTTGGCAGCTTTTGTGATCTCCTACTCAGTGTTTATAATATAAGTTCATTTGTTATGTAGTCTTCATTATCTTAATGTGTATGCAGAACAACGGAGTGTAGGTGGTTGCATCAGCCATTATTTAACCAAACCATTAGGCAATCATGCGAAATAGTAGGAGAAACGTTTACATAGCCGTTATGATTGTGGAGATAATGAACTTATACCTACTCCAATTATGTGTTCTAGTAGATCTTTTGATTCACCTATTAAGTAGACAAAGAAAGCGAAAACGAAGAGCCAATGAGATTGAAGGATACAGCATGATTGAGAGGATACCATCCCAAGTTAGACGGTTGAATAGGCTTGTGAAAGCAAACGATGCAAATTGTCTTATGAACTTGAGAATGGATAGAAATACCTTCGGTAAACTATGTACAATCTTAAAGGAACTTGGAGGATTAACGGATGGTAGGTATGTTAGTGTAGAAGAACAAATAGCGATGTTTCTAGGTATTTTGGCACATCACAAAAAAATGGTACTGTAGCTTTTGATTTCTCTCGTTCTGGACAAACTACATTTCTCTACACACACCTCGTGTTAAAATCCATTCTAAAGCTCCACGAAGTTTTACTTGTAAAACCTATACCTGTGCGAGATGATTCCAACGATGCAAGATGGAAATGGTTCAAGGTAACTTTTTACAACCCGATTGCATAACATTAGGTAATGAACAATTTAATGTGGGATAAAAGTAAAGGGTTGAGAAAATTGAGATTGTTTGTTTTATGTAGGGATGTTTAGGAGCTCTGGATGGCACATACATTAATGTCACTGTGCCTCCTCGTGATAAGCCTAGATATAGGACCCGAAAGGGTGAAATTTCAACAAATACGCTTGCTGTATGTGATAGTGATATGAGATTCATCTACGTATTGGCGGGTTGGGAAGGATCAGTCGCCGATGGGAGGGTGTTACGGGATGCAGTTAATAGAGAGACAGGGTTGAAGGTGCCAAGGGGTAATTATGCTTCTATCCCCTTTTATTTATAACAATTCATCTTTCACTTGTTATTCACACTTCATTTCATATGATAGGATCCTACTATCTTTGTGATAACGGTTATGCGAACTGCGAAGGTTTTCTAACACATTATAAAGGCGTTAGATACCATCTGAAGGAGTGGGGTGGTGATAATGCAAGACCAAGGACCCCCCAAGAATTATTCAATCTAAGGCACAGTAAAGCACGAAATGTTATCGAGCGTGCATTTGGCATGATGAAGAAGCGTTGGGGAATATTGAGATCCCCATCTTTCTACCCAATTAAGGTGCAAATGAGGTTGGTAATGGCATGTTTCCTACTGCACAACTTCATAAGGCGTGAGATGCGCGTTGATCCAATAGAAGAATCGGTGAATGACACGGATTTGGACGATAATGTTGACGGAAATGTTGACGATTTTGTGGACATGGTCGAAGCAACTCCCGCGTGGACAAATGCAAGAGATATATTGGCTCAAGAAATGTGGGAGGCTTATATTGTTCACCAACATTAACATTTGTTCCATTGTAATCATAGTTTGTTCCATAGAGATGTTGGTAACATTAATTTTTATAGATTGTATGCAAATTGTAATATTTATGTATGCAAATGGTCGTAAATGTCATTGTTAAATTTCTTCCCGTCGAATTTGTGTTCCTTATTTACGTGTGTATTGTCCATTCGTAATATTTTACCCGTGTTATCAGACATTTGCAATGATACCCAAATGGAGAATTTAAGACGTGTCAGCGGTGACTATCGCATTGTAGACCGCTGAACATGGTTGCAATTGTAGCGAGAATTGAGTCAGCGGTCTCTGCAATGGTTGGAGACCGCTGACCCTGTTTTAATGATCATGATAGGCTTTAATAACACACAAGCTGATGATGCGCCGAAAAAATAGTCAGCGGTCTCTATATGCTTCAGAGATCGCTGACTTCACAAAAAAACTTGAAGCTATGTAAACATCCAAACAAGTGAGGAAATACGTAAATCTTGTCAGCGATCTCTGAGGGGATTAGAGACCGCTGAGTGCACGTGTGTATGACCCTTGTTCAGATTCTTGTCTATTATCAGATCCAGAATTGCACTTCTTTTTATGATTTTAACCCATGTAAATTTGTAATTTAAAAAGCCTGTAAGGTGTACAGTTATGTTGCTTGTGACTTGTGAGTTGTTTAATCATGGCAACCATACAATATTACCAGTCAATCCACGATACACAAAGGTGTGTGGTCACATCTAAATTTGGAGAGGTGAGTGGGACTACTGGCTACTTATGAAGGTGTACAGTTATTTAGCTGGTTGGTCATGTGACCATCTTTTTTATATAAGCCATTGAGTCCCCCACCACATATGTACAAGCATATTTCATGAAGGCCTCCCTTCAACCTCATACAACCATCTCAAATTATCCCTCTTGCAATAATGTCCATTCCTAATGTACCTTCTCAGGCATACTATTTTTACCATGGAAATTGGATTAAGTCAAACGATAATGTTTTTGTGAACATGCTTGTCATGTACAAAAAAGACATTCGTTGGCCAGGTGCACAAATTCCCGACTACGTACTGCGAAAGGCCATTGAAGATGTCAAGAAATTTTGTTGTGTGACTCTAAGCTGGGAACAAGCATGTGAAAAACGCGACATGCTACTGAGGAGATACCACACTTTCAAGAAGATCCTAGTAGATCCCGGAGTACATTGGCATCGCAAGAAGAACATTGTGCAGGCACGAAAAAATGTTTGGCTTCGACTTTTCGCGGTATGTTTGTTGCTTTGATAAATCCAATTTTTGCAACAATTTTTAAATGTAAAACGCATACTATAAAATTGACACATTTCGCCGTGTCACGATAGGAAAATGAATTAGCTAAAGCTTACTACTACACTGGTGAATCAGAGTGGACTCACTTAGATATATTGTTCTGGACTTCGGATGAAAATGAATACGATACCTCAATTCCTTCCTTGTCGGATACCCAAGAAGGAGAACAAGGCCACGAAGAGGATGAAGAAGTTATGTCACGAGTACAAGTTAAAGAAAAACGTAGTTTGTTTCGTGATGACGAACACACTGCGGACACCCAACTCTCTAGCACACATCCCCAAGCTCAACATTTCGTTGGGTCGACTAGTTCCGGAAAACAAAAGACGAAATCAAATTTCAGCTCAAATGTGAATGATCACAGTTCTTGTGCATCTTCTAGCCCATGGTGGAAGAAGTGACTTCTCACCGTTGAAACTTTATCGCTCATGTCTTAAATTCCGGATATTTCGTTGTTCAATCGGTGTCTTTCTCGTTCTTCTCCACCACTGTTCAATCGCTATTTTTCGCAATATTTTATCAGCTTTCCTATGTTATTTAAGTAATTTTATGTAATTTTAAGCAAAATGTCATCAGCTTTCCTATGTTCTTCTCCACATATTGTTATGTAATATGTTATCAATGTTAAGCAATATTTCTTCGATTTAAAAGTTCGCGATATTGTTATGTAAGAGGGTACACTTATATTAAGAAAGGTTGGTATAGCTATAACTCGTGGGAAAATAATTTTTGGTAAAATCTTGTTGCAAATTACCGACACTTACATTAAGCTCCTCATAATATCGACAATTCACTATTTTGATTGAAAATAGATCAGCGCACAAGTATCATCATATCATTCGTTTACACTGCGGATACCCAATTCATAATAGGCATTAGGGGTACGTAAGCTATGTAGGCATACGGGGTACGTAAGGTACGTAAGCTAACATAACCATTAATACATTCCAACATGTGTAAGATTGAATGCAGCTTGTGAAAAGGTCCATAAAGAAAAAGTCAATAACAAAGAATCCAAAACATAAACATTACCTTAAGATACAATCCAAAACGATAACATGAACTATCAAGTTCAACCAAATTCGTAGACATAAGAAGCTAAAACAAGAAAACCATATTTGAGTTCCATAAGAGCACACAATAGCTAGGCTTCATTGGGCGGGTCGTCACCGAGGTTGCTGTTCCAGTGCTTCCATTGTTTCTGCATCTCACTCAGAAGAAGATTTTGATCCTCGAGTAATTTCTGTTGTGATTTCCATTGAGCATTTTGATTTTGCCAAATCTCATTCTGAGCTGCAATAAGCCGATTTTGAGCATCCAAACGGGCATTGTAATCAGCTAGCATCGACTGGTTCGCTTCGATCTTCACATCTTGTGCATCAAAACGAGTATTCAAGTGATTTTTAAATTGATCGAATCCAATAGTCCATTCGTCTTTGAAATTTCTCAACTTAGCTACAAAATGATCCCCCCCGTGAGAAGACGAAGCTCCAACGTTCCCCATTGTTGCAAATTGTACCGGAACATCCTCTCCTTCACAATCTTCATCCCTATCACTTTCATCCCCACCACTATGACCAACATTGTGTGACGACCCTGCACCACCCGCATTTGCAGCAGCCTGCGCATTTATATACTTTCTTACACAATGTTGTTTCTCCTGTGGAACCAACTCCGTGCGAGAAACGGCAAACGGAGCCCCTCGAAGTTCTCCCAAGTCAATTTTCTTACATGCCACGGGTTCATGCTGTGGCGGTGCAATTCCCTCTGAGGAAAGTATTTGTACGTGGATCGCAATAGCAGTTGCCAAATGTATAAGTGCAGCTTTACACCGGGAGCGTCGCTGGATGGATTGAATGGTATCGTAGATAAAAGAGCTAGGACAGATTTTTATATTCTTCACCGCACAATAAAGAAGATAGCATTCAACAGTATTCACCTTATTGGCCTGGTCATTACCCGAAATGCAATATGCAAGGAATTTGTGTAAAATACCTACAGCAGGATCACGCAAAAAACCATTGGGTATACCCCCCGACTCCCAATTATGAAACCCCGTCAACTCAAACCAAGCTCTATTCGGGTTGAACTCAGGGGGGGGGGGGGCTCTATGGTATCCCTTAGACGGAAATCCGAATATGGTTTTCATCACTACGGATGTAACCCGAATATGTTGCCCGAGTAAATGACAAGTAAATGACTGGAAGTCCGAGGCAACATCAAAAGTACACAAGAATTCTATACCTAAAGGTATGATACCATCTACTTCCATCATTGCATAATCATACATCCCCAAGTTTCTTAACAACGTCGTTACTCTATCTCTCACACCTAAGGTTTCCAAAAGTTCCCAATCCAAGCATCTAGGTGGAGTAATAGTCTTTGATATGAGGCGATGAAATAAACTACCTTGATCAGGGGAATAATTATCACGACTTGGGTCCACCGTATGACCTCGACGCGGTTGCTCCACACCTTCTTCAATGTCTGCGTGCTTTGTGCGTTTCCGACCCATTGTACTTTTCACAAACACCTTATGTGCAGGTTGCTTTAGGAGGCAGCTTCAAATCCAATCTCAAATTCTCCAATGGAATTATGTGGCGAAGATGGAAGAAGAGAACCTTAACATGGTGCTTGTGTGGTTAGAAGGTTAATACTATGAAAATAAGGAATGAAATTTTAGAGGATGAAGAGTCCGCTGAAGGCTAGGTTTCGATAAAATTTGGGTTAGAGGTATTATTGGGAGTCAGCGGACGGTGGGGCATATTCATAATCTATTTTTTTCGCGAAGTATACCGTGCGGTCAGCGATCTCCCAAACTCAGAGTCCGCTGAATATTTCTTCGTAAGTTTTTCTAGTTTACAAACTATAAGTCAGCGACCGCTGACAATGGAATGAAACTCAGTGCTCGCTGCGGAAAGCTTACGTAAATGTAAAAAATGCACTATAAAATGAATGTCAGCGCTCGCTTCACTTGCTTTGTGTTACTCAGCGACCGCTGATATCATAATTTGCAGTTATTTCAGAATAAATCAACATTCAAAGTTGGGGGGTTCTTGTCCAACTTACTAGTGTGACACATTTTGACGAAAAACAAACAGCCGTATCCAATAAACGCCTCAAATTTTGTACTACTCACAGCACATAATAAAACATTCCATTACATAGCAAAATTCATCCTCAAAAAATACATTTCAGTGGTAACATTAATTTTCCAACTACCATGAAAAAGACTACGAAAATGTTTCACGAATTGTATTGTTTTGCAATAAGTTCAACATGATAACTCAAAAGAAAGAGTTCGCTACGACAAACGACAATTTTAATCAATCATTCTTTTTATAGTTCTTCAACAACCACGCCACGTATTCGGCCTTAGAAGCAGCGGGAATGCCTTTAAAAATCTTGAGCTTGTCTGGTTGAGATCCAAGAATTGCACACACCTCAAATCGATCTTCGATGCTTAAGTTCGGAACATTAGCCAGTTCTTCAAAACTGCTCTCTAAGGCTTTATCCAAACGGGCTTCGTATGCAAGGCTATCAACCAAGCATGCAAGCCTCTCATCAGCTTTCCGACCGATATCCACCAATATTTCACAGACTCCAGAAATATGGTCTTTGCCTTTTGACTTCTTCCGCTTCAACGCCGGTTCATCCGGTGACTTGTCGTGAGTCGCAGACATACTCTCACCCGCGACCTCATTCTCATCTAAATCATCAACGTTCACATCGTACCCCGTTTCATTGCAACCTTCTCCGTCTATATTATCTGAGCCTCGGATATCGTTCCATGCTTCTGGGTGATCCCCAGCATTTTCACCGGTAGCACGATCTTTCCCAAAAATCTCTTTCCAATGCTCGTAATAAGGCCAAGGTTTGTACCGCATTGTACGCACATTTGGATCCATCTGCAAGAAATAATTTCAACAAATTCATGTTACGATCATGTTTATAAGTAAGACACATTTAATAACAAATCTAATTTACATACCTTCACCATAAATGCCCAGGTTTCATCCTCACAGTCAATCTTGTAGCCTCCATTCACATTGAAACCAACGCCACTTCGTCCTAGGATATTACACAAGGAGTAATAATTCTTCTTCCAAGTAGATAACTTACTATTGATGTGTGGCGACGATCGTAAATCCGTATTTGGAAAACGCAACTTCATTGCTTCTTCCAATCTCCCCAAGTATCCGGCTCGAAAACCGTTATCACTTTTCCATCCTTCGGCTATCAATGCTTTCAATGATGTAATAAGACACGACTCCTCGCTTTCCGTCCAACTTCGCCGACCTTTATCTTTCATCTTAGAGCTTCTTTCATGGGAACTACTACCTATTAACCATAATTTTATTCACACCATTCACTTCAAACGTACTTATGTCACTTTAAAAACAGATGAATGAAGCATTACCCAAATGAAAGGATATACGAACATTGCAATGATACATACATACCTTCTTGCATCGAACTCATGATTGCAAATTGGCAAATCTAAACAACTTTTGCAACGTCGCTCAAAGTAATAAAATCTGCGTAACAATAGGCATTTAGAAAAATTAAGCGCAATCATAGACTGCCCAAACATAAACACGAATAGAAAATAAAGTTTATATTATAACGACACAAATCGTTTACACTGCGGAAATACAACTTCACACCGGTAGATAGTCCAATATAATATGACAAAATATAATTAACCTCATCACAAAATAGAATGACATTTAACACAACCATCTCAAAGTATGCAAGCAAAACGTCACATTTCAAACCGAGAACCCTAGATTCAGAACAATTTCACGCGGATGTTCTCTTAAATTCGGCGGGTTTCGGCATACAAGTGGTGAACTTCGTCGGGATTATCTTGACAAATGGTGTGAATGTCTCTTAAACCCTAGAGTGAAAAAACCTTTGCAAAATAACAACTTCTAAGACTCACCGTTGTAAATACACAGCATAAAATTAGATGTTTCTTACCGGATTTAATTAATTCTTCTCGGAAATATCTTGCGCAGGGGGGGGGAAATGCTTCTCGAAGTACCGACGCTAGAATTTGGGAAAGAAGATGACTGAATTTTCCTATTTCTTATGTTTTTAGCTTGAGTGGCAATTCTGTAAATATTTTTAATGAACAAGGACAAAATAATAATATGACAACTACAACTAGATTATAAACCATCCAACCAAACAATAGATTAATTTTATCCTACCCACTTATCTTGTCTACCAAATGCCACACAAGATAAGTATAAACCCCTTATATCCTAACACACCATATTATTTTAATCATATCCCACTATATCCTATCCTGTCTACCAAATGTACCCTAAATCAATATGTAAGGTTTTAGCTTGGGTGTCAGCTTCAACACTTTAAGCTTTCTTTTCTTTCCAACCAAGATTTCTGCAGCTTGCTTTTGACTTTTTTTTGAGTAAAATGGATGCTAAAGACTCCAACAATGCATCCACTACTCAAGATTTGAACATGTGGATAATAATTTGCAATTTTGTTTTTGTTAGGAAAAACATTATACTGAATCATGTTTAAGAACAATGTATTCTATTTCAATTCCTAATATATTTTTATTGTTGTATAACGACAAGCTTATTAATTGAACTTTAAAGTAATGGATATATTTTAATGAAGTAAATACAACATATTATTATCGTATTATTGTAACGGTGCAGTTATTTGATAAATATACTATATATTAAGATTGAAGTTTTTTTGTTTATTTTGATAGAGTGAAATAGCATAATGTAATGGCGAATGAAATATAAAAATAATTTTGCAGACAAAAATAGTTGATTTTGAAATTTAAGTTGAATATAATTTTATTTTTGTACAGGCAATTTAATTTCTTATCAAGCAATGATTTTTATTATCTATAATATATTTATTAACATTAAATTTTATTGATGGAAAAATAATTTAGTGGCAGCCGCGTATCATTTTCAGATGGAATTTTGTAACGGCAAAACATTTCGTGAAAATAAGATTATACAACATAGTGACATTTAACTTTATAAAGTAAATATCCATATTTAGATTATTTAATTTATGGGTTATCACATCAATTGCCTGTACATTAATGTTAATGTACAGGCATTATTTAGATTATTTAATTTATGGGTTATCATATTTAGATTATTTAGATTATTTAATTTATGGGTTATCATATTTAGATTATTTAGATTATTTAATTTATGGGTTATACAACATAGTGACATTAGTGACATTTAGTGACATTAGTGACATTAAATTGCCTGTACATTAATGTTAATAAATATTTAGATAGTTAAGATTATCCACTTTTATAAAATAAAAATAGAAATATTCACTTGAAAAAAAAGAAGAAAATATATTCACATCAATACATTATAACATGAGAAATGTTTTCTATTTCGTAACATTTCAATATTCACATCAATACATTAATGGTTAGCAAATCTTGAGATAATATTATTTTTATTTATTCTAATTAAATAAAAAATACAATAATTTATCATTAAAATGTATTTAAAGAACAAGAATTGTAATACTATTCCGTCCCAATATTTATGAATTTTTTTTCTATTTCGGGACGTCTTAATATTGTTGTACTCTTATTTAAAATGATAAAAAGTTTTAGTAAGAATTGCTTAATTTAATATTTCATTTGGGAATATTTATTAGTTTACCTTTTGAAAACAAATTGTCTAGAAATATTGAAAGATAGAGGAGTATATAATACGAGTTACAAGTCGAAGGTCTTTACATAAAATAAGACAATAAGAAATATGAAAAATGTTAGTGATAAAGTCAGACAAATGAAACACTAAGAAAAAAAAATTACAAAAAGAAAAGTACGAGAAAACTCCTATCGGTAATAGGTAAAATTAGTAACTTTTATAAAAGAAAAATAAAAAATATTCACTTAACATTAAAAGATAGAAAAATACCCACTATACATGATAACATGAGAATTTTTCTCATGTGCTCATGTTATTCAAACTATTTGTAAAATAAAAAAATATAAGTACGATGAATTTTCTCATATGAGTATTTTAACTTTTACCCCGAATTTATTACACTGACTATTTTTGCTCTAAAACAATTCAATTCAGAAATCTTTAAAAAAACATATACAATAAAGTGCTTTTACCTTTCCAAAAATGGACTTCTAATCAATTCCTTCCGAAATGAAGAAAGTAGCGGTTACATTTTATATTAATATTAGTGTAATGCCCGTGCACGGGTAATAATATTAGTGATAAATATATATATATGTTTATGATTTAAGATGAGTTTAAAATTTAAATAAATAATTTAAAGTTTGAGAAAATATATTCATTTAAATTAGTTAGAGTGAACTTTTCATATCAATCTCATTTTTTCACAAAATAAGATTTTTATTCTATGTCTCGATCAATAATTATTAAATTTATAATAACATTGATTGATATTAGTGAAATCTTAGAGTGATAATACTTTTTTTCTGAAACAACTTAAAAAAGAGGAAAATAAAAATTTCACAAAAATTTAATGATATGTTCCAACATTATTATTTATCTTAAATAATCATATTAAATATTATTAAATCTAATATTTATTTGATTTGATCAAATATTTAATTTTTATCAAACAAATAAAGAGTTAATTTTTAAAATTTTATTTTTAAATTACGATGTTTAAGTACAGTTGATATAGTTGAAACACAATCCAAATATGGTTTTTGGGGGTGGAATTTGTGGCGCAATTTTTGTTTTTCTTCTAGGCGAATACGATATTGAGATTTTTTCCCGGAACGCGATTGGTTTCTAAGATCACTCCCGGCTTTAGGCCTTTTATTAGTTAGTCCTGGTAAAGCCCCCAGGCGTCGTATTTTTTTGAAACGAGGTCCTCGGTAACGCGACATAAAATAAAGACTCCTTAATTCTTATTAAGAATTCATTTCATTCTTTTTTTTTATTTTACAGAATAAATCTAAACTCAAACTGAACTAAATGAAAGTGATTATGTACCAATAAATTTGACACGAGATGAGTCATTATGTAACATGTATATTCTGCAACGATATAATTTTTAAGTAGCATTAATTTGCAATTATATTGATAAATCATAAGGTAACATGATTTTTTTAATCAATACTTTATAAATAACATAATTTATTGTAAATAATATTTATAATAATTTTGTAATTTATATCACTTTTAAATTGAAAAAATAAGCTAAATAATCATTTTAATATAAAATATTCAAATTTTTAAAACCTAAAATATTATAGAAAAATAGGCTAAAAATATATTATTTTAAAAAAGAATTATATATTTATTAAATTATATATAATATAAGTTAATTTCCGGTTGAAATAATAAATAGATTGCAATGCATTTTACATGGAATTTATGCAATTTGGTTGTAAATTTTACATGGACTTTATTTTATGTAGTAACTACTTGAAAATCATTTTTTTAATTCAATAATTACAAAAATGATGTAAATTAAAATGGAAATCCTAACTTGACCTATTGACAAATCGGGATGTGATCTAATGTTCCACGATCCATGTTCCACAATCAAATATATAATTTTAATGCAATTATGATATAATAAATCCTGTAACAATTATGTACAATTTAAAAAAAAATAAATGCTCTCTCCGTCCCGCTAGATTAGAAGCATTTGCTTTTGGATCGAAAACCAATATTTGCTTTATTTTTGTTTTTGGTAACTATGACCCACATACTTGTTGTAAAAGTTACCAAAAAAAGAATGTGTCTAATCTAGCGGGACGTCCCAAAAAGGAAAATGTTTCTAATCTAGCGGAACGGAGAGAGTAATTATTTACACTATTTTTGAATTTATCAACACAAAACTTATTAAAAATAACATTAAATTTTAAAAATAATTGTGTACTCTATCTAAATGAAATAAACTCTAATATTATACTATATAAAATTAAATTAAATTTATGTAAAATTGAAAATAAAAATAAAAATAAAATTTAATTATGACACATAAAGTGAGAAATGTAATCACAAACTCTTATACATCGCCCATTAAATATGTTAGAAACTTTGACTCAGATGAAAAGTGGGTTTAAGCTCCTAAAAAAGTTGTTAAGAAAGTAAGGTTGAACTTGCTACTTATAAAAACATGAGAAATTAAGATACACTATGATTCAGTGAGAAAGAAAGATCAAAGGCAGCCAAAATTCAGTGAAGAAGCTACCATGATTTGCAGAAGGATTCTTTCATATTCTTGCTTCAAATCACCTGCTTATGCAGATTCCTTACAATACGCCTCATTTCTTGCAACCCACTTCAAATTCCCCCAAATTAGGCGCTGTTACAGCATGCCCAGATTTGATTTTGGTCGCATCCGTGACCCTAAAGATGCTCTTTCTCTCTTCCGCGATATGCTGAGAACGAAGCCTTTGCCCTCTGCTGCACTTTTCAACAAATTGCTGAGTGCTACCTCCAAAATCAAACAATACAATGTTGTCCTCTACCTGCTCGACAAAATGTTTCACAGGGGTGTTCCAGTAGATCTCTACACCTTTAATATTGGGATCAATTGCTTGTGCCGTCTTAATCGTGTTGATTCTGCATTCGCTATGTTAGGCTGCATTTTCAAGCGTGGCTACAAACCCGACGTGGTAACGTTCACCACTCTCATCCGTGGGCTTTTATCAGTAGGAAAAATCTTTGAAGCAGAGAAACTAATGAAGAAATTGGTGAGAGAGAAATTATGTTATCCCGATAAGGTTACATATCTTACTGTCATCAATGGGTTGTGCAAAGCTGGTCAGACTTTGGCAGCACTTGATCTGCTCAGTTTATGGGAAAATTGGAGTTGCAAACCTGATGTTTATGCATACACTGCTATTATTGATGGTCTATGCAAGGACCTAATGGTTGATGATGCCCTCCATATCTTCTCATCTTTATCTAAGAAGGGAATATTACCAAATATTGTGACGTATAGTTCATTGATTCAAGGCTTATGCAGTTCGAGTAGATGGAAAGAAGTAGAAGAGCTATTGAACGAGATGAAGGAACGTGAGGTATATCCAGATCTTCTTACTTTTAACATTTTGGTGGACAATTTTTGCAAAGAAGGAAAGGTGGAAGATGCCGAACTTATATTGGAAAAAATGAAGGAAATAAATATTCAACCTAATATGCGAAATTACAACTCATTGATGGATGGATATTGCTTGCGAGGTGAAATGAATAAAGCTATACAAGTTCTTGATGTTGTATTGATTTCGGGGCTCAAACCTGACATTGTAAGCTATTCTACTTTGATGAACGGGTATTCTAAAAAAAGACAATTGGATGAGGTTTTGCAACTTTTTGATGAAATTTCAGCCAGAGGATTAGAGCATAATGTGGTATCTTATAGCATAATGCTACAAGCCTTATTTCATCAAGGAAATTATGATGATGGGTTGAAGCTCTTTGGAGAGATGAAAACCCGACTCATATCTCCTAATTTGACGACCTACAGTATCTTGTTGCATGGATTGTGCAAAGCTAATCGTATTGTTGAAGCATTATCTTTCTTGGATGTTATGGCAAATGAAGGTGTTATTCCCAACATTATAACATACACTATTCTCATTGATGGATTGTGCACGGCCAACAAACTTGACAAAGCCAGAGATCTATTCGATGAATTGGGGTCCAAAGGTGTGCAACCTAACGTTGTAACATATACAACTCTTATTGGCGCACTTTGCCAAGAGGGGCAAGTGGAGGAGGCTAAGGAGTTGCTGACACGAATGGTGAACAACGATTGCTTGCCCAACAATGTGACCTATGATGTTCTTATTCAAGGTCTTGCCAGAATTAACAAGATTGACGAAGCAATTCCGTTCCTTGAAGAAATGGAGAGAAGGGGATTTATTTTGGATGCAACCACTTTCGAGATGTTACTCGAGCATCTAGAAAAGGAAGGTAAAGATGGCATTCTCTTTGCTAAGGTTAAGAAGCTTGTACCCAAGAACTTGTAGTCATTAAGTTACGATTTTGCCTATGGATCGCTCTATCTCTCTCTCTCCCTTTCTGAGATGACGACGATGATTAAGGCGGTGAGATTCGAAGAATGGGTTGTAATTTTGTTTTGATTATGAGACGTAGGAAGAAATGGAATTATCGTGCCCACAAAGAGAATAATGCCAATACCAAACAAGAAACATCTTATTTGAACATCAAAAAGGAAAAGGCAAAAGCAAAAGTGATATCATATTCGTACACACAACCATTTTCTTGATTGATCTTTTAGGTACCGAAACTTGGTGATTAGACTTTTAAGATCTAATCAACTTAAAACTTAAATACTACTCCCTCCGTCCCATTAAATTAGAGTCATTTGAAAAGTAGATGAGTGTATTATTTTAATACAAATGGGTCTAATTTAATGGGACAGAGGGAGTAATAAAATATAGCATCGTCCATCAAGATGCACATTGGTTTCAACCCCAATTGAATTAAAAGTTACTGGTGTGGGCCCAATATCTCATATATTTCCTTAAAAATGAAAGTGTGTATTTCTGCGGAAAATTTAAACTATAAAAGTATGCATTTTTATAATAAACTAGTACTTAGTGCATCGCGCACGGAAAATGAATAGATGATTAAAATTCACTATGTTTATTAAAAATGTATTGTGAGGGAATTGGTACAAATTTTACAATATATAAAATATATTTTTGACCATGAAAGAAATATCAAATATAATATATATGATGTTTAAATTATTGAGCATTTTGTGTGAACATATTCAAAAACGAAAATAACAAATTTTTTATTGACGATCCAACAATAAAAGCACATAATTGGTAGATGAATATAATTAGAAGATAAAATGACTATTACTTAATTTGAATAATAGTAGCCGATTTAGCAGTAATAATTACATTGTACTCCATTAAACTATATAACTATAATATACTCCTTTCGTCCACAAAAAACTCACATTTGTCTAAAACTATAATTAAATTATAACCTAATCAATATATAAACCCTACTAAAAAACAATAACAAAATCCATATTTTGAGAGAGAAAATATTTTAAATAATGTATGTACGAAAATTATCTTTTAACGTGTACTATTGATATATATATATATATAATTTACGAGTCAAAATTTATTTTTAGTTAAGTCAATAAAGAATCATTTTTCTTTCTCCGAAGGTTATTTCAGATCCATTTTGCACCAGCACAAAGAAATAAGGTTATTCCCTATAAATGTATGTAAGACAGCTTTCCTCAGAAGCCATTTTAGCACCAGCACAAAGAAGTAAGGTTATTTCAGATCCATTTTGCAGTAAAGGGAGAATCAGACTGATTGTAATAGGTCCAGAAGGCTTTCTGATGACTTAGCTTAGCGACTAGTCGACTCGAGAGCTGTTAAGCAATCGTTGAACTAATCGAATCAGCGGCGCTAGGGTCCTATCAGCCCAACACCGTTTAAAAATAATATTAATATTATTTTTACAGAAAAGAGAAAAAATAATTGTGGTTTAACTATATTTTGAAAACAATTAATATTTTGAAATTTGGTGCAAAAAATTAATTTTTATATATTAATAGATGAATATAGTTGCATTATTAAAATATACTATATTTATTTGTAAATTATTACTCACTTTGCCTCATCAAACGTGTTAAGAAATTAGTTTGATTTAGATGTATTTTTTATTGAGTAAAATTCATTTAATTAATTATTTTTAGATAAATTGTATATAGTAAGTAAATAGGTCGAATTAAAAAAGAAAAGAAAATAAACCTGTACAGAAAATGCTAAAATAAATAACAATTTTGTGAATCTAATTAAAGTGTAGAAATAACCTTTCAATTTTAAATAAGAACTAAAAGGAGTTGAGCAAAGCAACATAAATGAAGTAATTTCAAATAGTGCAAAACTCAAGTTTAATTAGTTTAGTAAGGAGGTCTAGTAAATTTTCTATGAAAATGGCTTATCTTACGTCATTTTGTGATATTCATAAAAATGATTTACATTTAAAATTCTTTATTTTTATTTTAATTTAAAATAATATATTAAATAAGATCAAACTCCACTAACGAAACATAATTTATTTTATATATATATATATATATATATATATATATATAAAAGTTCAATAAATTTTTACATGTTTTTCCCTTCATTGAACGTCATCACATTATCTATTGGATAATTAACTTTAACTAAATTATCGTACAATTAAATACACATAAGTTTATTGAAAATTTCATGAGCATATATATAAATATTTAGTTTTAACTATGTTTGATTATTCATTGAGAATCCAAATTTAAGTTCACAGTAAATATGCAATTTTTTTATTCAGGCTTCAATTATATATATATAGAGAGAGAATGGATGAAATGAGAACTATTTTTATATAGGACTTAAGAACCAAGTTGGATTGTTGATCTTAGTATAATCTACGGTCCAGATTAATTATGCATCAAATTTATGTATAGAATGCATTAGAATTATAATTCATTGGTTAATGAATAAAAATGCATTATTATGTTATGCATTAAAATAAATGCATTACACGTAAAATCATGTTGCATAACATGATAATGCATTTTTATTCATTAATCAATGCATTCGATATATAAATTTGATGCATAATTAATTTGGACCGTAAATTATACAATGATTAACGGTTCAAATTAATTCATAGTTCCTATCTAAGGATTAATTCTCATTTAAATGCATAGAATGCATTAAATTTGATCTATTCCCTATATATATATATATATTTATTTATTTATACAATTGATTTTTATAACTGTACAATATATATATTTATTATAAATCATGAATTCTTAAATTTATTCAGCATTAGTACTTATAAATTTGATGAATTTACTATTAATTTTATCATAATGAATAACATCGAAAGAAATAAAATTGTAAGTTCTATTTCGATTTTTAACTTTACTATAGTTGTTAAAGAAGACATGACATATGATATAATAGTTGTGAAATTTATTGAGCAAATGTATATATTTGAGATATTATTCTTTTTAATAGGTCAATATAATTCTTTGTTTCTAATGACATAATTTCCAAACACTGAATTTACAGCTGAAAAATAATTTAGAATTTTTTCTTAATATTCATGTCGACTCCCTTATAACAATGGTGAATCGATTATCTCACAACACTCTTTGTAAACGGATGAAATATTTTTTTATTTTTATTAAAAAATGTGTGAAATCATAGAAAGTTAATAAAAAAATTATCGTCGTGCATGAAATGCACGAGGTACAAATACTAGTCTTATTAAAATAATATATTAAGTGAGACTCAAACTCAATTCATTATATATTTCTATTAACATCAAAATATATTATTAAATTTTGTGTCGAGTTAGAAAGGTAAAACATTTTTGTGAACGAGGGAATAGTTGATTTTGGATGCTAAAAGATAATGATTTGAAGGTGAAGTTTGGGTTATGTAGTATTGACTATTGATTGTTTATATTTGTACAATATATATAAGTATGTGGAGTATATTGAAGTAGCAGTACTGCAGCAGGAGTAGTAGTAGTCGTCGTTTTGATTCTCTTTTCAAGCAAACAAACGCCATTATTGTTTCCAACAACACATACAAAAGAGAAAATTAGGAAAATATCATTTCATTTCCCATCATACACACTCTCACTGTCACACATGGCTACTTCTCTCAAGCTCAGTCACCTCATCACCTTCCTCTTCTTCCTCATACTCTGCGCCTGCGCCGGCTTCAACTCTAATCCAACTGATCTCCTATCTGACGGCACCCCCGCCGACCTTCCGTTGTTCCTGCGCCTTCACGCGCCGACAACGGCAGAGGAGGAGGCTTGTGAGCAGACCTACGTATACATGCATATGTGTTGTATGTCAGTACTCTATTTTCTATATCAGAATATATTTATTGTAGGAATCGAATATATATATATAGGGATGGGTTCAGGTAAAAAGAGGGTAAATGGTAGGAAATAGAAAGTGATCTTGTCCATTCATTTTAATAGATCCTACGGCTGATTTTGATTCTTTAAATTTAGAAATTAGTTATATTGTATGCGTTGCATTGTTAATCCACAATGCAATAAGGGTAAATATGTCCATTTATTATTTGATGGTTCTAGGATAATATTCAAGTTGATTTGATTCTAATTAATTACAAAACCACATTAGGAAAGAGAAAAACTTCCCTTAACCACCTATTTGTTTATTATTGTATTGTATAGTCATGTAATTTGTATTAAATATATACGTAGTATTACATTGTATAGTTACGTAATTTGCATTAGATATATATTGTACTACCATTTAACTTTTGATTGTTGGAGAAATTTATGGGATAACATAATCTTCCAAAAATATTTGAAAAATCATCTAATTTCGAATTACATAAATTTTAATTGGGAAACACAACTGAAACCAACACCGCATGCTATACCAATTTATGTCATTTTGATTCACAATCAAATTTCTGATGCATTACATTATATTTATTGTTGCATTGTATATTGTAAAGAATTATAAATTAGACGGTACTAAAATATTTCGTTATAATCTAAATGACAATGCAATTTACATATATATATCAATGCAATTCACATGTATGTGTGGTGCAACAAAATATTATTAAACAAAATAACATTGAAATTTCCACGTATATGACAATGCAATCCACATATATATATGTGGTGCAACGTAAAGAGTGCATCAATTTATTCAACTAGGCGTGATACAAGTCGCCGGACATGGGGGAGGAGCAGCAGCCACAAATGGACCAGATCATCTCCGCCGCCCTCTCCTTCGACTTCCCCCTCGACGTCGACGCCGTCAGAGTAGAAGTTCATATCTCAATCATGGTAAAACACCCCAGATTTTGTAGTCTCATCGTGCGGGATTCCGTCGGCGGCCGCGAGCACTAGCGGCGAATCGCCGGCGACCTCGACCATCACCATATCTCCTAACTGCTTCTTTCTCTCCACCTCTTCACCTAGCTTTCTTGAGCATTTGATTCAGATGAACAACTCTAGTTCTGGAGTAAGCCTCCAGCAATTGAGAAGCGTCGTCTCCCTCCGATCTAGAAAACCTATAAATCACGACCTCCATTGAAGGATGGAAGAAAGAGAAGGGTTTCCCGGTGCGGGAGAACACGAAACGTCGGCGTCACACAAAGTGGAGAGCTAGCTGGCTTTCTTCAACCAGCGTTATCACCACTTTGATTTCTTTCTCTATTGTCTCTCTCAATATAACGAATTATCACCTAATTGGTGGAAGTTTGTTATTTTCTCTATGTTATAATTACATAAATGTCCTTTTCATAATATTTATGGAATATTATATTATATTTAAAAATTAATAAATCCGAATTAATCATAACCGTTGATCTACTAAAATTAATGGTTGAGATAATTTCCTATTTCCTATTCAAAAGTCACTTTCTATTTGATCTACATCCTATATATATGATGATCAATTAAATTTGACTCGATTTTCAAGTGACGTGGCATTTAATGTAAGATAATTAAGTGACTCAGGATCAATCTACTGATGAGTGAGAAATAATTTATTAAAATGTATCACTTGATTAAGGGAGATATGAGATTAAGAAACTGAATGAGGAATTAATTCTTGTTCACATTGATTAATTCATGTATATATCAATGCAATTCACATGTATGTGTGGTGCAACAAAATATTATTAAACAAATAACATTGAAATTTCCACGTATATGACAATGCAATCCACATATATATGTGGTGCAACGTAAAGATTGCATCAATTTATTCAACTAGGTGTGATACAAGTCGTCGGACATGGGGGAGGAGCAGCAGCCACAAATGAACAAGATCATCTCCTCCGCCCTCTCCTTTGACTTCCCCCTCGACGTCGATGCCGTCAGAGCAGAAGTTCAAATCTCAATCATGGAAAAACACCCCATATTTTGTAGTCTCATCGTGCGGGATTCCGCCGGCAGCCACGAGCACTAGCAGCGAATCGTCGTCGACCTTGACCATCACCATATCTCCTAACTGCTTCTTTCTCTCCACCTCTTCACCTAACTTTCTTGAGTATTTGATTCAGATGAACAACCCTAGTTCTGGAGTAAGCCTCCAGCAATCGAGAAGCGTCGTCTCTCTCCGATCCAAAAAATCTACAAATCACGGTCTCCATTGAAGGATGGAAGAAAGAGAAGGGTTTCCCAGTATGGGAGAACACGAAGAGGCCGACGTCGGCGTCGCACAAAGTGGAGATCTAGTTGGCTTTCTTCAACCAGCGTAATCGCCACTTTGATTTCTTTCTCTACTCTCTCTCTCAATATAACTCATTATCACCTTAATTGGTGGAAGTTTGTTATTTTCTCTATGTTATAATTACATAAATGTCCTTTTCATAATATTTATGGAATATTTTATTATATTTAAAAATTAATAAATCCGAATTAATCATAACCGTTGATCTACTAAAATTAATGGTTGAGATCATTTCCTATTCAAAAGTCACTTTCTATATGATCTACATCATATATATATATGATGATCAATTAAGTTTGAATCGATGATGTGACATTTAATGTAAGATAATTAAGTGACTCAGGATCACTCTACGTTGTATGTAGATGATCGTAGTATATTTAATTTCTCTAAACTGATTCCTGATGAGTGAGAAATAATTTATTAAAGTGTGTCACTTGATTAAGAGAGCTATGAGATTAAGAAACTGAATGAGGAATTAATTATTGTCCACATTGATTAATTCATGTATATATCAATGCAACTCGCATGTATGTGTGGTGCAACAAAATATTATTAAACAAAATAACATTCTGTAACTCCCGTAATGGCCCGCTGCCTTGATGGGCTATAACTCAGGTAACGGCCTATAACAGTCCGCTGCCTTGATGGGCCATTAAAGGAAATAAATGGCCATCAATTCCTGCTAACTCCCATGTGTTGTAATGGACTTATAAATAGGTCTCTCGTGCATGCATTCCACACACAATAAACCTTTTTCATATTGTCGACTTGCTGCATAAATTATGTTTTGCATCCTAGAAGCTCTGTCCGAGCCTTGTCTAGTTCGCCGGAGCTCAGTCGGTTCGCAGTGCTGCCACCTTCCGAGACGAAGCCGTTTCATCTTTGGAGACTTCTCGCCAAGAAATAAAGAGCAATACCTGGACGTTTTCAGTCTTGCAAAGAGAGGGAATCTTGACTCAGCTTCTTTCTGTTTCTGGATTTGTTATTCTGTAATTCAGTTCCATTTCTTATTTTCCGTTGTATTCTCATTTCAGTTCTAGATTTTTTTTGTAATTCAGTGCTGTAAACCAACGGTTATGATATTGGAATGTGTATATTTGGAAGATTATTATCTTCAGGGTAGCAAATATTCCGAAATAAGTTTGAAAGTTAGACCTGAATGTCTACTTTACGCCTTGAAGGGTATGCCATGTTGTACTCTTTTTCCCATACCAAGTTTTTTCCCATTGAGTTTTCTTGGTGAAGGTTTTTAATGAGATAACAAATAATGAATATAAATATGTGTATGACATATACTCTTTTCCTTGACTGTTTTAAAAAGTTTTGGTGCTCCAAATTATTACATAAAAGATACAAGTATAAAATTATACAAGAAAAGATATCTAACATAACACAATAACTAACATGCAGCGAAAATTAAAGATTACACAACAAAATACTTTGTGCGGGTTAATCAAAACCCGCGGCTGCCTTAAGGCAAAAATCATTATGTTGAATATTACAATTACAACACAATCTATCTCTACATTCAATCCCCACAGCCTTCAATACTGTCTAGGATTAGAATGAACAATTAATCATATCTAGACTAAAAAACAAACAAATAGTATTGAATCTTTACAACCATTAAATCTGCCTAAGATACACAATACTAAACAAGATTAATTTCACATTAGACTAATCAAAACTAAGACTACTCATGTTCTTAAAGCCTCCATGAATCTCCTAACTATCTTGCTCTAATCTTCAAGGTCTTCACATCAAGGAATTGACGCAGTAGTGTTAGAAGGCATGTTAGCAACGCGCTGTGAGTAGAATGTTGATCCAATGATATTTCAAGTTTCTATCAAACTTTTCGGATCTTTGGAAGCATTAACCATGGAGTATGAAATCTGGTGGTATTTATAATGAATGTCTCTCCTCTCTTCTGTCGTGAACCTCCTTATAACCCTCATTTGTACTTTATAGAAACTACCAAAGGTAGTTATGACTCCAAAAAGACTTTCTTTATTCTTTTTATTGAGACAATCTCGTTTATAGAATAAGAATAAAATGGTGAAGGAAGACAATGATTAATAATATATAAATTATAACATAAAGTTCAAGTAGGAACATATGTATGTTAGAAGATGTCTGCTAACAACGAGTTAACATACATAGAGATGTTAGTTAGCTCATGCTAACAACAATATCATATTAACATTATTATGCCAAATTGAACTTTAACATGTTTTTATTCCATTGAGTTTGTTTTTATTCCATTGAGTTTTTCAGCGAGATTTTTAATGAGGTATGTACTTTACGCAGTAATGTCCAAGGGGGAGTGTTATAAATAATATTTTATGTGGAAATTACTCTTAGAATATTTTTGTATTTGTTATTTAAATATATCTTTGTAAAGTGAACCACTATATATATAAGAATACAAATTTTGACCCTACATTTATTTTTTTTTATGCCGCCTCATGCAGTTTCTCTTCTTTTTCCTCTACTCTATGGTCATTAATTTACACAGATAATTGATAGAATCAAACTGATATTACAACATAGATAAGTATTATTTTTAGTTATTCTAAATAAATGAAAGACTATATTAATTCATCATTAAAAATGTATTTAAAGAACAAGAATAATACTATTCCATCCCAACATTCATGACATCAATATTGTTGTCTTTCTTTAAAATGACCAAAAATTAGTAAAATATCATTAATTTAATACTCTTTCTGTCTTACTAATTTTGGTAAAACTGTGAGAACTTTTTGATCAAAGTAGACTAGAAATAACGGAACATAGAATATTTTATTTGTGAGTATTTATTAATTTGCGTGCTGAAAATAAAGTGAGTAGGAATATTGAAAGAGAGTGAGGAGTTACAAGTTTAAGTTCTTTACATCAAAATAATTGACAAGAAGAAAGTATTAGTGATAAAATGAGACAAATCAAACACTTTTAAGAAAAAAAAAGTACAAATAAACAAGTAAGAGAAAACTTATTATTACACACTGGCGAATTTAGCTCTAAAACAATTCAAATCAGAATCTTTAAAAAAGCGTGTACAAGAAAATGCTTTTACCTTTTTTCCTGAATGGACTTTCAATCAATACCTTCCAAAATGCAATCGCAAAGGTGTATTTATTTTTCAAAATATTTTTTATTGATTTATTTCGAATAAAGTGGCGTGCCCACAAAGAGAATAATGCCAATATTAAAAAAGAAACATCTTATTGGAACATTACAATTTACAATTTCAACATCAAAAAGAAAAAGTCAAAAGCAAAAAAATCATATTCGTACACACTACCAAGATGCATCGTCCATGCACATTGGTTTTAACACCAACTGAATTAAAATTATTGGTGTAGAAAGTGCAAAGACATAGGAGTTCAAATTATGTGATTGAATAAATCCTCTCTATTTATTTCAGGTCAAGATCTCATTTCCTCTTTTCTTTTTCAAACTCTGATTCATATCTTCATAAAAAAATGTTTGATAAAAAATAGAATAAGATACGTTCCGCATCATATCTAAAGGATTTATCATGCATGCATTCTCACTTTTCATATCTCCAAGTCTTGTCACAAAAAATCTTAGTTGATTGACAGAACGTTTTTGTTGATTGACAGAACGTTCTGCTACTGTCACTTTAAAAAGCAACTTTTGAGGTATCATCGCTTCGGTGAATCACTTGAGTCCTTGTACATTTTTGCTGCCATAGAACTAGACCGGTGAGCTTTTAAGCTTTTTTGAACTGAGCTTGTTTTGATGTACTGACTGGTACCTCTGGTACATTCGTAATAAAATCTTCTTATCTGATAAAAAGAAATATCTCATATATTTACTAAAAATAAAAATGTGTATTTTTTTGTAGACAAATCAAGATGTAAAAGTGAATTTTAGTTAATGAATATAATATTATTATTAAAATATACTTCACCCGTCTATAAAATTGTTATTGATTTTACCTCACCAAACATGTTAAGAAATTAATTTGATTTAGATGCATTATTTATTGAGAAGAGTTTGAATCACACTTAATTTATTATTTTTAGATAAATTGTTTGTAATGAATAATTGGGTCGAATTAAAAAAAACAATAAAATGAATCGAAGAAAAAAAAAAAACCCTTTTATTAAACTTGAAGTTGTAGTAATTTCAGATAAGCACTAAAAAAAAGTTGGGCAAAGCGACAAAAAAGTGCAAAACTCAAGTTTGATTAGTTTAGTAAGGAGGTCTAGTAAATTCTAATGAATTTGCAAATTTATAAATTCCGACAGTCGGATTTTCCATTTTTAAGGAAAAAACACTTTGAACTCCGATCAGAAAAATTTTGAATTCTCCTTTTGGTGCTTGGACTTGTACATAAAGTTCTTACTTGGACAATTCAAACATGGTAAAAGACTTTTTACTACTAATAAATCGATATTCAAAATCATTTGATTTAGGGTATTTTATTCTATCAAAGTGTTGAATTTTTAAATTTTCATAGGCCCCTTGGAATTCCTTTCAAGATTATTTGGATTATTTTTATAGATTCTATCATTTCACTGATTCGATTCATATTAAATAACGACTCATGCATAAAATGATTTACATTTTTTCATTTCGTGATATCTACGAAAATAATTTACATTAAAAAATTTTCATTTATAATCCAATTTTAACAATATATTTAGTAAAAACAAACACAACTAACTAAATACAATTTAATATAAAAATAATATATGAAGTGAGACTCGAACTCCACTTACTAACATCACAAAATCAAAAAAAATTAAAACTCTTATTGTTTAAATTTAAAATGTAAATCATTTTGGTGGATGAATGAAGTTTGGTAAAAGATTAATGATTTGAAGGTGTAGTTTGGGTTATGTAGTATTGACTGTCTGTACTTTTTGTACAGTATATGAGTATGTGGACTATATTGAAGTAGCTGCACCGCTGGAGTAGGTGTAGTCGTCATCGTCGTTTTGATTCTCTTTTCAAGCAAACAAACGCCATTATTGTTTCCAACAACTCAGACAAAAGAGAAAGGGTGAAAATTAAATATACCCAATTTGCAAAATATAGATTGAAAAAATACCCAAAAGCTAAACACACATGTACAAAATACCCAATTACCAAATATTCTTCCTACTTTCACTAATTTCCAAAACATTCTTTGACCACTTTTTGTTAATTTCCCATTATGTTGTCTCCCACCTAACCTACTCAACCCCCCCCCCCCCCCCCTGGCCCCCCCTCTCTCTCTCTCCACGCTGTCTCCCTCTCCACGCTCTCTCCCAACCCCAGCCACTCCCTCCACCGTCGGTTTTCAAGCCTCCAACCGGTGGCCTCCAAAACCTCCAACCGGTGGCCTCCAAACCTCCAACCGTCGGCAAGCACTTCCACCTCCAACCTCTGCCGCCGCCGCTGCTGCCATCCCCTGCTCTGCCCCCGCTGCTGCTCTGCCGCCGCTGCTCCTCCACCATGTCGAACTCCGACGATGAAATTCCAATGCATATTCAGGTAATTATCCAGCCTTTATCTATATAATTTGCATTCTGCAATTATGTTATCTTATATATAGAACATGTTCTTATTATATGCTCGGTCGATTGTTAATTGAATTGGTGTTATCATATCTTCATTTTTTATCACATCTGATCATAGATTATATAATTATGTGATGTTCTATACGTATCTACGCCTAGGGGTGAAAATGGATCGGATACGGGCGGATAGTGCTTGTCCCGTATCCTAACCCATATTTTTTTTCTCGGATTCGGATTCGAATACGGGAAAGCCGGATTCGGATACGAATTCGGATTATTCGGGATACGGACACGGGACGGATTCGGATCGGATTCGGATCGGATTCGGATAAATATAATCGGATAATATATTTCATACAAAAACTATTGACACAATATTTTATAAAGAACTAATACAAATTATAAGAATTATATCAATTAAAAAAAATATAATTTTTAGGAACGAGAAACTACAAAATAAATTAAATAATTAAACACAAGTATCTACCAATAATAAAATATGCATCTTGAAATATAATTTGAGAATTCAAAATCGGCAAAAAGTAGTTATATTACTAACTATTAAATAATAAATATTTATATTACTAACTATTAAATAATAAATATTTTACACACATATATATATAATATAAATAATAAATATTTTAAAAATTCGGATATCCGTATTTGTTATGCGGATAATATCCGACAAAATACGGATAATTTCGGATACGGTCGGATATTATGTAATCGAATCGGATCCCGGATACGGATTCAAATTTTCGGATACGAATCCGAATTTGACCGGATCCGAATACGAATTTGACCGGATACTAATTTTCGGATTCAAATCCGAATTTGATCGGATACGGCTTCGGATCGGGCGGATATTATCCGCCCAGATTTCATCCCTATCTACGCCACAACCGCCGGCACAGGATGAACCACCGCCGGTTAGGTCAACCGGCGGTTGTAGATGTCCCGTAGGTGACAACCGGCGGTTGTCCAATATATATGATTCTACTATTTTTATAACCCTAAAACATGTACAACCGCTGGCCAAAGATGGCTGGAAAGCATCCACCGGCGGTGGGACCCACCGCCGGTGGATGCTTTCCGGCCATCTTTGGCTAGCGGTTGTCACACATCTATGGTCTATATATTTTTCCAAGTTCTATTATGTGTTTCTTGTCTAATTAACTATAAATTTTGTAGGAATCGGAGCGTCCTTGGTACCGCCGTCCCGAATCAATTAATCGGTTATCGCACGTGAACACATATTATAGGATTGGCTTGTTAGAGATCATCAGGGACACCCTAGTCGATGTCGGGGGCCATGAGCTGCTAGAGAGGTTTCGGAACGGGCCGTTTGGCCATTTTATCGGCTGGTCACCGGGCACGCTGTCATCTCAGGCTATACATAGCCTCGTTTGTCGTGCTATATGGACGCAGCGTGGAATTTGGTTCCACATCAACGAGTCTGATGTGCAGTACACGCCGCGGGATCACGCCCTGATCACGGGTTTGAGATTTGGGCCGTCGAACTTTGACAGTACCGCCCCCTGCGATCCGAGCCGCGTACGTCTGTTCCAGATCGCGTGCGGCGGCGATCTCCGTATGACGGCTGCGGATTTGGTGAACCGCTTCAAGGGCGGAAGACGCATACCCGGAGCCGATGACGATATCTACATCGGGATAGCCCACGTGCTTGTGGCCTATATCTTCGTCTTCGGGCATGATAGCCAGAAGATTACTTTTCCGTGGCTTTGGGCACTAGCGGGCGACATGGAGAGATTCAGCCGCTATCCTTGGGGTGCGTACTCCTATAAGATTCTCCGGAACTATTTGAGGAAGATTCCGGACAACAAGAAGTACCATTTTTACGGCCCGGCATGGGCACTGATGATATGGGGATTCGAGGTGATTCCCGGGCTGGGACAGGCGGCTGGCAGACCCCGTGGAGGCGACGGGTTGTATCCGAGATGCCTTAGATGGAATTTCCGAAAGAACCCTGATACGAATGACTTGCACTTCTTCTACGAGGCTATGGAGGTAATTTTATAATTAGATGCATATTTATTTATATTAGATATTGTTATTTGTTAATTAATGTTCTTACAACGCTCGTGTTTGATGTAGGTATATGATATGATGAACATAGAGCTCGAGGAGGACGAGAGAGAGCTACCGTGGGCCCTGTCTGTCATGTGCCCGAATCCGATCTCGGTGCAGTATGCTCCATTGATCGGCCTTACTGCGAGGAACCCGGCTGAGGTGCGTCGTGCGAGACATCCGGCACCACCTGTTGTGATCGAGGAGGTTCACGGTCCTCGATCTACACGGAGCTCGAGACCTATGGTTGAGGAGATACCCGAGCCGAGCGAGCAGGCAGAGAGACCACCCCGACGTCGTCTAGACAGGGGGAAGCGTGTCCGACTGCCTCCCACTGATTCATCATCCAGCAGCAGTGGAGGTCGTCCTCCTCCGACAGATGATATGGGACGCTTCAGACGGTCCGAGATCACTGCACTAGAGAGTCGCATGCAGAGGCACATTGATACTCGAATGGATCAGATACAGAGGCACATTGATACCCGGATGGACCAGATGAAGAAGTGGATGACGGGTCTGGTCGAGAAGATGATGTGCGGCACATCACGACGGAGTTCTCCGGTGGTAGATACTCGGAGACGTAGCCCGCCGATTACTGATTCGGCTCGTCCATCGCATGCTGCAGCTGATGATGCTCGACCATCTACCACACAGCCGGAGCAGCTGAGCACGATAGCCGAGGCGACAGTCTCGTACCCGGAGCAGTTTCCACACTCCAGCGGTGGCTTATCCGGATTTACACCGATGCCCGAGCCGATCTACACAGATGCTGTCATACCTCCCAGTTCGGGTTCGGTCTTCACTTCAGCTACCGAGGACTTGGCTCGGGCCTTTGGATTAGATATCCCCCAGTCCAGCGTATCATATGCGCCGACCAGCTCTTACCCGCCGTCCAGCTCTTACCCGCCGTCCAGCTCTTACCCGCAGTCCAGCTCTTACCCCCCGTCCAGCTCTTATGCGCCGTCGAGCTCTGTCGATCCATCGGCGATCGATGCTCCATATGTGACGATGCGGGATCCCACATATTCTTTTCAACCCCAACAAGTAATTTTATTTTGTTTTCGCTTTAAATTTTTATTATACCACCTATTTTCTAGTTTCAGTTTTCTAATTTTACGCATTAATTTAAAGTTACCCGCGATGGAGCACATTGATAGTGACTTCGTGCCCGAGGAGGAGTTCAATCCGGAAGAAGTTCAATACGAGCCTCCACTTGAGCCTACGTATCCAGATGAGGAAACATGCCAAAAATTCAAACGTTTTAGGAGGATGTCTCGGAAGAAGTCAGTGATTACCATCGAGACTGAGTATCCTCTGACAGTTGGATGGTTCAAACAGATGATGGACTTCGAGGATTTACCGTGTATGCACGAGATCTATCAATCTGCACTTGCAACTTTCGTCTGACCTCTGTAGGAAATTCATGAAATTCTTGAGCTATTTTCTGACGTCTTTCATCAAACCATTCTTCCATAACAAGTCTCACTGCCTCCACACATGAGCATACAGGCAGACGTCGAGCCCACAACAGAGTTTTGTTGAAGCTTTCGGCAGCATTCGAAGTTAGAAAGCTATACCTTCGGACAGGGCACATCGATCGAGCCCACTTAGTAGGTCCAACACTCATCAGCTTATCGTATGCATTAGGCTTTGCCGCCTGTATCGCGCTCATTACTTTATTGTATTCATGTTGCCTGTATGTGTATGCAGCTTTTTGAAACAAACCAACAGTGTTCTTACCGAATCGTTTAATCTTGCCACTAAGATGATAGTAGCACAAACAGTGTTTCGCTTCAGGAAACACGATGCTGACGGCATACTCAATCGACACATGTGCATCAGATACAATCACGGTGTTCGGCGTGCTACCATATGCGCTCCTGACTCTGGAAAGGAACCATAACCAAGATTCGTGATTCTCTATCGGTCCAATCCCAAAAGCCAATGGGAAAACATGCTCGTTCGCATCCTTCGTTACTGCAACGAATAGGATGCCATTGTTCTTCCCCTTAAGGTGAGTGCCATCGACGACTATCACAGGCCTCATGCACAAAGCAAACACGGCTCTACAAGCTCCAAGAGCAACAAATAAATGTCTAAATCTACCATCAGGGCCGACATCGAGATCAGTGATCGTACCTTGATTCATCACTTTCAGCATATGTAGATACCCAGGCAGTAGCTGAAATGACTCCTCATACTTGTCGTAAATCATCTCCAAAGCTTGATTCCTCCCCCTGAGCGCAACATCATAACTCACATCCATGCCGAAATGCATCCTAAGTTCCTCCTGAATAGTCTTCGGCCTAATGATCTCATTTGCAGTGCGCATCTTCTTTGCAAAATAGGCACCTATCACCTTCGAGTGAACCTTTCTCGAAGCAATATTACCTATGTCATCCACACATGTGTGCTGTCCGCAAAATTCAGACACAGCCCACATACCCCCATGACAATGAGCACGCAAAAGGAACGAGCAGTCTAAAGACAATTTACATACCCAGTGCATTCGATATGTGTCTGATCTAATGACTCGGTACTCAGCTCGTCTCTCTAGGTTCCACAGTCCAACAGCAATACTCAAGTCTTCCTTGTCATTGTAGATCGACCCCTCAGCTAATTCTTCAAGTGTTGGGTTTTCTTCGATCAGCACGTCACATGTCGAGGTCAGAGCATTAGACGGGATCATTGGAACCATCCAATTTCTTAAACACCCTTCTGTGTTAGGGTTGTACTCGACATCACCATCGACATCTGGATACATCATCTCAAGGACTCTTCTCATACCTCCTGCCTCGTGCATCCATGCTGCAAATTCAGCGAATGTAGCACTGTTCATAGCAGCAGGTCGTTCTTCTTCAGAATCTGACGAAGAACGATCTGAACTCCCTTCAGAAGCAACATAATCCTCATCATCATCATCTTCTTCACCATCTTCGTCAAGACATGTGTTCAGATCAGGAATTCTAGTAGGTTGGTTAAACCATTCGGAAGCTGCCGCAACCCTTCTGATGTCGTCGAGATCATCCATCCAATCAGTATTCATCGATATCCCGCCTATTTCATAAGATGACAGTGCCAAATCGACATACACTGTCGGAGATGGGTGGTTCCTACACAAAACTTGGAGTTCTTGATCGGTGGTCATTCGAAATTTGATCAGCCGACCATTTCTCGATCTCGACAGATAAGAGATCTCGTATTGTGTGCCAAGTGAACTCCACATGTATTGGATGCAACCCTTCAAACAAGATATAGTGATGTTACTCATCGGTAAGGGTGCTATCCTCTCCTCGCCATTCGTGTAAGTACACCCAACCCAAGATCCTCCGGTTTTCACGTTCACGTACATGTATTCCTCCATCTGCATCAACATTTATAAGAACTTAGCAACTAAAGATAGTAAAACATATGGAAAACATGACAACCGAATGTTAAAATTGTATAATGACCGGCGGTTGTCATTGATTTGGGTTTTAAACGTGCTAAAAACCAAATATCAATGACAACCGCCGGATACGGGTCAAAAAAGGGTCACCACCGCCGGTCATGGGACCGCCGGTGGTTGCTCTTGTGCCGGCGGTTGTACTGTATTTAGGTTGAAAATATGTTTTAAACCCTAAATCTATGACAACCGCCGGCTAAAGGTGTAAATTCGGCTACGACCGATGGGTGTGACAACCGGCGGTTTTTGCTCTTCTCCGAGCGGTTGTCGAATTATACCGAATAAAATACAGAATAATGAGTAAATACCTGGTTTTATCGCAAAAATCAACTGAAATGGTCGAGCTCGAGCTAAGCACCAAACGATGGATTGATATGTTTTGAGAATATTTTAAGTGAGTTGAGGGAATGTGTTGGTCAAAACTTAATAATTATGATATCATTCAAATTTAACTAACATTGACCAAGTACCTTTTTATAACTTCAAGACGATTTTGGTGTTTAAAAGACATTTATATAATAGATTTTTATTGTTTTTTACAAAAGTGGTTAGTTTTTACATGCACATTTAGATTTTGGTTAATTTTAACATGTTTTCTTTTGAAATTGGGTACTTTCACCCATTACCACAAAGAGAAAAAGGAAAATATCATTCCATTTCCCATCAGCACAGCACACACTCTCACTCTCACACATGGCTACTTCTCTCAAGCCCAATCACCTCATCACCTTCCTTTTCTTCCTCATACTCTGCGCCTGCGCCTACGCTCGTTTCATCTCCGATCCAACTGATCTCCTATCCGACGGCGCCCCCGCCGACCTTCCGCCGTTCCTGCGCCTCCACGCGCCGGCAACGGCGGAGGAGGAGGCTTGCGAGCAGACCTACGGATTCCTGCCCTGCACCAACACCGGCCTCGGAAACTTATTCCTTATTCTGCTTTACGGCTACCTCATGTTCCTCGCAGCTACGTACCTCTCCGCTGGCAGTGAGCTCTTGCTCGAGATGCTCGGACCTGGACTCATCGGCGGCCTCTTCCTTCCAATTCTCGGAGCCCTTCCAGATGCGCTGCTTATTCTCGGTGAGTTTTTCCCCTTTTTACTGTTTAATTAAGATTTTTTGTTTTTATTTTGTTTTTCTGAAGTGGCAGATTCTGTTTCAACTGAAATAATAGTAATACGATGCTGTTACTTGAAATTTTAGAATGCCGATTCATGGACTTTGTTTTGATGATTGCAGAATTCTTACTGAACTCATGTTATTGGTAATCAGTATGCATTGGAATTTTGTCAATATTAAGTTTTTTGGAAAATATCTTCTCGAATTGGAGTGATTGGTCCACGATATGTCGGCTCCTATAGGTAGGGGGACCCGTTTGCTTTTGACGCGGAAAACTGCAGCCACTTACATGTCGGCAATGAAATTAGTGGATAAAATATTTAATCTCTCTCATTGCTGCGATATAAACAAAGTTAATAATAATACAGTAATACCACAAGTTTGTGGTGAAAAATAAGTACTTTTTCTTCTGATGTTTATACTATGTAGTATATACCCCTTCTGAATTGTAATCGTATTATAATCCTATCAATCTAGAAAATGTTTCATTTATACTCCTCTCCAAAACTTTTTACTACTGATTTATGTGAAGCTGAACCATTTCTTACAAGTGAAGAAGATGATCGAAACAATAACGCCACAAGAATAATAGTTACCTGAAATAAACTATGAAGGTAACCAAGAAGAAGGATATGATTACTGAAAGGTTCAGCACTGCGTAATGATATTTATCTCATTCAGTAGCAGTTTGGAGTTAGGACAAGTAGATATTTATGCGCATTGTTTCATTGATATGCTGCTGCCCAAGAAAACACTTTTCAAGGAAAAGTAATTCAGACTATTATACTGACAACTTCTAGTATTAGCTTTCTTTGAGGAAAAATAACTGAAGAGAGAGCATGTTGAGTACCGAGTATGTGTGTCCTTGTGTCTGTTTTCTCTTAGTTTGAGCAGGAACTTATCTTTCGCCGTTCTGAAAGTTGTTGTGAATGATTACTAAATCCTAACTAAATATGTATAAATTTTGTTTTCCTAACACTTATTAGTTAACTTTCAACTTTGTGCAAACTTTTTGCACTTTAGCAGATAAGTGCAGTTGCATTTACTTATTACTTCTACTGTTGCTTATTCAGTCTCTGGGCTTTCTGGAACCCCTGAAACCGCTCAAAGCCAGGTATCGGTTGGAATGGGACTGTTAGCTGGCTCAACCGTCATGCTTCTTACTCTAGCTTGGGGTACCTGTATTATTCTGGGAAAATGTGATTTAGAAAATTCTATTGCCGTCGACTCCAAAGACACGAAGGGCTTCAACTTAACTGGTTTGTCTTTGGCTTCCCTTCTCCCATCTATCACAATAATGTGGTAGCCCTGCCCTTATATGAATGTGTCCAAACATAAAGAATAAGCTCTAATTGGGAAACCATCATGTTTATGCAGCATTTTTCTGTTTCCAATTGACATGCCATGTTTTTTGTGCATCTGTTGTAAGAGAGGTCTGTTTTCTGCATGCTTTTGGCCTGATGTGGCCCATGTGTTTGTGTGTGTGTGTGTTCTTTATTTATTTATTTATTTTTTTTTTCGGGCAAGAATCAGTTAGGAGATTCTCATCTTGCGAACAGTTCAGGAACTTTGGGATCCACTATCCATCAGGACATCAACTCATGCGACTTCTTCAACCAAGAAATTTACATGTTTTTAAAACTGAAAAATGAAACATATGATTAGAAAGAAAATGGAATTATACTTCAATTCAATAAATAAAACTATGCTGGTGAACGCTAGAGTCTAAAATTAAGCATTTGTTTCATGTCTGTAATATATCAAAGCACACACATTTTACAAAGATGTATTGGCTCATACAGGATCTGGCGTTAGCACGGATATATGGACAAGCTATGCAGGCATTATCATGGCCATATCCGTTATTCCCTTCTTAGTTGTGCAATTGCCGCACGTGTTTAACATAAGCTCCGGAAATAACTTGGATGTTTTGATTGCCCTTCTTGTTTCTGTTTCGCTGCTAATTGCCTATTGCCTTTACCAGGTATTTTTCTTATTGCGTCTTCATAGCATATTTGTAGTTCACAGTTTAGCAGTCATTGTAGCAATAGGTTCATGGGCTAAGCTCCCAACTCCTGGGGGATCCTTTCAAAAATCATGTTCCTTTCCTAAGATGTGGCTTCTTCTATATCTATTTTTGAAGTGATTAGCCTATTTTGATCAATGATATTTCTAAGAAAAAATTAGATTCTGACATCATCATGTTCTGTATTGTCCTTATGCTCAATGTGGGATGAATAGGCTTCTTGTTACATCTATGGGATCAACATTTGATATTAATTTCAAATAGTACAATATTTTAGGCATGCTCGCCAGAGTTCAATATCTATGCTACCAAATTATAGTAACCATTGTATTTCACATATGCCATGGTGCATTTAGCAGAAAATGCTAAGCTGCATAAATGCCTACCAACTCAAGAAACATATAATGTTTAATGCTTACTGATATGCAGTTCGTAATGGTACTTTGACTAAATGGCCCAGAACATAGCCCAGAACATAGAAACCAGCTAATGTTTGTTTAAACTTGTTTTACAGGTATTCCAGCCCTGGATCCAGAATCGGCGGCTTACTTATGTAAAACATAAGCATGTCATGTCAGGACTCTTAAAGCATTTCAATAACAGTACATTGGGAAAGCTTAGCTCAGCAGACGGAAAGCCTAACGCAGAAGTATTGATGAAGTAAGTTGTCACTATCATGCAGGCTATCCCTTTAGTTTGCCATTTAGGTTCATCCTTTTCATTATTATCTATGATCTGATACTGTAGGATCTTCAAAAATATTGATGATAATGGCGATGGTTTCCTTTCACGTCCAGAACTGAAGGCTCTAATTGTTGGAATGCATTATAGTGAGATAGGTTTAGATGCGAATGAAGTAGTTGAGAAAGTGCTCAAGGATTTTGATACTTCTGACGACTCGAAAGTTGATTTCAACGAGTTTATTGCTGGAATCGGAAGATGGCTACAAGAGGCCAGAAACTCAATTGACAATTTTCACGAGGTACCAATGGTGCCATGCCATCTAATCCACATTGTTTTAGTCTAGATATTGTTATGTCATAAAACTGGGTTTCTTGTTTGGTAGGAAACAAGGAGAGAACACAATCTTTTGGGGAACCAAAGCGGAGAGAGTGGTGAAGAAGTTAAGAATTCTCGATGGAACTCGATAAAAGCTGCTCTTCTGTTGCTTCTGGGAACCGTTATTGCAGCTTCATTTGCGGATCCACTGGTGGATGCTGTGAATGGTTTTTCTGCAGCCACAAGTATTCCTACATTTTTCATATCTTTTATAGCTCTGCCATTGGCTACTAACTCAAGCGAGGCAGTGTCTGCCATCATATTTGCTAGCAGAAAGAAGTTAAGATCTGCCTCTTTAACATTCTCAGAGGTTGATTCCTTTACCATTCTTGCGGAGAGATTTAGAGTGAGACTAATTGATAGCATCTGAAGCAGTCAGTTATGTGGGTTTCGTGTTTTTGCAGATATACGGAGCGGTAACGATGAACAATGTGCTGTGCCTATCGGTGTTCTTGGCTCTCGTTTATGCCAGAGGGTTGGAGTGGGACTTCTCGTCAGAGGTGCTTGTGATCTTATGTGTGTGCCTTGTGATGGGGGTTTTCGCTAGCACCCGCACTACTTTCCCGCTGTGGACATCTCTCGTCGCGTTCCTGCTCTACCCAATCTCGTTGGCTCTCGTATACGTTCTTGACTACGTCTTTGGCTGGTCATAGATTCATCAGCTGCATCATCCTCTGATATAAGATGATGCTTCTTCAACTATTTATCAGACAATTTTATTTCGAATTGATTGCGTAGTGTTTATTATTTTGCAACTAAAGATAATCTTCAATTGAGTTAAAGTTTACATTAATTCAAAATAAATAAACAATCAGAGAAGCCAATATTGGGTTTGGGTGCAATAAGAATGTTGGAAGCCGAGAAAGATGGATAGCAATTAGTAACCAACAAGTTCATAAATCAACTCTTCAAAAGAAAAAAAAGTCATAAATAAAAGCTCTATGCATAAAATTCCATCACAAGAAATGCTAATGCGTCGATGAAGGTATTTAAATTTTGTAAACTGGGGTGATTCCAAGCAAATGGAAACATTTTCTCATAACAACTGCAGTTGCCTCGCACAACAGTAGTCGGCTCGTCTCTTCCTCTGATCCCACCACCTGCAAATTTTGCTTTGTCATATTAGACTAATCATTCACCAATCACAATATCCATATAAATTATCATAGCTTCGTACCTGGCAATTGGTATAAAATCTAGTGAAGTCTTCTGATAAATTGTATAGATATTCACACAGCCCGTTTGGCAAAAGATTTGTACATGATTCTTCAACAACCTAAATGAACAACGGCAACAACAGTGAGATCCAAAACATAAAAACAAACCACCTTTAAGGGTTAAGGCTGCATAGCCATAATATTGTTACCTCGGCAAACTGGAGCAGGTGAAGTCCTAAAACACGTTCATCGGGATGAGCCAAGTCCAACTTCCCTGTCTGTTACAAATGTAAGAATCAAAGATAACAAGTTAACCTTCCAATTTACTATGAACCTCAAGATGCGACAGCCATTTCTTTCAAGTGCAAATTAGTCCTTAATAAGAACATAATACTGAAGGAAGACCATTTACGAAAGATGGGAGAAGCTTAAAATCTACTATTACCTCTTAAGAACTCATTGTGAAATAAATAAAGCTCATAATCAAGAAGGGAGCTGTTTTACCTTTATTAATTCTTCAACATCTTTCCCTGATTTTCTGATGATTGAGCAGATACGAGCATGTGCATATAACAGGTATACTGCAGTATTGCCCTACTCATCATACGAGTCCGCCAAGAAAAACGAATTTTAGACAGCACAGATAGATAAATAGTGGATGATAAAATAGTTTTAACTGTAAAAAGATCAAATAAGAAACTTTGTACAGTAACATTTATTTACGAATTAAACAACCTGTCGATGAATGCTATTACTAATTCTCACATCTATGCATATTATGGTTGTAACTCACCTTGTCACTAAGCATCTGGTCAAAGCTAAATGTGTAGTTAGTCGTTCTGTTATTTTTCAGATCAGCATATCTGTTTTATAGACAAAAATCAAATTTTCAGAGGTTGGGTTAGAAACAGTTATTGTAAGAGTAACCTCTCTAGATCATAATATATGAGAGCATATCTCGAATACATAAAGGTAAATGATATCTGTAAGAGTAGAGGAAATACTAATCAGATAAACACAGTACAAGATGTAGTTCACTCACTTAACAGCCCCATATCCAACTGCTTCAGCAGTCGCATCAAGTTCCTCTTCAGTCCATTCCTTATCTTTGCCTGGCATGCATAAGGGAGATACTTGAGTCGTTCATTACAGGGTTATTTGGGAAAATACATGCATACATCAACTAACCTCTTTCAATTAGAGCTGCTTTGCATCTACTTTTGGCTTCATCCAGCAAATCGACCAGTTTGACGGTCTCAGTACTGCGAGTCCGGAATCGTTTTCCATCTTCTCCAAGAACAAGACCAAACCCAACATGGCTAGCTTTAGGATACTTACTATCTTTGGCTGGAAGCCAACCAGCTCGTTTTCCAGCCTGAGAAGCATCCCTAAGCTCTCAGTATCATTTGAGTCAAGGGAGAGCTAATATAAAGACACAAGGAACCATAAGCTAGGTGTAAGACATTCAGACTTACAGCAAAAAGCATTTCAAAGTGCTCCCTTTGACCAACATCAGTAACATATATAATCCATTCAGCCTTTTCCTCATTTAGTCGGTACCTACATATTTGTAAATGCAACGTCAGTAACATATATAATCCATTACAAGTTTCTATAACTGTAATATTGGCATTCCTAATCAAACACTTGTATTGCTTTGCTACTAGTCAAAGGCACCATCATTATAGATACACACAACAAAGTTAAATAAATTAAGTTTTCAGCGGATTATCTGACTCTATTTCAGACTAGGAGTAAACTAGTCTGACCACGTTGTATACTAGTATATACTAGATAGAGTAGAAATTTATATCAGAAATAGCCTTTCCTAACAGAAGATATATTATGGACATGAAACGCGATAACTCACCACAGAGCAGCAAGATCCGTTGATGCATAATTGAACCCACCATCCCTCTTTACAACAATAAGGGGTATGTTTTTTCCTTTAATGAAGATAACACGAGCACCTTCGCTATCTTCAATTAATCCCTCTTTATTGAGTAACTCCAGAGCACCAGGAATGTAGGGATTATAAAAGCTCTCTCCCTGAGAAAAGGAAAACAGATTATATGAAATGTAAGGCGCATAGAAGCCAAAGCCTTCAAAAACACCAGTCTAAGCAACTTGAAATATAGAAGCTTGCACACCTTCTCCTCCAACTGAACTCCAAGACGGTGATACACCTTTTCAAATCCACCTCTACTGATTTTACAAATTTCAGCCCATGCCTTTCTGTACTTATCATCCCCAGCCTGTAGAATGGATAAATGGAAATATATAACATCACATACAAAAAGTACACACAGAAACCTCCAATTTATATAAAGTCGAGATAGAAATAGAACACTTCTACAGGATCATTAGGGAAGACATATCATGTAGTCTACCTGAAGACTGACAACTGCTCGCTGGGCCTTTTCCTTGAAAACAGGGTCACCATCAAATCTTAGCTTTGATGCCTTGTAGAATGCCTGAAAAAATAACAATTGAGAAATAGATGAACTCCAAGCAGCAAAATCCATAACAATTTCAATAAAATGAACACATGTATTTATATTTAAAATTAGAAGTTTATCCTGCAATAGTATTAGCAAAGACTCATAAAATTGACTGTTAACCAACCCAATGAATACAATAGCTGGAGAATATTACTACACAAGATATGTTAAGAACACAGGATATGCAAGTTCGCCTCTTACCTCCAAGTCTCCTATGGCTTGATCATTGACAACTTCTATGTCCGGAAACTTTTCGAAGAGGAACTCAATCAACATACCAAACTGGAAACCAATGAAACATCATTAGCATCTAAGAAGATTTATAAAGACAATACATCTACCAGATATAAACTTCATAAGAGAGTGACTATGATCAGTGTCGAAGACTCATGAGGAAATTCTTCATCTTCTACAGTTATACCAAATGGACATTTGTACACAGCCTATAGGTAAGTTGGAACAAAACATCTTCGGAACTTATAGGGTTACCTTAATAAATAAACAGAAAACTGAAGTTTATAAATCGAAATTTAATTAAAAACCTTCACTTGCGCAAGAATTCTAACACAAAATAGAATCTCCAGTTTCTCCAAACAGAAAAAAATGTTTTATCAAGGTCAAAAATTCAAAATTGGTTTTGCTTTGACAACTTCATACATACAAGTTTCAAATAACAAATAATTCAACATTAATCCATAAATATAAATTAATCTCTTTGTGAAAGATGGCACTACTACTTCGAATTAGTAAAAAAAGCTAATTAAACACCTGTGTCCCCCAGTCCCCAACATGGTTTCTTCGAAGAACCTCCACATTTGAATATTCCAGCATACGTGCCAATGTGTCTCCAATGATAGTTGACCTTAAGTGACCAACATGCATTTCTTTTGCTATATTAGGTGAGGAAAAATCAACCACGGCCCTTTTGACCAAAAGCTTCGGAGCCCAGATTTCAATACCATCTATTAGCATTTTTTGAATGCTCTGCACAATTTAGGGACGATTTTCAGGTCCAGCAATTTAAGTTATTTAACTAAAGCATCATCACTGAAACTACCTTGGCTATCCATTGCCGTGACAATTTAACATTTACAAAGCCAGGTCCAGCAATTGAGCTTTCATCTATCATTTCTGATGGAGGGAGATTTGCTTTAATAGCCTATAAATAAACAAACAATGGATCATCTAATATAACAGCGTATGAACTGACTGATATAATTTTAACAGTTTGACACCATGATATAGTAATAGCACACATATAATTATACTTTTAGCATATAAAACAACACCATTAGGTATGTGTTAATAAGCAAACATGTTTGTCAAAACCTGTCCTATTTGTTGGGGATTTTTATACTGGGTACTCCTTCCTTTAACTTTTGACCACAAGCCCATTGCATTGTTGCTGTACAAAGAGATAAATTAACAATTTTTAATAAAAGCTCGTGCAATACAGTATGATTATATGTTACCAGTGATAATGCTTTTAAAAATTAATCCAAAAGTTCAAAAGCAAACCAAGTACCCTACTAGAAACGAAGAGAAAATTTTGCATAACATGAAAAGTTAAAAAGGCAATACCATTGGTAATCACCAAATTTCGAATTTTGACAAGGAGCAATAGCAGGATCAATGGCTGACTCCTCCGGGACTGTTACTCTCAAAGCTTCTTCAAATAGGTTTCCTAGCTGTTCACGAAGACTACCACCAGCAGTCCCATGATCCTGTTAAGGTTACATTAAATAAGAACTCGCAAAGAGGAAAAAACCACATTTGCGGCCTGTTTCAGATTTTTTAACCGCAGCAAATACTCATGTGCACATGTAGAGCTCACATGTAGATAAAATGTCTTTGGATGCACTAGCAACACCCGTGCTTCCTCAACAAGAGGTTAAGCTTATGTAATAAAATAATAATAATAGTAACTTACATTCGACATACTTGTCAACGATGGTGTCTTGGCTCTGAGGACTATTCTTTGCGAAGTTCTAACAATACCTGTCTAATTTTATGAGAATAACAAGAAGATTAATCAACAAACCATTAATCTAATATCGACACACAAATTCTGGTACCTCCTTTTTTATGCTAATTTTGAAATCTTTTCTTTTGTCTGTTCATATTTACATCTCTTAGTTTTTCGTCTGTTAAGCTATTATATAGTATGGAGTATATCCTTATTAATTAACCGTAACAATGCTAGTTCACATTGCGTATTATATTCCCCAAATTTGAGCTGATGTCTTTTTCTTCCTTTTGCACTCATCATTCACTCTAGATAAGGAGTAGCACTGACATTCTTTCAAAAGCATAAAAGAATAAAAACAATGGGGAACAATCGTTGATATCCACATAAGAAGCATTCCTAAAATCTAGTCCAAATCTATTTCCAGAAAGCTAATTCAAAAAATTTCAGTAGTATAAATTAATAACTTGCAATCTCCATCACATGCAGGTAAGAGAGGGAGAGAGACTTACAGTTGGTGGAAATTTTGGGGAGTGAAGAAAGAGGAGAGAGAGTTGCGGAGGAGAGAAAAGCAGCACGAACGAGAATAAATTGGGAGGAATTCATCCGTGTGTATTTATATACAGACATATATGTATATTATATCTGTGTAAAATGGAAATGGAGTGAGTGAGGGACTTTAGACTTGGTTTAGGCAACTCCGCTTCAATTAGGGTTTCCATCGATTTATTATTCCCTGAGACGATTACAAATGTTTCTTCAATGTCACCCAATCATATTGCGCCACGTCCAAGTATTGACTTGACTCAAACAGAGTCAATAAAATAAATTAAAAAAATAGAACTAACAATGATTTTTGACACAATAGATTAAGATGGAAGCTTCCCCTCAATGTTTTCATCTTCTTCCCAGAAAATGCGATGGAGAGAATTTTCTTCGTGTTCTTCAGTTTTTGAGTGCGTGGACTTCAAGTTTTTATTTCTGCTAACATTTTATTTCAATCTAATTGTAATTGAAAACAAGAACTCAAAAATTTCAGACAATAACGAACTTAGGTTTCAGATTCCCTCTTGCTTAAGGTAGATCATAAATAATGCAACATTTCATCAGCAATATGATATAGTAGCGTGATTCTCTAGTTGCATTCGAATTTTTCAAAACTTATGACGTATATTCGATCACCTAAACTAATATATTCTTATATCAAACTCAATTACAAGAATATTCAAATTTAATCACTATTCACCATTGTTATACAAGGCCAATGCATATTCCTATACTATCAACACATGTGTTAATTAAAGTAATTTCACCACCAAAATCTTTAATAAATGGCTAAGTCCTACTAATTGGTGGCCAACAATAATAAGAGATGAAAGAGAAAAGCTCTTTAATGAAAAGTATAAAATGAAACATAATTTAGAGCACAAGATCAATATATTTGAGCAAGAGTTCATCCAAAACTAAGTCTACAAATTAGTTTATGATAGTAATAAAAACTAAAAACAAAAGAATGTTGTTCTTCCACATCTCGAAGATTTCAATTGCAAATAATCAAAAGAGAAATAAAAATGAGAGAATAGTTAGAAGTTGATTTCCCAATCTACTTCCACGAGCTCTCGTTCTTCCTTTCCCGGAGATGAACTTTCTTCATTCCAAAATGACTCCAGCTGCTCCCATTTTCTCTCTCTATTTTCTCCCCTTCATGTATTGCGGCTATCCCCTTCTCACAACTACTAGGTTTCCATAAATAGATGACTCAATTCCCTAAGTTGTTCTCTAGCTAATTATTGAATTTTAGTTTCACTCCAATTTTGTCTTTTTGCTAGCCTTTAGTTGCCACGTTTTTGTCCACCTTTGACTTCAGTTAAATCTAGCAAGCTCTCTCTCTTTTAGTTGTTGTATCCGCACAATAGTGACTCACAATGCTGCAATAGAACTCCAACACAATTCATTTTCTACACCAAAACAACCCTTATTAAATAATATCTCTTCTCCAAGACACAAACACAAGTTCTAAAAAAAATAGGACTCCAACGACAATAACAAACATCAAGACTCACAACATGAACAAATGAAAGGAAAAAAGATATACAAAATAACTCTTATTCAAGAGTAATCAAAATCACGAAAAAATAAAAGGAAAAAATAGAAAAATAGGTTGGATGCACCAAGCCATCCGTCCACAACGCAGGCTCCCATGCAAACTCGCTTGCCCATGCACAGTCTTTTGTAGGCGGGATATTGTCTTGCGAGTTCCCCCGTCCCAGCACGGGAATAGACAACGATCTCCCGAGTAGCGAAACCTTACCCAAGAGACTGAGTTGTAGTTGTTCTGACGTTGTTACGTTTTTTAATTGTCAAATTAATATTATAAATATGATTTTAATTGTCACATTAGTAACATTATAAGTATGATTTTCTATTTTACTTTATAAAAGCTATGCTTGACTTTATTTATCTTGAGATATTATATTTAATTTTGAGATACTGTTTTATTTTTGTTAGCTTTAAAATTGTACTCAATTCTTTTATGAAAAATATTTTTTATTATTTGATGCATGAAGAGTACTATTTCTTTTTTAGAAACCGACTCTACAAAACACTTAGGGGGTCACTAGTATGAATAAAATTTAATAGATTGAAATGAACTTTGTAATGAAATAAAGATGGGAAAAGAATGAAGCAATTCATTCTATCCCGACTCTTGGTATTCTAAGAGAATGAAAAAGCTCATTTATAAATTATTTATGATAATATATGTATGTTATATTAACTTAGCAAGTTCGTTAACTAGTTCGAATAAGGTTCGCAAAAAATATGAAACTCGACTCGATTTTAAGGTTCCTGAACAAGTTTGTTAACAAAGTTAATGAACTATTCGAAACTCGACTTGATAAAATTATATCCGAATATGTTCACGAATATTTCGAATCGAATACCATAAGGCTTGAGTTCGACTCGAAAAATAATTCGAGCTCGGTTTAAAGCTTAAGTTCAATTCGTTTAGTGAACGGAGGACTTTCGAATGAACTTTTATCAAGTGAAGCTCAAATAGTTAACGAATGTTTTGATTCACTTAACCCGGTATATTACATTCGTTGGTTATGCAAAAAAGCTACTCAAAGGAATGAAGTGATTTTAAAGTGCCATGTAGGATTAGAATCATAATCGTATTAATCATATATAGATACTAACACCAATTTCAAATTAAAACAAATAAAAAATGTACAAAATCCATGCATCAACCGAAAACTTCATCAATTATAAAAACTAAAAATGTTAATTGCTACATTTTCACGATAAGCTTTTACATTCTCATTGTCCCATTTGATGCGCAGAGCTCCACTACTGATTATCTATACCGTCATACATGCCAATGGACTGGTACTACAATTTTCATTTTAAGTGAATTGTTCTCCAGACGTTGCAACCTTCCATGTGAAGGGCCGATCAGTTTCAACCATATGTGGTGACAAACGATAATGATACTGATCCATATATTGAGTGAGCTACCTAACTTATCCTAATTCTTTTTATAGATTAAATCATTATTATTCTAATCTTTAATGATAATCTATTTTATAGGGAACACAAAAAGTATTTGATGACAATATTTCCTAGGAAATGCTAAGAAGAAGATATAGATACAGGATGAACGCAATCAATCATTTATTGGTTGGCTACGTTAACGTGTACCTTAAAAATATTAGATATTCATCACATATTTTATGATGGCGGAGTTAACATTAATACTCCATTTATCTATCTTTTGCAGGTTGCAAACTCAAATGTTAGCTCTAGTAATACGTTGACAGAAAGATTGAGAAACTTATTTTATGGGCATATGAAACAAGTTCTAGAATATTCTAGTTACTTGGTAAATTGTGTTACTTTCCATACAAAACAACGAGATGAAATCCGAATTGTTTATAATTCTGGAGTTAGCATACGTGCTAATGTTATGCAAGTTTCGAGTGCCAATGACAAAAAGCCAATCGAAGTGGGCAGACAATAGAACAAAAGGTGTAAGGGTAGATAACCTTGGTTTCACCTTAGTCAATTTGAAAAAAACGTGGTACAAATATGACCCCTTCATTTTGGGAAGTCAAACAAAACATGTGTTTTATATTTATGATCCTGAAGATCCAAAGTGGTTTGTGGTTAGGGCTATCAATTTTCAACACGTCACAATAACTCGACATGAACCGACATGAAATTAATGAGTTTTGGTTGATATTTATTGGATTCGGGTCCTTATCAGGGGCCACCAAATAAGAACCTAAAATTTTTGGATTGGGTTCGGGTTGACTTTGAGATACCTAAAGTGTATAAAAATAATATTTTATATTATCGTTGATAATATATTTTAGCATAATTATGATTCATTTTATCAGTTTTTCATCTCATGTTTGACAGTTTTATTATCTCCTTTTCGGTTCGGGTTGGGTTCGAGTTGTGTCATTATCGCGTTTGGACTAACAGTCGTGTCATTATCGCATCGGTTAACCCGACAAAAAAGTGTGTCAGTTTGGGTTCGGGAGGGTTCGAGTTTGCACATATGGAATTAAGGGGGAGTCGCATAAAGTGTGCAGATTGAAGCAATCCCCGAGGGCGTAGTTTAGTTTTAGGTTGGGTTCGAGTTTGAGTTTACTATATCCTTAACATGTCAGATTTGAGTTTGACCTTAACAGGTCGAGTTGTTATCATGTTGACCCGATAACGATCCAACTTGACCCAATTGTCACCCCTACTTGTGATACTTGCTACTCCTAGAAAACATTACCAAGAAATGACCAACCATGATGATTTAGGAGACATTTTAATCAATCTCCAAAGTTGCATGACCAAAAGTATATCAATATTATAGTCATTGTGTAAAGTACTAAGAAATGGAGATGTTGACTTTGAGTTTGCTCGAAAAGAAGGTCAATAAAATAATCAAACTTACCTATAAATACGGGGTGGGGGATGACAGTTTTAGTCGCCCATTTCTTAGAAGATGACCCTTCTCTTCTGCTTTATCTTTCCTCTTCTTTTCTTCTTTTTTATGCCATTTTCGAGTATCGAGGTTGTACGAATTTGAGAATTAAGGATCGATTCAAGTCAAGGTACGTCAGGGTAAGGTCGAAGGTAGGCATGGAGCTTGACAAAGGTGGCTCAGCCGCCATCGAGTCACCGCCGCGATCGCTCCGAGGCTGTCATTTTCTTTATACATTTGATCAATCGAACGCCGAAGGTCCCTTAAGGTCTTGAGTTTCTGATCATAAGATCTGTTACTCTGTCGGATTAAATTTTAGATTTGGATCACGTTAAGATCATCATATCATGATTTATTGCATTGTTTTCATATTTTTCTAAAGGGAAAATATTCATGGTCAATCATTTTTTAATAAAATTTATAATGCATGTAGAGAAAAAATATAGGATTTTTTAAAAGAGGTTTCATTAATTTTTATCGGTCCAATTTTCATAGATTTGAAAAAGATTACGAATCTTCTCGAGTAAGTTTCGAGGTAAAGTTGCATATTTTAAAAATATTTTTACATATTCCTATATGGAATAATGTCCTGAGTATTTTTTCCTTCTTGGTCAAAGTCATTTGAAAGCCCGGTTGTTGCCAAATTAATTTATTACGTGTTAAAAGGATAATATTAAGTAAAAATTGAGTGCTACTTATCTATACTTCCTTTTTGGAAATTAAAGCCAAAATATATTCCCTATGACTAACAAGTACTTAACACTGATATTTGAGCTTATAAGGATTTACGTTTTCCCGTAATCGAGGAATTTCATCGGTGAAAGGTTGAGGATATATATACATATTTTGAGTTATTAAGCTATTTTCTTAGATGAAAAATGCATGGATCTCTGTTAAAATGTTTTCACGGAGGTATCGACTGTTTAATGATTTTATCGACCGCCAGGGGTTCTTATTCGGCCTAACACATCAATTTAAGGATTGCGATCACTTTAGTCTCTACTTCGGTGGGTTGATCACCATCGGGTTTTGACTCATGCTATGTTAGGGTGTACGGTTCGCCGAGTCCTATTTTACTGAATGTTTATGATCTGTCGGTGGTAAAAGACTCGGGACATAATATATATAAGAGTAACGTCATGTCAGGTCATGTTTAATTTATGCACAAATGTTTTGCTTACTTAGAAGTTATTTTTGTTTTAAAACCTTCTAAGGTAAGTATACTGAACAGAGACTATATTTTTCGTTTTATGAAAAACCCAACTGAGTACACTAGTACTCACCCCACATTTTCCAAAATTTTTCACAGGCTAAGGAAGCAACATGATGTGTGTGGCTGATGAATGGTGTTATTGGGATGACGATTGCTTCTATACATAAGAATTTCCGTTGTCATGCTCACGTATGTTATGATATTTATGAAATAATTATCATCCACATATATGCGTGTGATAATATATATGTTTAAACTCTAAGATCATTCCCTCATTCCACGAATGCCACATCGGCCATTATTAATAAAGGTTCATGTTATCATATTATCATTGTCCATTTCATGCATACACGTTCATAGGAGAACTTAGAAGTAGTCGGCCCCTCTTGGACGCTCAACTCCTCGGCCCCTCGTGTAGTGTTCGAGCGAATGCCGACCACACTTGGTGAGCTAGGTGTGTGATTTCTTTTGGCGAGCTAGGCTCACTAACCTCTGCTTTTGATCGACGGTTCATATTGGACGATTCGCCCTCTCAAGGATTTTGGATTACCGTTCCTATGAGACGAGCTGTATTATCTCCAATCCTGTCTTTCATATTGGATGATTCGGCCGCTTGGGATTCTGGATTACTGCTCCCTTGTATCGAGTTGTATTATCTCCAAATTGTATATGATTCATTTTAGCTTCATTATTATAGACATTACCTTTGCATTGGTTAGCTATATGATTGTAAAAACGGCATAGTCAATGTTATAGAGGAGATGCTGCCCGATTTTCAAGGACAACTCTCTTATATAATGCACACGAACATAATGCCCCCTTTCTTCCCTGCTTCTTTTATCCCCGCCCAATCAAATCCTTGGCGTGTGCGTCGTCCCTCGGGATTTGGGACGTGACACTTTTATTGTGATTTATGTTTAAATTTTGATATTCTATTTATTTGGACTTAATTACTCATGTTTCTCTTAAATTTTATGTGACAAATTTGTAGTTGGACAGGGCTTCGCGTGATAATAATTATTCAGGAGCAACTTCCTCAGCTAAGAGAGGAAATATTTTATCTTAATAATTCTGATCAGAGAAGAGTTAAAGGGAATACCTGACCTGACCATTAATTTCAGTAAATACGGTCAACCTGTGGCCAAAGTTATGTGAAATGTAGAATTATTTGGGCTTCTCACTCGTGATCATATAAAAGTAAACATTGACATATTGAGAAATATACTCGATGATGTGAAAATTTTGATATGTGAAACAATGAATGTAAGTACGTGTGAATTACATGTTTTAACTTTATATGATTATCATGTAATAACTTTGTGTGTATATTTAGTGATTTATAATATATATATATATATATCAATATATATAAATTAATCGTTGTAAAAATGGAAAAAATAGTTATCTCTGGAAGTTTATTTCTTATACTTTTTGTTAGTCCCCAGTCATATAAATTCAATTTGCATCTTAATAAATATTCCCATAAGTTTTTTCTATTTAGCTGATAAATTAATAAACTTTAAGATTTTTTATTTATTTTTCCCAATAAATATATAAACTTACGATTCTTTCTTATTTTTTTTCATGAAGACATTCTTCGATCATGTTTAAGTTGATGTAGGATATAAACTCTTATTTTAATATACACGTTAATATAAAACAAGAACGAAAATGTTATATCGCAAATCAGTTTAAACTTGATAAAAAAAGTGGGTCGTCATGGGAAAATTAAAAAAAAAAATCATAAGCCAAATCGAAAATTCATAGAAAAATAAAAAAAAAATCTCAAATGTATGTACAAAATTAAAAAGTCATGAAAAAAATTAAAATTTGTTAAAAGTATTTAAATTTTGGACAATTAACCCAAATTAAAATAATTACCTTTAAACCCCATTCTTTTAAACTCATTTGAGAAAATAATTTGCTTATGTTTTATTATGATGTGAAACTTATTTTTATTATACATTTTAAACATAATTCGTAAAAAAACACAAAGTAGTTTTTCCATTAAATTTTTGCATAAAATTTAATTTTTAACAATTCTCATCAATTACAATATATTTTAAATTTAATTTTTTAAAACTTATTTTATGAAACTGCTTTAAGTTCCAATTAATTTTATTTAATAAAAATTCAAAAAAATTATTTCATTCACGCATTTCGAATATCATTGATTTTTTTTTTTTAAACCTACCACTCATGTGCAATTAGGTCCTACCATTATAATGATGACTCGAAATGAAATAATCCATTTGTCCTATTAATATTTAGACTCATGTGCAATTAATTAAGATAGTTTTTGTGCATTAATTAATTGTCCATTAATCAATATTTAGCCTTAAGCTTAATTTGGTGTATCTTCTTAGTATTATATATATGGTATTTGAAATATGTAATTTGTAATTTTAGGTATTTATAACCCTGGGTAAACCCTAGTGACTCTAGAGGAACCCTAGGTTTTTGTAACCTCGCCGTTCAATAAAATATGTTCTGCTCTCTACCCGTGGACGTAACTAATTGGTGAACCACATAAATTTGTGTCTTCTTTATGTTTCTGTTTCTTATTTTCTCAATCAATCATATTTAGTTACAACAAACTGGTATCAGAGCTATGTCTAGAATTCTAATTTGTTCATCTGACGTTGTAATGATGCATTTGAGAATTCTAGTCAAGGTGGAGATTTGTTGGTACGCCTAGAATTCTAGTTAGTATTGTGCATTGATTAATTGTCCATTAATCAGTGTTGGGTCTTAAGCCCAATTTGGTGTATCTTCTTAGTACTATATATATGGTATTTGAGATATATAATTTGTAACTCTAGGTATTTGTAGCCCTGGGTGAACCTTATAAATTTGTAACCTAGCCGTTTAATAAAATATGTTCTCTCTGCCCGTGGACGTAGCCAATTGGTGAATCACGTAAATTTGTATCTTCTTTACGTTTTTGTTTTTTATTTTCTCAATCAATCCTATTTCATTACAACAAACTGGTATCAGAGCCAATTTTGTTACAACAGGAACATTCTAGAATTTTCTTGATCACTCTACATGGTAAAATGTTCCAAAATTGTATAGAAACATGTACAAAATCATAGAGTTAGTATTATTCTCTAGAATCTCCAAGTAACTAGAAGGTCTTGGAACCTCGTAGATAGTTAGAATGACCTAAAACATGAGAAAGATCTAAAAGTCTTCCCCACTTGTATAAAAAGGACTTTGACCATTCATTTGTAATCATCAAGGAATTCACAGAATACAACTCTCTTCACTCTCTTAAACTCTCTAGCATTCTTCTCTTATTGGTCAAGTGACTTGGTGGAAATGTTGTGTAGCTAGTCTCAGGGCGAACTAGCCTAGGACTGCACGCCGAACTTTGAGCGGCTTAATTATTGGTACATGACAATTGGTATTAGAGACACGTTAAGTGGTTCTAAGTATGTTCGCATTCAATAAGTTTGCTATTGGGTTGGAAATGAGAGATGGAGAACGAATCATATGTGATCGAGAAGACGAAGATGAGGGACAAGTCTGTAGAATAAGGTGTATCCATGGAGACTTGAGTGGCTCAGATCGATGGGATCATGGATGATCATAGTGGATTCTTCAAGGAGGTGGTTGAGAGTGTCAAGACTATTGAGGAAACGAGCGAGGAGCTCGGGAATCAAGTGATGGGGACACTCAATGAGATAAACTGAAACATGTGAGAGGAGTTGAACACAATAGTTTGAGAAGAAGTAAGCGTGACATTTGCGAGCATCATGGCTAGGTTGAGGCCATGGGAGGAAGGACGACACTATTCCAACAGGTCATCGCTAACAGGGATAGGGGTGGTGCGGCACCTCACTGGATTGACATTCTTAAACCATTCTTTCAAAGGACAAAGGAATGCTCTGGAGGTGGATGACTTCATATGGAGCATAGAGCGGTACTTTGGTGCCGCCAACATAAGTGATGACGGTACTAAGTTGCAAGTGGCCATATCCTACCAAATAGACGTGGCCCTACTTTTTGTGGAGGCATCGAGAGAAGAACATAGAACGAGGCACGTATCAGATGTCGACGTGAGACAATTTTAAGGTCGAGTTCAAGTGGAAATTATACTCGGAGAATGTGGAGTTCGTGGCTCTGTCGAGGCTAAAGAACCTCACACACTCATCAACGATTAAGGAGTATGTCCATGAATATCAAAAGATCATGTTTGAATTGCCGAATATTACGGACGAAGAGGCGTTCGCATTTATAGACGAACTCAAGTCGTGGGTGAGGCTTGAGGTACAACAAACGAATGCTCAGAATGTGTCTGAAGTCATCGGGGTGACCGAACGGTTGGTGGATTTGAAGATGTCGAGTTTCGGATGGAGGACGAGGAAAAATATAGGGGAGAATACCCACTAAGGATGAGACTGAATGGCCAATTCTCGGGAAAATAAGCGGATGAGTCGGGTAAGCCCAAAGCGTGCAAAATATGTAGTGTCACTAACCATTTGAAATTCCAATGTCTGTTTGGAGGGATGTAGGTGGTCGTGGTTCAAAGGTCAGAGAAAATGGACTCGAAGGTGGAAAATCCAGCCTTGGGATCCTTGTGAATACTATGTGCGGTAAAGTTCCGAGGGGAGTCGACGAAGGGGCTAAAAAATGGGTTGATGTATGTGGAAACCTTGATTAGAGACTCAAAGGTTAAGACTTTGGTAGATGCGGGTGTTATGCACAACTTCGTGCATGAGGGCGTAGTCAAGGTGTTGGGATTGACATTTGTCCCAACAAAGGGATTAGTCAAGTCCATGAACACTACAACCAAACCGGTGGCTAAGAAGGCAAGAGAAGTTTGGGTACTGATTAGGAAGTGACGTGGCGCTTTATCATTCACATTGGTACCCATGGAATACTATGACATAGTTCTCGGGTTGCAATGGTTCGTCAAGTATTGATTTTCATTGTTCCATAATTGAATTCGGGGAGAAGACGAGTACCATTATGGTAAAAATGGAGGTCAAGATATCGAGGGCCTTATACTCCATGCAATTCAAAATGAAGTTCAACACTAGGAAGTGGTCTCTGAGTGACTCAAGGCCATGATGGCGGAGGAGGAGCCGATAATTTATCTATCATACCACATGAAAGAACAATTCCAGGATAGAAAATATTAGCAAATCCACCTTTGAACACCCCTATGGCGAATGAAACCCTATGTTAAGGTTTTGTTCAAATTCACCTTTGACATTTTGCATCTGTTGCAACTAGCCCCTCGCAAATAACGAACATTACGTGCATTTGAGTCATTTCATCAAACAATTTATTTGCATCTCATCTACCTCTACATCTGCGTGGTAGCCAATTCTCAGGCCTTCTCCAATACTGGAGTCCTCATCACCTGTGTCAAGAACTTCCTCGAAAGCAGGAGAATCATCATCATCCTCCTCAAAGGCTTCACTAATTTAAGCGATGCCCTTATTACTTGGCTCTTTTGCACTTTATACTGTGTTGACTCCAAAGACCTCATCCAAGATTGAAAATTGACTTGAAATGAGATTTATTATTTGTTTCTTGGCTTCAAACTTGGGACAGAATGGCAGAGCTTTCACATTATTGCAACGGAGGTGAACGACAATGAATTAGAATTATCTTTTTCTACTTCTAATATAAAGTTATTTATGAGCTTCTTTTCTAGGCTATTGTGATGAAAGATGAATCTCAGAAGTATCAAGAAGAATCAATATGTTATGATTCCGCAAAATAGTGGTGTTTCAGTCAACCATAGAAATAGTCATTTACGATCAATTGGTTAGTAAAATTGCAATTGAGGCTTATCTTATTTGCATAGATAAATGTCATTTGTGGTCTATGTTTTCAAATCGATCACCATTTCCAGTGTTGGAGAAAGCCCGAGAATTGGCTTCCATGCAGATGTAGAGGTAGATGATATGCATATATATTGTTTGATGAAATGGTTCAAAGGCACGTTAACGGTGTTAAATTATTTGTGATGGGCTAATTACAACAGATGTAAAACGTCGAGTGTGAATTTGAACAAAATCTTACCATAAGGGTTGATTCGCCATAGGGGTGTCCACTATAAGGGTGAATTTGCTACTTTTCCCTTCAGGAATATCTTGGACGAGAATCGAGAGTTCAAAAAGGTGAGGTTCGACTACATGGCAAGAATGATGGATCATGTAGGTGATGTCTAAAGTAGGAAGGTGGAGTTTGCCGTGATTAGTCAAGCCAAGACCAATGTCAAGAGGAGGACATCGAAAGGCTTGGACAAGTGCATGGTGGCGTGACTGACCGTGGATGTCAAGAAAGAGGGCACGACTCGAAGAATACGAGGCGAGTTACACTTCGACAAATCAGATCATTTTTCTATTGGAAGAGTTGAAGGAGACTTTTTTGAAGGGCGCATGACTCGAAACTGTCGGAAAAAAAGCGACGGGAGATAAATTCCAAAGAAGGAGATCGAAGGATGAGTAAGCCACTCCCTCAATAATGTTAGGCGATTTGATCCTTGAATAAAGGGCACATCCAAAAACCGGAGGGACTGACTCAAGGAGTACCAAACAAAGGTCGCATCAAGGATGAGCTCGACTTATGTGGGGGAGAATGTGACATCCCGCTAGTGCTACCTATCCTGACTTGGCAAGACTACATAGGAACCTTCAAGAATTTGCTTGATGACTCTTGAACATGGTAGAAGGTTGTAGAATTTTATAAAATCATGTAGAAGATCATAGAGTTGGTAGAATTCTCTAGAAAGTCCTAATGGCTGGAAGGTCCTAGAACCTTGTAAATAGTATGAATGACATAGAACATGAGAAGATCTAGAAACCTTCCTCAACTTGTATCAAAAGGCCTTTAACCATTCATTTGTAAGCATCCAACGATTAAAGGAATACAACTCTCTTCATTCTCTCAAACTATCTATCATTCTTCTCTTATTTTCTCGGTGGATAGGTTGTCAAGCTAGTCTCAAAGTGAGCTAGCTAGTTTGGGACCGCACACTAAATTTTGAGTGGCTCAAATATCGGTACATAACACAGAGTAGTATAAATAAAAATACACTTATTAAGGGTAATAAGGTGCTTGAATGTGTCGACTCAGAATAATCCAAGCAAACACCAAAATGTCTTTAGCCTAAAAACTAATGCAACAAAACATCTCACTATTTCCTACTATAATAATAATCTAATATTTAGTTTTCAAGTGATCCATTTCAAGTAGATCATTTTTTTGTTTGCACCACAAAGAGATGGTAACCAAAACACAATATTAAGATTACAAACAAACTATTTCAAAGTAAAAAATATATAATTTTACAAACAATTAAGATGAAAGATTTCTAAAGCTTAAGATTGAGATCTATCATATCATCACCTTGTTCGCTATTGCTATTTCTCACATCATTACTAATTTGATTCGTCGACATCTTAACCGGGAAGAAGTTAAACGATTCTTTTACATATTCACTTGATTCGGGCTGCAATAAGAAGCACGGAAATTCAAATCAACAAACTATCAAAATTCAAGAACTACGTGAGCAAGAATTCAAATATAAATATATTTGTACCTTGCTTGGATGATTGTTACTGACGTTGGATGATGGAGAAGAAAACGAGGGAGGAGCGAACGTTGGAAACTCTGCGTTTAGCCTCTCATCATCTCTCAATACATTTGGCATATGCCCAAGTAGGGGATTTACTCTATTAAATAAATTAGATTTATAATAGTTCATAATTTTTCAAGAACATGAGAACATAAGAAGAATTGATAGTTTATATGAACCTTATGCATTTTTTTCTTGATTCGTTAGAAGTGTATCCACCGCTAGATAAATCTAGCACGTCTGTTCTAGACGACGAAGAAGCAAAACTAGGGCGAAAATCACATTGCAAAGAAGAAGATGGTGGAGTTTCTAGAGAGAAGGGATAGGACCTTTTCATTCCAACCATCTACGCTCAATCAATTCATCATAACAAGATTAATACATTTCAAAATCATAATAATATACTGAAAATATTTTATCATCTAAAATATTGATATCATCATTTCCTTGTAGTAATTTGAATAAAGAATGTGATCATCATGATGGTATACCTTGTCTTCCTCAGTGAAGTGTGATGTGTAGGTATTGTGCAGCGAATTTTGGTTCGAAGGGGGCTCCAAATGAGAGGTTAAAACTGATGATGGTGAAATCTTATAAGAGGAGTTCACCTGAATGTGCAAACAAATATCAAGAAAAATTAGAGATCAAACAACAAGAAATATATTCATATATATATGTGTGTGTGTGTGTGAATATATCATTTCAAGATTTATGATGATATACCTTTGAAGAATGAGATGGCTGAAAATGGTGTGGTGGAGGAGGAGGAGGTAGGTTCCCTAGTTGTGGATCAAATGCAAAGGCATGATAACCTTGTACAAGATTATACTCACCACCACCCTTTGAAACTGAACAAGAACCCTCTTGAAGAATCTCAATGTTTGGGGTTGATTGGGAATGCCTAAACAATGCATTTGGTAGTGATGATGACAATGGTGGTGAATTATGAAAGGGGGGAATTATATTATTTGGCCTAATTTTATTAACACCCAAAAATGAACTAGCATTAATGTGTAAAGATTCTTGAGTTTTTTGCTCCTCCTCAATCCTAATCTTTTCAAGTTGAGCCACACCTAATCCTCTCTGTGGAACTTTCTTAGGCTTAATCTTTTTAGACCTACAACTCCCACCCCCATCCCCACCGCGGCCACCACCACTAGCACTACCTCCGCCTCCACCTCCATCTCCATTGCCGCTATGGCTGCACCCTAAAACATTCTCTTCTGGAGCCATATTCTCTCCCTTGTATCCATCAACATCAACAATAAATCTTGGGATTTAAAGGAGAAGCCAAAAGAGAGATGATCATAAATGGCAAGTCATTCTCCCATATCCCCTATCAAATTCTTGAGATACCCAAAATTTGTAAAACCACAAAATCTGAGGGGATTTGAGAAAATTATTATCCCAAATGGGAAATTTGAAAGAATTTAAACAACCCAGATTTCCATTGTTTAGATCATGCAAAATACCCCACACTCATGAGCTCAAGATTGCAACTTTTTTGATTATAACGAAATATAAAACACACACACCCCTCATAATTTCACCAAAGGCTGCAACTTTATAATTTGTTTAGTATTATTACTGATAGGATATGGCCCAACAAATAAGGCCCAACACCTAAGCAGCTCGGCGGCCCAACACCTCGGCCCATTAAGAGCAGCTCGGCCGGCCCAATAGCTCGGCCCACTTGGTGTAAACCGCCATTGTGTTATCTATAAATAGCTAGATTAAAGCTAGATTCAAACATTCATTCACAATCTGTAATTTCAGCTCTCAAGCTCTCAAAAGTTTCATAATAAAAGCTCTCCTCCCCGTGGACGTAGACTTCATTAAAAGTCGAACCACGTAAATCCCGTGTTATTTATTCCCTAACCATCGTGCAAATCTCACCTCGAAATTCGGTGATCGATCACTGGCGTCGTCTGTGGGAAACGAAGTAAATTTTGTGTCCGATCACTATTTCCGAAGTGAAAACACAATGGTTAGATCCACTCGATCTAATGCTATAGCTACTGCTGCTAAAGGAAAACAAAACGAGGCTGAAATGCCTCGTAATCCACCTCGTCTATCTACTAACGAAGGGGATGAACACTATGCTCGATCTGGCAGGCAGGCCACGAACCGCCGAACTCCCGAATGCCATGTAGAAGATATTCTTTCCCATCGAGCTGATGACTCTATTAGCAGTGCAAGATTGAATCAAAATCAAGGGAATACCACACTTCAACCTCTGCTCGGCCATGCGCTCAAAGCATATCTAAATCTCCATGAGCAAGATTTCCTCAAATTCGCCGAACAACACCAACAACGAGGTCATTGCGAAGAGGATAAAGCGGGTCCATCACAACGACCCCAAGCTTCGGAGCAAATTGCCGAGGAAAGGGATGACGAAGTCCTCCGAAGACCAAATAATCGCCGAGGAAACATTGCTTCACCTCGGCGAGGCTCAACCTCACCTCGTCAAAACGTCGACCATTACCGACGTGACGAGGAACATCGAAGAAAGACTCCACCTCGTCTAAACGTCGACCATTACCGACGTGACGAGGAATACCGAAGAGAGAAGACGCCACCTCGTCGAAACGTCGACCATGCCCGACGTGACGAGGACGACCACCGAGAGGGAAGATTCACTGTTTACAGTAGAATCATTACCCCCTTCACCAACAAAATTCTCTACACACCACTCCCTTCAGCATACAGGGTTCCGCCAATCAAACCCTATAACGGTTCCTGCGACCCGAGCAACTTTTTGTCGCAGTACCAGTATAATATGCTGAACCAGGGACTGGCCGAAGATGTTTACATGTGCAAAGTCTTCCCCGAATTGTTGGTGGACAATGCACGGAAGTGGTTTGATAACCTCCCTCGCAGCAGCATAGGGTCGTACGCCGACCTGCTAGATGCCTTCGAGAGGCGTTTCTTCCAGAAAGCCGAAGCAAAAATTAGTTCGGCCCAACTCCTTACCTTAAAACAAGGATGAGGAGAATCCATTAGCGACTTCCTAGCTCGGTTCTACGATGAGAGCCTCAAGGTCGATCGCCTTTCGGATGATGTCCTCATTTCGGCGTTTCAAAACGCCATTCACTCCGGTACACTCTTCAGGGAGCTCGTAAAAGAGCGCCCCCAAACCTCCAAACAGCTATGGAGGATCATTGATGCATTTGCCGAAGCAGATGAGGCAGATAGGAAGAAACGAGCCACTGACCGACCTGAAGGTCAGGATAAAAAGAGAAGGGAGGAACGAGCTGATCAAGGGCAGCATCGACGAGGCGCTCTTGAAAGAATCCAACGAGGTCCATTAGCATCCCGCCTCGGACCTCGGCCTAATACGGAGCAAGATCGGTTCGCTCCGCTAAATAGATCTCGGGCGGAAATTTATGAGTTTCACGCAAACTTGTTCCCGAGACCTCCACCGCTATCCCGAACTGGATCAAGCAGACGATCACGGGATAAATATTGCGAGTTCCATGGCGGCCACGGCCATGACACCGAGGAGTGTCGCAATCTTGCCTCAGAAATCGACCGCCTAACACAAGATGGCACTCTAGGAAGATACCGAGGTCAAAGTCAACCGGATACTCAACCTCGGGGCATAGGCAAACGGAGAAGGAATAAGGGAGAAAAGTGCAAACCCCAAGATAAAAAGTCAAGACATGATGACGAAGACGATGACGAGAATCAACCTCAGTACGATGGAGTCATCGCTGCCATCATCGGGGTGCCCCAAGGTTCAACGAGGTCGTCACTAAAGGTCGAAGCTCGAAACCGACCCTCGGAGGAGCCTTCGCACAAAAGGTTCAAAAAGGACGAGGTTGTTATTTTCTCTAATGACGACCCTGTTCCTCATGCCTCGCCTCATCAAGATGCCACTATTATCGAAGCCGTGGTGGCTAACAAATTGGTACACCGGGTTTTTATTGATAGTGGAGCCTCGGTCAGCGTGCTCTTCAAAGGCTGCTTCGGCAAACTTGACATCGAAGAAGCGCGTTTAAAACCAGCACCCATTCCATTAAAGAACTTCACACAAGGGGAGACCTCGACGGACGGAATGATCTCACTCCCCGTAACGGTAGGACGAAGTCCATTATCCACTACAAAGATAATCCCCTTCTTCGTCGTCAAGGCCAACTCTCCCTATAACATTATCTTAGGAAGAGATTGGCTGATAGCGACGAAAGCGGTCTGCTCGGCCTACCACTTGATGATCAAAATCCCTTCAAAGAACGGAGTTATCACACTTCGGGGAAATCAAACACAGGCCAAGGAGTGCATGCAGGTCGCACTCCGAGGTTATGGTGTACAACATCCCCAGGCATAGCAATTACAGAACCCCGGCGTGAAGAAGTCGACCTCGTCCGCTACAGAACCTCTCGAAAACGTCGTACTCTATGAAAACGACGTGTCCAAAGTCGTCAAGGTCGGTTTCGTCGGGGGTACCGAACTCCGAGGTCAAGTTATTCAACTACTTCGGGAGTTTAGAGACATTTTTGCCTGGTCTCCTTTAGACATGACCGGGGTATCACCAGATATTATAACTCACCACCTCAACATCGACCCCGAGGTGAAACCAGTTCGGCAAAAGCAACGAGCCTTTGCTGCCGAGAGAAACCAGGTGATACGTAACGAGGTGCGTCAATTACAACAAGCCGATATTTTATTCGAGGTAAAATATCCGACGTGGTTGGCCAACCCTGTAATGGTGAAGAAGCAAGTAGGAGGATGGCGCATGTGTGTTGATTATACCGATCTCAATAAACACTGCCCTAAGGATTGTTATCCCCTCCCCAACATCGATAAGAAAGTGGAAGCCCTCGTCGGTCACGAGGTGTTCAGCTTTCTCGACCTATACAAAGGCTACCATCAAGTCCTTATGAGTACCGAGGACGCCCCGAAGACTGCCTTCGTCAGAGACTTCGGCATTTTTGCTTATAAGAAGATGCCATTTGGACTCAAAAATGCTGGAGCTACATATCAAAGGATGGTTGACAAAATATTTGAACTTCACATCGGTCAGATTGTTGAAGTATATGTCGACGACATCGTTGTCAAAAGCAAAAAAGTCAACACTACCTTAAACGACCTCCAAGTCGTCTTCAAACTGCTCCGCGAGGTGAACCTGAAGTTAAACCCAGGAAAATGTACTTTCATGGTCCAGTCCGGAAAATTCCTAGGGTGTTGGGTTTCCCGCGAAGGATTAAAAGCTAATCCAGCAAAAGTTAAGGTCGTCCAGGAGATGCAAGCGCCGAAGTCGGTACACGATGTGCACCGGTTGACGGGCTGCTTGGCCGCGCTAAGTCGATTCCTATCTAAAGCAGCCGAGAAGTAACTCCCGTTCTTCAAAATCCTTAAGAAGGCTCCGAACTTTGAGTGGAATGACGAGCACAAGTCAGCCTTCGAAAATTTGAAGAAGTACCTCAACAACTTACCCACTTTATCCGTCCCAAAAGAAGACGAGGTTCTTTCCCTATACCTCGCCGCTTCGGACGAATCAATAAGTGCAGTCTTAGTTCGAGAAGGACCTCGGCAGTTACCCATATACTTCATAAGCCGAGCTCTAAAAGGGCCAGAAACGAGGTACCAACCTCTGGAGAAGGTCGCACTTGCCCTAGTGAATGCTGCAAGACGACTTCGACCATATTTTCATGCTCACCCGATACAAGTATTGACCGACCTACCACTTCGGCAAGTGCTCACGAAGCCTGAAGCTTCGGGGCGAATCGCCAAGTGGGCGGTCGAACTTGGCGAGCACACAATCTCCTTTGCAACTCGGCAAGCCATCAAGGGGCAAGCGCTGGCAGATTTCCTGGTGGAAACGGTATTCGCCGAGCCTCTGAAGCCTACCGAACCTGCTGAGGAGGATACCGAAGAGAAAAGGCCGAAGACACCCCCCATAGACTGTTGGAAAGTCTATGTCGATGGAGCGTCGGGCAAAAAGGGAAGCGGAGTTGGAGTTTTGTTCATCAGTTCGGAAGGGAAACAAATCCCTTATGCTTTACGGTTAAGCTTCCCAACCACCAATAACGAAGTGGAATACGAAGCCCTAATAGCCGGACTTCGCCTCGCGCAAAACCTTCAGCTACGAGCCATACAAGTCTACAGTGACTCCCAAATCATAGTGAGCCATGTCCTAGGAATGTACGAAGCGCGAGATGAAAGGATGAAGAAGTATCTCCACAAGGTCATAACTTTACAAGAAAACTTCTCATACTTCGAGTTGATACGAATCCCGAGAGGCGAAAACGACCGAGCTGATGCATTAAGCAAGCTCGCGTCGTCATCCACGGCCTCTCCGGTGGAAGAAGTCACAACCCGAAGTATAGATGAAGCCGAAGTGAACACAGTAATCGATGACGAGCCGAGCTGGATGACACCACTTCAGGATTATTTAGAAAGAGGCGAACTCCCTGATGATAAAATTGAAGCTCGGAAGCTTCAGAACAAATCAGTCAAATATGTCCTAGATCGGGGAGTATTGTATAGAAAATCATATCTTCAACCTCTTCTAAGATGCGCGGGACCCAATCAAGCGGACTACATATTACGCGAAGTGCACGAAGGATCCTGCGGCAGTCACGTCGGAGCTCGAGCTTTAACCAGAAAGATTATGAGATGGGGATACTATTGGCCGACCATGCTTCAGGACGCAGTCGACCTCGTCAAAAGATGTCCGAAGTGCCAAATTCATGCAACAATAACGAGGGTACCTCAAACCGAGCTGACCACCATGCAAAGCCCTTGGCCCTTCATGCAATGGGGGATAGACATCGTCGGTCCTTTTGAGCAAGCCCCCGGCCAACTACGATTCCTAATAGTCGCCATCGACTATTTTACGAAGTGGGTAGAGGCTGAGTCTCTTGCAAAAATTACGAGCAAAAAAGCCCTCAACTTCGTCTGGAAAAATATAGTTTGCCGCTTCGGTATACCCCACATCCTAGTCTCGGATAATGGAACTCAGTTCACGGACAAGACATTTAAAGAATGGTGTGACGAGCTCAACATTCAGCAGAAATTTACCTCGGTAGCACACCCTCAAGCGAATGGTCAGACCGAAGTCACGAACCGGACAATAGTCAAAGGTTTAAAGACTCGTCTCGACAAAGCCAAGGGAGATTGGGCCGAAAACTTACCCCAAGTCCTATGGTCCTACCGAACTACACCTCGGACGTCCAATGGAGAAACACCATACAGCCTCGTCTACGGAACCGAGGCAGTAATCCCAGTAGAGATCGGTTTACCGAGCCCCCGAACCATAAACTTCACAACCGATGCCAATGAAGAAAGCCTCCGAACTAATTTGGACTTGTTGGAAGAAAAACGAGGACGAGCCTACATACAAGAAGCTCAATACAAACAACAAGTAGCTCGGTATTACAACCATCGAGTGAAGTATCGACAGTTTCAAGTAGGCGACCTCGTTCTTAGAAATAATGAAGTTAGTAAGGCGGAGAAGCTCGGTAAACTCGAAGCCACCTGGGAAGGTCCTTATCAAATCCAAGATGTCCTCGGCAAAGGCTCATACAAGCTCGTTCACTTATCTGGAGTGCCAATACCCCGAACTTGGCATATTTCTCATTTAAAGAAATATTATTTGTAATTTATGTAGTTCGGATTTTATTCTTTCGTGAAACGTTTGTTGTATACTTACATCAGATCCAAGTCAAGCTAAAACTCCAAATTGAGAGTAGCAGTCAAAACGCGCGCGAGGAGACCACTCCTATCGATTACATCGACAAATAAGGGACTTCAAAGCCAAAACTTCATCCTCAGACGAAGTGGCGAAGTCAAAACGCGCGTGAGGAGACCACTCCTATCGATTACATCGACAAACAAGGAACTTCAAAGCCCAAACTTCATCCTCAGACGAAGTGGCTAATTCGGAGCCTAAACTTCGTCCCTAACCGAAGTGGCTACCCGAAGTCTCAAAACTTCGCCTTCAACCACCCGAAGTCTCCAAACTTCGCCTTCAGACGAAGTAAAAACTTCGGTGTCAAACGAAGTGATTACGAAGTACGAGCCAGTCATCACAAGAATTTGAAGCAAACTTGATTATACAAATTAAGTAAAGCTTTAGAGAAGTAATGACAAGGAAAAATTGTATTTTATTTCTTGTACATATTACAATCAGCTTGGAGGGTCTGAGCCCGGAGACCTACGACTATAACTAAGGTATCTCTCTACAAAACCCTGGCCCGAGCTCGAGCTAGCGCCATGGCCAAGCACGGAGTCTAGAAAGGCCATGCCTTCACCACGGCCAAAGCTCCTTCCGCGACCTCGGCTCGGCGGTGCTGATCGACCTCGGCCTAGAGATGCAGCTCTACCTCGGCCTCGGCCTCTCACCACACATCGGCCTCCACCTCGAGACATGATGGCAAGAGTCTCTTCTCGAGTTCGACCCAAAGTAAGGGGAGGAGCGCCAGCCGAACTCCTTTCCAACTGACCCGAAGAGGAAGCCTCGAGTGAAGCCTTCTTAGACTCGATCCACCTCTTCAGCCTCGGGTTCCTCTTCTGAATAATTTTGTATATGGATCCGAGCTTGAGAAGCGCTTCTTCCTGCTCGCGAACTTGCCAGGAGTCATCGCCGTACCTTTCTCGGTACTCCCTTGCTCAAGCTCGGACCTCCTTTATTTGTGTATGGACCTCGTATATGGTCATGCCACCACTTTTATGTATACGGTCCTCGTATTCTTCATGCTCCTCGGACAAGGCCTTAAAGGTCTGGAGGTCGTCCTTAACCTGCTTGAACTTATCCTCCAGCTCCAGGAACCTCGCATGCTCCTCGTCGAGCTTCTCCTGTGCCGACTTAAGCTTCGCCTCGAGTTCGGTCTCAATGTTGGTAGCTCGGCTTTTCCAACGCATGGCCTCGACCTCGGCAGCCTCGGCAGCACGACGAAGCTCGTTTATTTGTTGTTCAAAATGCGAAGTGTTGAAGTCAAAGGCAGGCTACAACAGCAAAAATTAAACAGTTCAGCACAAAGCGCAAATCAAAAAGTATTTTATATACTCGTGTAAAAAGCGCCTCTCTAATAGAGACGTGATACAAGCTAAAGAAAAAGAAAAAAACAAAACTACGCCTCGCCTCCACAGACCTCAGCGCCGCCGCCCTCACCGCCTCCCTCCTCGGCTTCAGCAGCCGACCTCCTCGCCAGATCGGCAATGATGGCCTCAAGACCGTCATCCCGATCTACCGGGCAGTGCCGAACCACCTGCTCGGACAGCAGGGTCTTCTGCTGCGCGAGTCGCTCCACCACCGGGATGGCCGCAGTGCACTCCACGAGCGCCTCCGCGTACTCCCGCAGCATCTCCTCCTTGGTCACCTTGTCATACCCATACTTGACTTTATCAAGCTCGGGGTAATCCTTGGCAACCAAGTCGAGCGCTGCCGAAGTAATCGGCGTGCTCAGGGCGGTCACCAGCTGCGCCGTCACGGTGCCGAAGTACTTGGAGCGGAAAATCCGCTCAGCAAGTGCTCGCAACACGCCGCCCTGCTCGGCCGCCGCCCGAGCCATCCTCTCCCTCTCTTCGGCGAGCTCCCCCCTCAACTTCGCCGCCTCGGCCTCCGCCTCCGCCACCTTCCTCTCCGCCGCGAGCAGCTCGACCAGAGTCCTGGCCTCCTGCTCCTCCGCCTTCGCCGCCTCGGCCCTCGCCCCCTCGAGCTCAGCTCTTAAGGCCCTGAACTGCTCGACCCCGTCGATGACGAAGTGCGAGAGGGCGCTCAGCCCGTCCAGCACCATGTTCGCCTCCTGCACGGAACATGTCAGCACAGAACAAGAAAAAGAATAGAAGTAAAAGCTAAAACTTCTTCCACTCACCTCGGGGAACGGGGCCCTACGAGCTTCCCCCGACCCGGATGCCCGAGCATCCGGGCCTCTCACCTCCTCCCTCCGAGGCTCCTCCAGGTCGATCACGGGCGGAGTCACCCCGACCTCCACCCTCTCCGCCCTCTCCGGGCGCGGCGTCTCCTCGGCGGCCGAGGTGACTCTCGGTCTCTTCTTCTTCCTCCTCAAGGCCGCCTGCAAAACTTCGGGATCCACTGCAGAGGAAATAAAGTATTAGTCCAGTTCGGATGAACGAAGTCAAAACACTAGTTCGGATAAACGAAGACAAACTACACTACGGAGCCTCACCCGGATCCACGTCGGCCAGGGCGTCACATGGGCTCAGCCCGTGCCTCGACAGCTCCTCCTCGGCGTAAGCCCTTTTGACGGCGCTGAGGTCCATCAAGCTCGTCTCGAGCTCGCCGACAGGATCCACCCTCAGTTGCGGGCCAAACTTGGCCGCCGACCAGCTGTGGAGGGGCACGCCTTCAGCTCGGCAGAAGAAGAACTTCTTCTGCCAGTTCGATACTTTGGATGGGGTGACCAACTTAAACTTATTTACAGGTGAGAGATATACCCACCCAGTTGGCCCCCGCTTTACTCTAAAAAAACGGAGTAAAGACTCCAGCGACATCGGTCCACCTCGGCGACCGACCTCGACACAAAAACCTACTACCTGCTTAATGGAAGCAGGCGCAAACTGACCCAAGGGCAGCTCAAATCTATCTAAAAGCTCGACAAAAATACGGTGTAAAGGAAAACGAAGACCGAAGTTGAGGTAGTCTTCGTATACTGTAAAAAAACCTACCGGAGGAGAGCAACCTCTATCCTCCGCCCTAGGCAAAATAAACTCTGCAGAATCGGGAAAACAAAATTTTCTAGCTAAGTTGGACATATGGGATTCACTCATACTAGAGGCGCACTCTAAGGCAGCCTCCGACCCAGCCAACGGGGGATACTCTATAAGTCTAGGGATAGGGGGTAGAGCCGCTCGGGTAAAAACCCTCACGGTGACCTTCGCCGGAACACTCCTAAGCGGCGACGGAGATTCAATCTCCCTACCACTCGGAGTACGCGAAGAAGAAACAGAAAAGGCAGAAGACGAAGTGGAAGCAGCAGCCATAACAGTAAAATACTTACTTGTTGGGAAGATTTGAAGGATTTATTTCTCGGGATTGAAGTCGACAATGGCGAAAAGGTTGAAAGCTTTTTGCGGAAGGAAAAGAGAAACTAGGGTTGCGAAAAGTGAAAAGTGTTTGTTAGCTTCCAAAGGAAGCCTTTATAGACATCACATCACCTTTTCCCAACCGCCTCTTTTTCAAAAACCCGCTTCTTCGGCTCCTCCAACAGGAAGGCGACACGTGTCACCCACGACCCTCTACAACAGCTGTCTTCCACCACCACGGTTGGTTACCTCGGCTTCAGCCTCCTTCAATTCAACCTCGGCTTCAGCTAGATCATCACTTCAACCTCGGCTACAACCAGATCCACTTCGACCTCGGCAACTGCAAGATCTTCACCTCGTCCAGATCTTCGCTTCCTCAAACACACCCACCTCGTCAAGATCTCCACTTCGGTGCCGATCTTCTTTTGAGGGGGGGATGTGATAGGATATGGCCCAACAAATAAGGCCCAACACCTAAGCAGCTCGGCGGCCCAACACCTCGGCCCATTAAGAGCAGCTCGGCCGGCCCAATAGCTCGGCCCACTTGGTGTAAACCGCCATTGTGTTATCTATAAATAGCTAGATTAAAGCTAGATTCAAACATTCATTCACAATCTGTAATTTCAGCTCTCAAGCTCTCAAAAGTTTCATAATAAAAGCTCTCCTCCCCGTGGACGTAGACTTCATTAAAAGTCGAACCACGTAAATCCCGTGTTATTTATTCCCTAACCATCGTGCAAATCTCACCTCGAAATTCGGTGATCGATCAATTACAATATGTATAGCAATGCTTTATCACTACACATGGCAACTGAGAAATAAATGAGAATGAGAATAGTAAGCATCAGATTTTTGCTCAAGGGTGTCGGAGCAAGTAACCGAAATTATAATATAAATATAAAAAAAAAACCTATAGAATTGAAATTTATTACCATTTACTTTTTCATTTTTCTTACACAAGAATTTTAAAATATATAATGCAAATCTAAGACATGCTAATAGACTGCTTTGCCCCCCTATCTCAATCTAAGTTATCGCATAAATCCTCGCTCCACACGTTTTTCCCATTCTGATAGGATCTCTCTCCTTCTCTCTATTGTTTTAATTTACATTAAATATTATAATTAATCAAGTATAATTAATTAAAATGGGATTTATAAAAGGAGAAAAATGTCAGTGGAGTAAGACAAGGTTTGATAGTGCATGTTTGTGCCTTTTAAGGATATAATTTCTGGCTGCATTTGAGGTCCCCCCATCGTGCATTTCATGTCTCTTCAAGTACATATTGTTTTCAATTTCCTATTTCTTTCATTTCTATTATTTATATGATTTACTTGTATTTCATTAATCTACACCAAATGAATATTACAATATATCTAAGAAATCGGAAATGATGACACATGCATATTGCGTACTATAGTGAGAAATTATGCTTTGTGTAATCGGATACAACAATCTATCATAGAATATTATGCACTCACAACATATACTGTATTTTTCTTATTAAAATGGCTAATTAATGAATCTTATCGGTATATACTGTAAAATACTGTGCATTTATGTATCAAAATGGTAATTTGCTTCTTAGAGACTAATTACTTAATGTGGGATTTAGGTGGGTTTAGATAATTCTAAAATGTACAGTGACATGAACAAAATCTAAAAAACAATTTTGATGGTGGTCCAGTAAATTTTATTGTCAGCAAGATAATATGGACATAATATTGTAGGGTAATAAAAGCTATTAATCTTCAAAGGTTATTGTACCAATAAATATATTGTTTTAGAATCTACTATATCTAAAGCATCACAGGTAGCCGAATCTGATATGTAATAAAGGTGTGAACGGAATAAAAATAGCAAACACAATTTGTCTATTAAATTCTCAGATCTTTGAAAATATTGGAAGGACCACCTCAAAGATTTGTTGGAGAAAACATTTAAAAGCCAAAAATGGAAAGTTTGATCCAACTAACGTAGACAAAACCGAAAGGCGATATGAAAATCGAAAAAGAGGGGTGAAAAAAGATTAAACGATATTATCATGAAGGTGAAAAAATAAAAATCAAATCTTTCAAATGTTATGGCAATGGATTTGGCTTTCAAGATTGGGCTCACTTTTGCCCTAACAAACCCTTTCATAAAATACTGCCATTGCTCCACCGGTGGAGCCACCGTGACGCCACCCATTGTACCCCCTTTCCATTTAACATATGATAGCGGTTCGTAAGTTTTTATTGGACATACACAAAATATTGAAATTAATATATATTGATTTCGAAGGTGTCACAGCTTACGTGAAGTAGGTCGAGGTTATTTTTTCTGTCCTTTGGTATTCATCATTTACTCTAGATAAGGAGTAGGACTGTGATTCTTTCAAAAGCATAAAAGACTAATAATAAAAGAGGACGCATTCCTATAAAATCTAGTTCAAACAACGAGCAAATTTACTAAAAAAGAAATGAGTTTATAAATTAATAAGTTGCAGTATCCTGCACATGCAATGCAAGTAGAGAGGGAGAGAGAGACTTACAGTTTTGGTGGATATTTTGAGTAGAGAGAGTTGGAGAGAGAGTTGCGGAAGGAGAGAAAAGCAGCACGAAGGAGAATAAATTGGAAAGAATTCAGCGGCAGTGTGTATTTATATACAGACATATATGTATATAATATGTCCGTGTAAACTGTAAAAAGAGTGAGGGACTTTAGACTATGGATCACAATTTACCGGAGTACCCGATCCTAATAGGGGTGAGTTTGATAAACATTTGATATCCAAAGATAAGTTCGTGTGTAGAATTTAATATTCATGTAGTTCGCGGTTGTGAGTATGGATAGTTACTTCCATGCATATCCGTTAAATTCATATAACCGTAAAAATTACCCACGAAATACCCATAAAATATTCGCGAAATACCAATCTAATTACCCATCTCAATCTAAATTTTTATCTCACATTGAAAAATTAAGGATCTTCATGGAATGAGTGCTCCATAAAATTTCCAAATTTAAGTTTTTATCTCCCACATTGAAAATCTAAGGATCTCCATCAAAAGAGGACTCCTGTAAAACAAATATATATCAAATTTTAAACATAGATTTGTCAACTCAAGAAAAAAATATAAAATAAGTTAAAATCTAAAAATTGTGCCAAAAAGTGCACTTCCCGATCACCGGTTCTACCAATTTTTTTGTTAGTTTCACCGCTTCATAGTTTTAATATTTATTACTCCCTTTGTCCCGGCTAAGTTGAGAAATTTCTTTTGGGTACGGTAATTAAGAAGTGTATGTTTAGAGTTGAAAAGTGTATAAAGTGATAATAAAAATATATATTATTTAAACTTGTGTGTGGAATAAAGGTATCTAAAAAAGGAAACGCTCCAAAATGGTATACGCCCCAACTTAGTTGGGACAGAGTAATATGATCGGATTGGTTAAAAGGTGGTGGGTGTTAGCGGGTGGCGGGTAAATAGATATCAAATGGTGGTGGGTGACGGTTTTGAGTGACTTTTATATCCATGACGGGTGACGGGTCGGATGGCGAGTACACTTAATCTTCCCTCGCGAATATGAGTATGAATAATTACTATTCGTACCCGCCCTACCCGATTGTCATCCCTGTTTTATACTTAGTTTATGCAATTCCGCTTCAATTAGGGTTTTCATCGATTATTATATCCTGTGATGACTACAAATGTTTCATCAGTGTCACCCAATCATATAGGGCCACTTCCAAATGTGTAAACTGGACTAAAAATCAAAGTCAATAAACACAATTTAATTTAAGGGTTAATTGCTAGAGGACATTTTTGGGATTTAGTACGTTTTTTTCATGACTTTATTTGGTGAAATTAATGTATGAACTCAAATTCCTTTCATTTTTTCGCACGAGAATGGATTAGCCTCAAATTAAAATGGATGTGGAATTTCAAATTAAAGTGGATGTGGAATTTAAATTCCAACATGACGTCGGAGAACAAGTTGAAAAAATTGGAGAACAACACGAAACAAAAAGATCTCCGTCATAATGAAAGATAAATAAATTGAAAATGAGAGACATATAGAGATTGAAAACAAGATAGAAGAGAATCAAAAAGAATTAAGTTAGGGCAAAAGGAGAGCCATAAATTAGGATAAATGATTATAATGGCTGAACTTAAGAAATTTGGGATCTTGTATTAATTTTTGGACATATATGTCTTCTTGCACATATATCTATCACGCTGGTTTTGCCCTGCAGTTGTACATTTGTACTGCCTTTTGAAGTAATATCACAAGTCCAATGTAGCCTTGGATTTTATTTTACTTTTATAAAAAATTACTTGGTAAGTAAGTGAGATGATCTCTCGATCTTGTTGTTCAAGGTAATCAAGAAAAATTAGAATTTGATGTATTCTTGCCCCATACACAAAATTTGCTCTTTCCGGGGACCAATAACTTTCATGACTTTGTTGTGTGAAAATATTTAAATAGGAAGAAATAGACAAGGCTCTTCCATGATGTCAGAGTTGCAGGGTCCAATAATTGATGCCGCAGCTTGGCTCGTTGCGCAAAGAGAAGGCTAAAAGCTAGAGTCGAATTGCATCCACTGTAACTTCATGGATCTTGATGGTATTGCAGTACTCCATGAATTGGGACAAATGAGAATGTTGATCATTGGTTTATCGTCCACAGAAAACATTCTATTGCATCATTTGAATTAGGTTTATGCAGATGTCGAACTGATTGGCGCATATCCTGAGCTCACACGCTCCTCCATGAATTTGCGTCTACTGGAAATTACCCTTAATCAACAACTTCCACCACTACAAAAAATGCAATGTATAGCAACAGAATTGTGACGGAAATTTTTTTCCATTTCTAAATTTTAACGGATTAACAACAGAATTGTTATGAAATTGTTGTAAAATTTTAGTAATGGAATTAATGACGCAATTATTCGTTATTAAAATTTTAGTAAAATAATTTTCTGTTACAATTTCGTTGTTATATATAGTAACAGAATATATTATGTTGTTAAATTTTTTAGCAATCATCGATATTGTTACGGATAAATTCGTTACTAAAATTTTTAGTAATAAAATTTCTTGTTTTAGTAACGGAAAAATTCCGTCATTAAAATAAACTTTTTTTGTAGTGCACCTATTGACCTATGCTAACAAAGCATCTGTTTGAGCCTGGATAGGATGGATTGTTTCCGCATTTGCATCTCCTCTGTTGGCCATGTTCCTTTCAAACAAAAAAAAAAGTAAAAGAAAAAATAATAAATGTTTAAACTAGTTTAAAACAATTAATAAATTAAGACCCAACCTAAGGTGCCAAAATTTGATTGCTAGTTTCTAAGTAGACAAGTGTACATGTAGTGGAGTATAAAGACAAGATTTTATCCACAAAGATCGAATTAATTAATAATTATCAAATCATATTACTATCTTCTATTTGGACTTTGTAAAAGTGATTTGAAATTATTAATCTAAAGAACAAAATTGAAATTCAAAACATGAACAAAATTAAATAATAAAGGTAAAGAAGATCTTAATATTTCAACGTCAATCTGATTTACCAATTACAAACACATTTTAGATATTCATAAATAATTACATAATAAGTCTAAATAATCTTTTGGGCGTATGTAGACCCTGCGGAGGATAAATTATTTTCAAGTAATAACAATCATGCAACTTCTACCAATTACAAAGATCAATGTTCTCGTATTAAACTCAAATTTTTTGGGAGTAGACGAATTATTACGTTCTATATTATAGTTCAAAAATTAACCCTCTCCTCTCTAATTTTGAATTAACTCCTATGATAATTGATAAACACTCATTTTACATGTTTTTATTGATATTATTTTTATCAACTCGTATTGTATTATGAAGTATTTCTTACCGTATTTATCTTGTTTTAGTGTTTTGGTTTCGTTTTACGTTTTTATTGCGTTTTGTGAGTTTTATTGGTTTTGGTGGTTGAAAATAGCTAATTGGAAGTCTAGTGGTGAAATCAACAAGTTAATATGAGTCACGGGCCGGGAAATAGATCAAAGATCAAAGCACGAGTGTGCGGGGCACGAGAAATAGAGCCTATCACTAATAGAAACATAAAGGCGTAAATTTCCTATAAACAAGGAAGTGTGATCATCAATCTTGGAGAGCATATGATTAAATTTCATCTCGATAGAAGTCCTTAGCCGCAAAAGGATTCAAAATCGGAGTTGAAACGAGGGAGAACGAGCACAAACAAATCGTTGCGCGCAACACAGCAACTTCGGCGATCCAGATCCCGAATGCTGAAGGTGCAACAATTTAGGCGTGACTTCGGTGATCCGAGGTCAGCGAGCGCCGAAGTCGCGTGGAAAAAGTGTTTTTCGGTTATTTTCACGCGGAATCAACACTCATCTCCACCTCTCGCCCCTTCTACTATATAAAGGCGTCATTATGGAGCCCTATGGATTCGTATTATTAATTGCTAAATTTTCTTCATATTCTTGTTTATGATTCGTGGTTTTCATTCTCATGTTTTGATAACTGGCCACTATTATTGCATACTAGCTATGTGTTTGATATCTTATCCGGAACTGGACTCATAGTCGACCACACGAATGCATAATACATGTTTCATGTTGAGACCTAGCGGAGATAGGTGAACCTTAGGAGATTATTCTTATCGTTCTTTTGAGAGTTGATATTTGATTCTTGATACCTACGGGTGATATGTTAGGTATTAATAAATGTTCATAAACTGCCCTATCCAGGAGTATGTGGATATTTATGCGATCCTTTACATGAATTAGGTAAATATGGTGATTAGATTTAATAGGTGAATCCGTAATTTGATTTAGTGTCTATACATTGCCCTGAAATCTTCTCTTTATTATTTGTTTACTTTATTATTATTTCGCGAGCCCGTATGCTATCTTATTATTATTATTAAAACTTATTCAAATTACTGTTTGCCTAAATAATAATTAGATTTCTAAAAGAATTAATTAGTGTATTTTTTCTTATAAGTCCTTGTGGATACGATACTCTACTTGTTCTGTTCTACACCTATTTACGTGTTTAAAATAGTGCGATCAAATTTTGGAGCTGTTGCCTGTTAATTTTATTGATATTTGATTATTAATTTAGGCTTTTATTTTTAGTTTATTTTTATTTTTATTTTATTTAATTTGTTTCTTTTCTCTCCTTGAAGTAGTGCATGATCACGAGATCTAAGCGGACGAATATTATTTCACTTAACTTAGAGATTGAACGAACACACAAGCGGGAGAGACGAGAAAGGAGAAATAGAGCCATGTCTGAACAAGATCAACACGTAGTTTAAAATGACGAGATGACTGAGATGCGAACCCATATAGAGTTCCTACAACATCAGATGGAGGAAAACGCAGCCCGAAAAACTCCACCACCGTAGAGGTTGATTAGTCACATGTATCGCCCTCCAACTGAGTAGTTTCAAGAAGGAGGATGGGGGCCTAGCATCAACGCTAATAAATTGGAGCTCAAGCCGGTCCTCATTATTATGATACAAGAAGATCAGTTCGGTGAAGGAGTCACGAAGGATCAAACGCTCACTTGGAAACGTTCCTTAACATCTATGACTCCATAAAGCAGAATGGAGTACCTCCTGACACTATCAGAATGAGAATGTTTGGATTCTCATTGTGAAACCAGACGAATGATTGATTCAAGAGCTTGGACTGGACTACGATTCGTTCGTGGGAATCTTTGTGCGAAAAATTCCTCACCAAATATTTCCCACATGCGAAGGCCCAGAAGATCATAGCAGACATCTCACACTTCTCTCAGCTTGGAGACGAATCATTGTTCGAGGCGTGAGAGAGATTCAAAGGTCATACGCAAGTGTCCACAACATGGGTCATCTATGGAGCAGCAGATCACACAATTCTACAGTGGGCTAACTCCAGAAGAGCATCGTTAACGCATCCGCAAGCGGATGTTTATTGAATAGGAGTGTGCACGAGGCAACGAGGATTATTGATGAGAAGGCTTCTAACATCTATCAGTGGCCTATGGAGAGACAACCTATCAGGCGAGTCGCAGCCACTTGTACAGATTCAAAATACAATGACCTATTGGAATAAGTCCTATTACTCAGGAAGGAAGTCGAGCCTGACCGGAATGAGAGATCAAGAGTTCATGCAACTACTAAGTCACACGGAGCAGAGGATGTTAGCTATGTCCAGCAGAATCACTATCAGTCTCATAGATCGGGAGGATTTCACAGAGGCAATCCACCTTATCATCCAAACAACATAAATCATTTCAATTTCTTTTATGCAAATCCGAACAATGCTCCAAAACCGCCAACAAGATTTGTAGTGCAGAACAAGGCTATTCAAGAGCCCAAAAAGCTGGAAGATATGATGCAACATATGATGGTCCAGTAGACCAATTTCATTAATCAAACAGGGGGCCGGATTACTGCATTGGAGAAAATAGTTGTTGTGATGGGAAACAACTGAAAATTCTTGATACACAAGGCAGGCAGATAGCAAATCGTGATACAACTCAACACAAGCCGAGGCAGTTTCCAAGTAACAAAGAAATCAATCAGAAAGAGCAATGTCATTCAATTTACGTGATTGAGATGCCGACACAAGAAATTGGCACAAATGTGGGCCCCTATATGGAGACGAGTAACTAGCACAGTGCACCATTCGAGCGAGCTAAGCCGAATATGCTTCCATTTATGACGTGCCCTGTCAAACGTAAGCTTAGCGATAAAATGAAGCACTTCATGAAGAGATTCAATTACTGAAGGCGTGGGGCGATCTAGAAAAATGTGCTCAATATTTGGGAGGCGTGGGGCGATCTAGAAAAATGTGCTCAATATCTGGGAGGCCTTCTCCCAAAAAAAGAAGCTCCATAAGTTCGGGATTGTCAATTTACCTGAGGAGTGTAGTGCAGCATTACAGCAAAAGATCCTGGATAAAAAGGGAGACCCCGGAAGTTTCAATGTGACATGCGAGATCGGGGGTCAAAAGATCGAAAGAGCTCTCTGCGATCTAGGAGTGAGTATTAATGTGATGCCACTAGCTATGGCTCGTCAACTGCGAATCATAAAATACAAAATTCAATTATGCGACTCCAGCTAGCTGATGGTAACACCTCTAGTCAAGGTGGACAACTTCTTCTTTCCAGCTGATTTTGTAATCCTTGATAAGAAGGATGATCCGGAAGTCCTGTTGATCCTAGGGCACCCATTCTTCGCTACCGGACGAGCACTACTCGATGTCTAAGAAGGAGAACTAACCTTGCAAGTAGGGGATGAGAAAGTAGTCATCTCGATGCACGAGGCTACACGAGAGTTGGGGGAGAATGAGACAAAAAGAGCATCTACAAGTTCCCACCGACCCCAAGAGGCTTCTAATTTCCACATCCCTTGATTTTTCAAGATATCGTCTAGCTTGGACGTTAAACGTAGAACTTGTTGGGAGGTAACTCTATATTTACTTGCTTTCTTTATTTTCGATGTTTATTTTTATTTCTTAGTTAGATTCGTACTTTTTTTTCATTCCTAATAAAGCGTGCAGACATACCGCGTAGTTGTTCGTCATGATGTCCCGCTTCAAGGCTTGCTAGATCAGTCCGACCGCCACCACCTCATTGAGTGCAGTGTAAGCGTGAATCATATATTGTATAACTTCATCTTTCCGCCAAACTTATTCCTCACTACGTGCTAAAATAAGTTTGGAGAAGGGGGAAAGGGATACCATATATGATTCACCCCACTAGATAGTCCTTGAGTGGTTTATGTTATTTCTTTTCGCGTTTTTTCCCCTTTTTGTATTGTGTTTTATTCGTTTTCGTTTCATTCGTTGCGTAGTTTGTTGTTTGAACACGTATCAATTTGGGCACGTATTATGATAATTATTAACTATTTGTATTTGAATTGAGATGACAGTGATGATAAATGATTCGTATTTTTAAAAAAAATATTGATTTGAGTACTTTATAGACTTGTCTCAATTGTGATAATGCAAATTTGATGTTGGCAATTGAATTATGTGAGTATTGACCCGTGTGAGGAATTTGAGCCTTTGAAATGCCATATTATGCATTGTTATATTTCTTTTGGGTGTGATTTATATCTTGCATGTGATTATTACTTCTAGAACTTGTTTTGGTATCTGTTCCAAAGTTGCAGCTGTGTGCATGGAATTGTGAGATGATCTTAGTCCATATTTTGGTATATCACAATGCCGTATACACTATCCTGTTATCATTATTATCCATTGAACCCTATGTTCGACTAAAAATGTATCTTAAATTGATTAAATTGAATGCAATACGTGTTAGTCGATCCGAATGTCATATCTCAAAGGAAGACTATGCAGGGCTATCAAGTGCAAGTACTATAATGTAAAAGATGAAATCCTAAACATACTATGACTATGAAGTGTAACAACTATAATTAAAGATCAAAAGCAATTAAACAAATACCAACAGATTGAAGCTTTAGGATCAGATGCTTAATTCATATTCAATGTCTAATTGATCATGCATCCATATTCGATTAAGAACATTTTTTAAAGGTTGCCTAGAAAATTACTTTCGTATTAATACACTAAGTTGTGATCTTCACTTTCGTATTCAATTCACACCTCTAGTAATTACTTAATCTCATATAAATTATTATTCTTACGTTTCCGGTTAAGAATAATGTTGATTAACCCTAGGTCTCATGTCAAGTAAATGATCAATCTACTTAACATAAACATATGAATTCAATGGTGATCAAGTATTAAACTCCATACAAAACAAGTTAATCAAGGGCATAGATCAAATAAACATCAAATAAGAACATAAACACCCAATCCTAGTAAGGATCTAACCAAGCATCATATACAAGGTAGAATCACCAAAGGAAACCATAAAAGGGAAGCTTACTAATTGAAACGTAAGGATCCAAAGTCGGATTCCACTTCAATCCATCGGAATTCACAACATCCTAAACTAAGAAAGCAGTAAAATATGTGTTTGAGAGTAAAACTATTCGAGTACAAGTTAGAATATCCTCTAAATGATGCCAAAAACGAGTTAAAACTAAGTCTGGAACCGTCAGCCAGCGGTCGCTGGGCTCTGCCCTCTGAAGAATCCTGGCTCTGCACCCAAGCGGGCACTGGCTCTTGCTTTTGCTTCCTCATCTTGATCTCTCTTCTCGTGCATTCCTCGGTTCTTCCCATTTCGCTCGGCTTTGCATATGTGGCATACGAGACATGACTTCAAGCTCCATTTTCCTCTCATTTCCTCCTAAATCCAAAACATGAAAACACTAGAACGGCGTAAAAAAGAACTAAAATCAATATGAAAACATCAAAACTAAGACCTAGACACGACAACACAATGAGCTAAAACGCAACAAAAACACACTAAACACCCTACTTTGAGCCTTTATAGCCGTTTTATTCTTAGCCGTGGGAGATGTGGATGATTAATTTTTTGGTGATAGATGTGTTGGGTGATTAGATTCTATACCATTGCAGTAGCACTGTAAATAGGTGTTCGATGCCCCATAAGCTCATCTAAAAAAATGTTTAAGATCATGAGAAAGAGAGCATAAGAGGTCGACACTTAGATTTGTGAAAGAATTATCTAAGTAGAGAGCAGTACAAGATTTTGAGAGAAAAAGATTAACAATGGGTAGAAATATAAGGAGTTTGAGTTGGTACGATTGATGGAGGACTTGTGTAGAAAGAGTTAGGATTTAGTCACTAAGCCATATAATTCCTACCTTAACCAATGTCCCCCCACATTACAAGCCAACAAAAGTCCTATTTGATCGCAATTCTTGCACACTTAAAAGCGGTCGAGAAATTAGACGATCTGCAAGCTTATGATAAGTCTGATTGCATTGTATTGATTTCTCTGAGCGTTCATTGATTATATTAACCGAGTGTTGAACGATACAATTTTTCCCGTGAGAACTCACATGTTTTTAATTGTTACTATCACTTTTGTTTTTTAACTTTGGAGATGAGTCGAAAAAAGTGTCTTGAATCAATTATTGTTTGTCTTTTATCTGAGGCATCGATGATCTTCATGTACTCCCATTCTTGTTTATTTTTGTTCTTCTCATTGTTCGAGGACAAACAATGGCTTAAGTTTGGGGAGCTTGATAAACACTCATTTTACATGTTTTTATAGATATGATTGTTCTCAACTCGTGTCATATTGTGGAGTATTTTGTACCGTATTTATCTTGTTTTAGTGTTTTGGTTTTATTTTACGTTTTTGTTGCATTTTGTGAGTTTTATAGATTTTGGTGATAGAAAATGGCTAATTGGAAGTCTAAAGTTGAAATTAACAAGTTAATATGAGTCACAGGCCGGGAAATAGATCAAAGATCAAAGCATGAGTGTATGGGGGCACGAGTGTATATCTAATCAATCACCAATTAATCAAATATAACTTAAGAAGAAGAAAATAAATTTGAATTAAATTAATCAAAAATCGATTCAATTATTGACATCTATTTTAATTTTAAATCTTAGTATACGAGATTTAGCTACATATAAACATAGAAAAATTACATGAAGTATTGACAGAAAACATAAACTTAATGAATAAAATCGGTATGAAAAAGTCTAGCTACATATAATCATAGCAAAATTACAAGAAGTATTGACAATACATAAACTTAATAAATAAAACTGGTAGGAAAAGTCTAGACGTCGTGTCTTCTCTAGTTTCCAAAATCTTAGCCTCTAGAAAATTATACAATAAAGTATAGACAGCGTATGTGCAACAGTGAACGGTGGGGTGCTTTGTGATCAGTGATTAGTAAAGTTGTCATGTGATGTCCTTTGCCACATCCGCTCTGGCCTGCTCCCCACCCACCATCATGATAAGGGGTTAAATCGGTCCGGTATCGACTAACTGGAACCAGTTAATCGGTATCGGAAAAGTCACGTTTTTAGGAACCGGTATCGATACTGTTTATTTTACCGGTTAACCGGATACCGACCGGTTCGGTACCGGTTAACTGGTAAAATCGGTTAAAGTACCGATTTTTTTTATTTTTTATTTCATAATATTTTTTATTTTTTATTTTAAAAATAGAAATTTAAATCAATAATAATTTGATATAAATATAATTAAATTTAATTTTGTAAATATTTTATAATTTATAAAATATATTTTTAATAAATATAAAATATAAAAAATAATTTTCTTAATATATAATTTTATAAACTGGTACCCAGTTCGGTACCGGTTAAACGGGTACCATTTAGTTTTTAAAGTCAAGAAACGTTTACCGATTAATTTTCTAAAAAATCGGTACTCGATAACCAGTTCTTGGATCGATACCGGTTCGGTACCAGTTCTTTTTGAGTACCGGTTACCGTTTGACACCCCTAATCACCATCACCAACACCAAGCTGTTGTCACCATCATATACAAACACCACCACCTCAACCTTCTATCACCAGCACAACCATGTGATTTTGAATAATTTTAGATACTTGTATAAAACAAAACTTTTAAGCCGAATGTTATACGAAATGAGCTTGAAGCAGTTTTTGGTATGACAGATAGTTATGATGTGGCACTTAAAGGGGATGAACCATGTTGTTGAGATGATCTATAGTAAATTTGAAGAATCATTCCAATTGTTGCTAAATTATTTGCATATGTTGAAGGTAAGTAATGCGTGGCATGATCACAAATCTCGATAATGGTCTAGAAAAAAAAATCAGACATTTATCCGTTGCTCTTGAACATACGAGCATCATTTTCTATGTGCTTGCTCCTAGTGATAGTTGTTGACGGAACCCACCTAAAATGGAATAATAATGATATTTTATTTGTAGCAGTAACGAAGGATGAAAACAAGCAAGTTTACCTATTGGCGTTTGGAATTAGACTGATAAAGAGCACAAAAGTGAATGGGCTGAGTGGTTGGAGGAAAGTGGCCCTCAGCCGCTTCTGGTTTATTGTCGCAGGGGGTGGGCTCAGGCCTAATCATGGGCCTGGATTGATTAATTTGTTGTGTTTTAGTAGTTGTTATTTTTATCTTTAAGTTACAAAATTGTTATTTTTGTTAGGGAGATTTATTTGGTATTTAAGATATTGTTATTAGGCTTTCTGATTATTGAGAAAGGAATTGAATTAAGAAGCCGATAGGCTTGGGCAAAGAGAGAGAGTTCCTGTTTGTTTTTCTCTTTTATTCTGCTTCTATCAATATGATAGAGAGCAAAAAAGTGAATGGGCTGAGTGGTTGGAGGAAAGTGGCCCTCAGTCGCTTCTGGTTTATTGTCGCAAGGGGAGGGCCCATGCTTAATCATGGGCTTGGATTGATTAATTTGTTGTGTTTTAGTAGTTGCTATTTTTATCTTTATGTTACATAATTGTTATTTTTGGTAGGGAGTTTTATTTGGTATTTAAGATATTCTTATTGTGAAAGGAATTGAATTAAGGAGCCGCTAGGCTTGGGAAAACAAAGAAAGTTCCTGTTTGTTTTTGTCTTTTATTCTGCTTCTATCAATTTGGTCCGACCTACCGGATCCCGCCCCCGACACTATGATAAACACACGATCGCAGGGTGAGAAGATGGAGAAAATTGAATCTGAATAGTCAGCAATGAAAGCCGAACAGATCGCGATGAAAGAACAACTAGCGACTGTGAACACACAATTGGCGCAGATCACGACGAACCTATCCGAACTTTTGCGGGCAATCATGAAGCTCGCCGATGGATGGGCAGATAAGGACGCATCAACAGAATTAGAGATGGGGCCAGAGCAACCTCCTGTTCCGCCTTGCGGGATGCCGCAACTACCGAGTTTCAATGGGTCAGACCAAATTGGATGGTTGGCTCGTGCCAATCAATAATTTGAGATTTACCAGACGATCGCCACTGAGAAAATACATTTGGCAATTGTGGCTATGGAAGACTCAGCGTTATACTGGGTAACTTGGCTAAGTTCACCCAAGCCGAGGCTGACTTGGGAAGAGTTTTCTCAAGCGATTGTTGCAAGGTTCGATACATGATTCAAGGACAACCATTTTGAGCGCCTAGCTGACGTGAAACAAGCTGGTTCGGTAGATGAGTATATAAACTTATTTGTGCAATTGGCTTGCCAGGTTCCGAGCCTCAGCGATGCACACTATTTAGGTTATTTTATGAAGGGTTTGTCTGACTCAGTTCGCAATGCACTTAGGTTATTACGCCCTGAAGATTTTGAGACGACAATGGAGCTTGCGAGAGATGTTGAAGATAACTTGGCACTGCAGTCCGGGGGTCGAGCGAGCCGCAGAACCGGAAGCGCACCTCTCCATTCTAATTCCTACCCAGGGTCATCTTTCCCGTCCATATCGGTACTAGTGACAACTCCTAGCAATCGAGTTGGCGCAGCTGGAGGGTTTGTCTCGAAGCTGCCAGAGAGGTCTTAGAATACATCATCGGATGATTCAGGGCAGTCTACTAACCGGCTCAAATTCTCCCGCCTCTCTCCTCATGACTTTGCTGATTTGCGAGCAAAATGACTATGCTTTCGTTGTAAGAAGCCCTATACACCTAGGCACGACTGTTTGCTGAAGCAATTGCAGGTTATGCTGGCAGAGGAGGATGAAGTTCTGGACCTACATCAGTCGAAATTCTTGGATGTTGGGGAATAAGAAGAACAATTAAAAAGAACAGAAGAGCTAGAGGAGGGAGGCGGGGTCCTACCGGTGTACTCGATGGCGGGAATTTTTAGATTTCAACCTTGGGGACAAGGTTGTTCGAAGGGGGAATGAGTTGATAGAGAGCAGAAAAGTGAATGGGTTGAGTGGTTGGAGGAAAGTGGCCCTCAGCCACTTCTGGTTTATTGTCATGGGGGGCGGGCTCAGGCTTAATCATGGGCCTGGATTGATTAATTAGTTGTGTTTTAGTAGTTGTTATTTTTATCTACGTTACATAATTGTTATTTTTGGTAGGGAGATTTATTTGGTATTTAAGATATTGTTATTAGGGTTTCTGATTATTGAGTAAGGAATTGAATTAAGGAGCTGCTAGGCTTGAGCAAACAGAGAGAGTTCCTGTTTGTTTTTCTCTTTTATTCTGCTCCTATCATAGGCCCATTGAAAATAATGAGTCATGCCTTTGGTTCTTGACAAGAGTTAGAAGAGCGTATAGTAGCATGCCGAGCACATTATCACATGCACATGCTTAGATTGTGCATGCAGTGAATTTAGTATTCCCCAAATCTAGTTACGGATTGTGCATCTATCATTTAAGCGGCAAAATTAAATGGTTTGGAAAGATTATTCTTGGCATATATCATAGAACCATATACACGTATAAGAAGTCGGAGCACTTGAGAATAATAAATATGATTAAGGATGCAAATCCGGAAGCGTATGAATATTTGATGGAGGTTAGTCTTGCTAAATGGGCACAGTCGAGGTGTCTTGTTAGCTATTTTAGCATTTTAATATCTAATGCTACTGAAAGTTTCGGTTGAAGTTTGTTCTGGGCACAAAGTTTACTCATTAGCTCTTGTTTAGATGCAGTGAGGTTGTTGATGGAAGATTGGTTTAATAAACATTGTGCCGAATTAGTTTATTAGTAAAAATTAACAATGAAATATTTCAATATTTTATTTAATGTGGTCTATTACAACAATTAATTGCAAATACATGTTATATAAATGATCATCTCGCTGATAAAGTTGAAATAGTGCACGATGAATCATTATAAATATGTATCAAATGCATATCGTAGGTATAGTCAAAATAATTAACTTTATCATCAAAATAGGCATTTGAAGTTATAATTTATAATTAAAAAATTTAAAAATAATTCAATACTTTGTCTCAAAATAAAATGTAAACTAACAATTTTAAGAATTTATTTTAAATTATTCATTATCTAATGAAACATAAACGAAAGAAACATGTAATCACGACTTAAGTATACATATTTATTTCAAAACGATAGAATTTGCCTAATATTTGCAAATAAGTATGAAAAAAATAACCATTCAGATGCAAATAAGTGTTAAATAAATAATATTTGGGGACCGTAAATTTAATAAAGTTTAATAATTAATATTTTTAATCATCACAATAAAAGTCAAAATATTATAAAATAAACATTAGTAGTTGAAAAAAATATGTTAATCACACAATAATTATTTTATCAAATTCTAACTAATTCAAGTTAATTAAAATATTAATTATACATCAACCAAAATTATAATTTCATACTCTTAATTCCATATTGATCAATCATGTAATTTAATGCTAAAAAGTCCAATTTATAGATATTATACGGGCACGATTAAATGACAGACGTGCTCGTGTAATTTCATATCAACCGTCACACGCATAACTACACGAGCACGATTTGTTTTAATTGTGCTCGTGTAATGAGTTATTTTTATAACAATGGTTATTTTTCAACTTTTTAGTAAGTAAATAACTTTTTATTTTTTATTTTTTATTTGAAGATCACTATTTTAGAGATTGCACAGTACAAAATCCTAACACTATCTTCAAATTTTCTTTATCGGAGCTCATGATTGTATATTTAATTAGAAAAGGATAAAACAATAAAACATAACAAACAATGATCCAATTCAAAACTCCTCTCCAAAATATCAATTTCAACACACATTATACTATGTTGAATGATCATCTCACCAGCAAAGCTTAAGCTTCTAGAGAAGAATAGCAGTACTCCACAATACAAATATGCACATTCTCTACTTCCTAAAGATATGAAATTACCATTCCCTCCGACTTTTACTGCTCTCTGGAGCGGAAGAAGCTAACATTGATGCAGAAAACATTGTTGGCTCCCTCAAACTCACAGATGCAGTAGTCTTCAACTCCCACCATGTTTGTTTTACACAGAGTCTTCCAACCTCCTGTATAAAGCGTTCTGTTATCACGCCATACTTTGCGTTTAGCATTAAACTGTCTCCCCGCCGGATCACGGAAAAATAATTTGACGGGGAGTTTGAGGTTGTAGGCGTTGATCACATCCTTGGGTATATACTGTTATCATTAATGTAGCAAAAACAAGTTGGTCAAATTTTGCATCTATTAAACATTCAAAATGGTAAAGACATATGTAGTTTTTAAGGTCTACATTTATTCTTACCAGTTCATTAGGTCTTTTGTTTATCTTGGTCACGAAATAGGGAGTCGTTGGCTGTGGAATTAGTCCGGTTCTGAAAATCTCTTCACCATACCAATCGTACCCACTTCTGGGTTTGCATTCACTTGAACTGGCCGTACCTGCAGTTTCTGGTAAAGGATAATCTACTGAAACTGAAAGCAACGATCGAGCTATGAATTGAAGTTGGAATAAAACAAGGAGTCCAACTCTCACCTTCAGGATTATCATTTGCCGAACCCTCTAGTACAACTGTTTCTTGACCTGAGTTTAAATAAAGAAATGGTGGAGTAACCAAGAGTAGTGTATACTGAATTTGAAGAAAATGATCATATGATATGATATGGTTTTACCATTCGTCACTTGGTCTTCTTGAGGACTACCATCTCCACTATTCTCTTCTTCAGTTTCAGGGAAAACATTATTCTCATCTCTCTCATCTACGACTCATCAAATTGTAGCTTCAAAATTAACTTTGATTCAAATGGAAGCTTTAGATTGATGAATAGACCAAAACTAAACTACTAAACAAACATAAAGTAATTAACTTTACCATCCATCACTTGCTCTCCTTCGCGAGAGCAGTTTTCTTCTTCACCGTCATGTGGTTCCGTATGTTCGGTTTTCTTCTCTTCCGCTCCTTCTCTTAAGCAACCAGAGTCATCGTGAACTTTAAAGTCGAGTATACCTTCTGAGAAATATTCGAATACCAATAGATCCCCTCCTTCAATCATGTTATCATCAACAAATTTTTCCCAACCATTTGTAAAGTACCAATCACCATCGATTAGTTCCGCTTTCATTTGCCACAAATTGTTATGACGATCTCGAAGTGCCAAACTTTTTGGTGGCCAAGTTCCTTGAATAGACTGTATAAACTTTGAAGGAATTACCTGTATGCACAAAAATTATCAATTAAATTAATGTTTTTAAGTATAAATTAAGGATTACATGAAATCTTTATAGAAAGAAAAACGCAACTACAAACCACAATTTTCCGACCTTTTTTTTCTAAATATAGTTACATGCCTAATGGTACACGTGATAATGCATTTCAAAATCAATGATGACTAAATTATGAAGAGATTATTATGCCTCGCCTTGGACCAATTAAGCATAATAAAATCAGAAATCTTACATGGAATATCATTTGATTTTTGGTAGTTAATAAGTCCTATGTTATCATTTTAGGGAAAAGAGCATATATCTTAACTCTTTAGAGTTTAAACCGGGACGTGGAGCATTCAACAAGCTCAAAGTTAGAGATCATAAAACAACAACGCTTGCAATTTCTCAATACAAAACATATATGAAGATGCTAATAAAGCAAGTGGCTATCAAAGACAATTATATCCAACACAAATGAATCATTTCACACTCTCTCTGCTTTAAACATGCCACACAAAATACAGAAATTAATCATTTCCATAAATCCAAGTTATTTTTGCTTCAAACATTTCATTCAATTCATTAACAATTCTTATAGAGTAGCACATAATAATAATAATAATAATAATAATAATAATAATAATAATAACAATTAAAAACTACAGAAAATCCATAATACAGAAAAATGAATACCAGGCCATTGTCACCAAGAAAAGGTAAGTAAAACATGAAGAAACCCGGATGCTCCGCCATTTTCACACCAAAATGTTGAATCTTTAGTTCTTCTCAACAAAAATATGCAGGATGAAAAATACGACTACAATTTGATGGACAAAATTAGCTTAAATAAAGAAAATTGAGTACAAATTAGGGTTTATGGAAAGTGCGCGTGAAGGTGGAGGCGGAGTGAATTGAAGGTGGAGGTGAAGTGAATTATACAAATTTGAAGAAATTAGGGTTTACGGAAAGTGCACGTGGTTGATTTTATATTAAATGAGTTTGGGTAATTAAATAAATAGACTATATATTATCAAAGTGACCTGCCTGGCGTAGCTCACTGGACTAAGGTTATTTTGGATTGGGTCATGCTGGCCGACTAAGGTTATTTTGGATTGGGTCATGCTGGCCTGTAATCAGTTAGGGCTTTCCCACCCGTTACATGCCAAATCATTACACGGATTAAATAATTGTATTTATAAATTACTTAAACTTAAAATATAATATGAATCAATTATATTTTTTGAATTATGGCGAAATAAAAAGATTACATCAATAAAGTGAGAGAAAATTAAAATTATATTGAAAAGTATTGGCGGGCCAAATTGGCCCGAAGTCCACCAAATTTTTGTGGCTCAAAGTCTATAAATCCGTTGGGCCAATGGATCGGTCTAGTCGGGCCCTAAAGACGAGCAAACACTCAAACGTGAGATCTAGAGATCACCCAACGAATACTTGCTTTCTCCGTCCAGCTGCTCACACGGAAAGCACAGCTCCTTCACTCTCCCAAAGTATGTTGCGATTGACATGACATATTGCCTTTTGACAAGCCTCAGACTAGTTCTAGTAACCTATTACTTTGTTCCTTAGGTCTCGCTCTCACTAACGTAGGGATTTCCCTAGCTAAAGAAAAGCTTTTTCTGTCCAGAGCGGAGAGGTGTTAACTAGCTTTACTTGCACTAGCTCACTCCCCACAATGATGGCTCTGTTGTCTTGGGGAGCGTTGAAGCTTGCTTCTTCTCCAGAATTTTCTCGAACTAGTTGGTTTGGCAGGAAGCTAATTGCATAAAAGAAGCATTCCACTTTGGCAAAGAGAATAGAAGGAGTCATTATAGGATCCATCTGTATTGCATTGGGTTCACTGGAGTTTTTATAAAGCGATACGCAGAAGAGAGAGAATCTGTATGTCTTTATAGTTTTATAGTGCGGATAGACTGACCGCATAAGATCAACGTTTACCAGGATACGAAATAGAAGCGAAAGGCAAATAGTTTACAAATTAGGGACTGGCCTAAGGAGCTAAGCGAGGTCTGGGGTATTCAAGCGTTTAATTAAGCTAGCTACTTCTAGCTTCTATAGTGGCCCTTCCACTTTGGCGTAGTTTTCGTTTGTATTGGTACTGAATGAACATATCAAACAAAGGCGATCATATCATGCGGTAGCACCATGAGTAGTGGCAGTAGCCTTTCTTGGAATTTTGGGCTTCTATATTTCATTTCCAACCCTACCCTAATTATGGGCCGAGTAATCCCATAAGGCCAAAAAAAATTTGGCCAATATTTACAACTCTATAAATGAGCGCAGATACACAAGATGGTGTAAAACAAATTTATGTGTAGATCATATAGAAAGCGATTTTTGAATAGGAAATATGAAGTAATTTGGGTCGTTAATTTTAGTAGATCAACGGTTATGATCTAACCGGATTTATTGGTTTTTAAATACATTAAAATATTCCATAAATATTATGATAATGACATTTATGTAATTATAACATGATAGAGAAAATAACAAATCCCACTAATTAAGGTAATTATATTAAGGAGAGAGAAAAAGATATATTTAATTCCACTTACACATCACACACACGTTTAATTTGCAGAAAGAAAAATCTCCTCCTTCGATAACACATCACACGCACGCAACAACAGATAACTACGCCGGAGTTCAATCGAAACGGCGACCTTACGGCCGACAATTTAGAGGAAATTGCGTTTATTCACCATCACTGTTGCTGCGTGTGGGCACTACCTTGCTCTTCTACGATGCAAGTATGGTCCGGCAGTGGAATGCGACAAACATTGTCGCGAAGATTTGAAAGACTTGGGTTTGAGGGGGCGCGGCCGAGAGGGGACAGGAGCGGCAGCGGCAACTTTGCATCATTCGCAAAATATTATAGGTTTCGAGGGGGCGCGGTCAGGAGCGGCGGTTTTGCATCGTTTGCCAAATATTATTGCAAAATTGACTGTTGCTGCTCTCTTTGCGTTGAACATACACGTAGATTGCATTGTTATATACGTGTAAACTACAGTGTTATTTCATCTTTGTACCGTTTAATAATACTACGTTGCACCACACATACATGTGAATTGCATTGATATACATGTAAAATGCATTGCCTTCTAAATTAAAAATTTAGTTCCAACGAAGTTATAATTTGTACAGACTTTTGATTGGAACAAAAACGACGTAAATCGGTATTGCATGCGGTGGAGTGGTTTTCGGTTGTGTTTCCCAATTATAATTCTCGTAATTCGATATTAGAGAGAATTTTCAAATATTTTGAAAGATTATCATATCTAACAAATTTCTCCAACTACCAAAATTAAATGGTAATGCAAATCATGTAATTATATAGTGCAACACTACATATATGTATAATGAAAAATATGTGAATTTACAGTGCAACAATAAGCACACGACGATTTTCTCTTTCCTTACTGCAGTTGCATCATCATCATCATCATCATCATCATCATCATAATCATAATCATAATCATAATCATAATCATAATCATAATCATAATAATAATAATAACAACAATTAAAAACTACAGAAAATCCATAATAATAACAATTAAAAACTACAGAAAATCCATAACCCAGAAAAATGAATACCAGGCCATTGTCGCCAAGAAAATGTAAGTAAAACATGAAGAAACCCGGATGCTCAGCCATTTTCACACCCAAATGTTGAATCTTTAGTTCTTCTCAACAAAAATATGCAGGATGAAAAATACGACTACAATTTGATGGAAAAAATTAGCTAAAATAAAGAAAATTGAGTAGAAATTAGGTTTTACGGAAAGTGATCGTGAAATTGGAGGCCGAGTGAATTATTGAAATTTGAAGAAAATAGGGTTCACGAAAAGTGCACATGGTCGATTTTATATTAAATGAGCGTAGCACACTGGGCAAAATTATTTTCGGTCAGTTCACGCTGCCTGTAATCAGTTCGGGCTTTTAAAATTTGAGCCCATCCCAGTCTGTCACATGCCAAATCGGCCCACAGATTAAAATAATTATATTTATAATTTGTATAAACTTAAAATATAATATAAATCAATTATATTTTTTAATTATAGCGAAATAAAATGAATACATCAAGATATAAATATAGTCTACTATTATATTTAATGTAGATTTGTTTATTTTGTTTTAGGTAAATGTAAGTTTGTTTATTTTGTTTTAGGAAGAAGAAAATAAGCTTATTATAAAATAATAGAAAATGGAATATCTCTAAAACGGTAACAAAATGATATCAAAAATAAATTTTACTTAAAATGCACTATATTGAAAATATAAATCACTTTGAGATAATCGTAAACTAAATTGAGTGAATTAAAATTAAAAATTATATTGAAAAGTATTGGCGGGTAAAATTAGCCCGAAGTCCACTATACTATTGTGGCTTAAAGTCTATAAACCCGTTGGGACAATGGGTTGGGCTAGTCGTGCCCGATATTTTTTGGCTTCCATATTTGGTGCCCAACCTGGCCCTAATTAGGGGTGGGCCAGGTAAACCCATAAGGCCCTAATTAGGGGTGCAAAAAAATCGAAAAACTTACAAACCCAACTATCCTAATCTAGACCTATCTGAAATAAGGTTAACCAAATCGATCAATAAGGATTTATTCCCCCAACTTTCAAAAACCAACAATACGGTTTGGTTTCTATTTTTGTGTATGCACTACTCGGTGGTTAACTGTCATCAGGTTATTTTGTGGACCTTGGCGCGGGGCCGAGGTGGGCCGAAACACGGTGCGAGACGTGCGAGGCAGGGCGCTGTGATGCGGCGCTGGGTGATGCGAGTGTTGCCCAATGACGCTGAGGATGAACGAGTAGCGCGCCAGTGGCGCGTGCCACTGGTCGAGAGTTGCCGAGATATGGCGCTATTCGGGCACCATGTCTTGCCAGGCGCCGCACGCGAGCGTGGTGCGAGCGTGGCGCAAGCTTGGTGCGCGGGTGATGCACGGGACATGGGCCTAAGCATGGCCGAGACATTGTCCAAGACACGTGCGAGACGTGGGCCAAGATATGTGTGGGAGATGTGCGGGACGAGGGCCAAGACATGTGCAGGACATGTGCGTGGCATGAGACGGAGACGTGGGCCGAGACATGTGCGGGACATGAGACAGAGACATGGGTCGAGACATGTACGAGACTTGGGCCAAGGCATGGTGCCAAGACCCAGTGCCAAGGGGAGCGGCACAAGAGTGGCACGCTTGAGTGGCGCGGGCCACTGGCCGAGAGTGGCACGCGTGTATGGCGCGGGCCACTGGCCGAGAGTGGCGCGCGAGCGTGGCGCGCGCCACTGACCGAGAGATGGAATGTGCGAGCGGCACATGTGCGGGCGGCATGGAGCGAGGCACGGGCCATGGGCGACAGTTGTGCGCGGGCGCGGGCCGTAGGCGATGGGTACGCGCGAGCACGGGCCTCAGACAGTCGGTTGCGAAGATGTGGGCATTGGTTGCAGGCAGGACCATGCCAAGCTTCGTGGCGCGAATTATGGGAAGGTTGTTGCGGTAACAAACTTCATAATTTAGGGAAGTTGTTGGAGACCGAGTCAAGGACGCTCCGGACGGTGACTGATTTGAGAGTTAGGCCCGATAGATAGAAATCCCAGTGAAGGGGTGTTGTCCTTCACATCCATAAATATAACCATTGAGCTGCACACTCAACTTAGCCAGTTTAGGAGTTATGACGCTCAAAGCGTGAGTAGCTAGAGTGAGGGCCACTCGGGGTGGAAGACTCCCACGTGTGGGAGTGCTAGACGCTATAGTAGGCTCTTAGGGTCGAGTGTGTGAGATAGCTCGGGCTAGAGTTGGGTGATTGTGTGTGCAAGCCTTGGTTCCTTTTTATGTGAGTAGTAAAAAGGATGGGAGCGAGATATCCCGTAAACTTGAGTGTTCCTACGTTTAATATATATGTCCGCTGCGTATACTTAAAGTGTAGGTAAGATTTGGCTTGAGCAATCATTCCATATGCGAGCGTGCGTGCTCGTTTTGAGAAGGCTGGTCAAGGTGTGCGAGCCTTGGCGCTGGCATGGGGCGAAAAATTTGGGTCGTCGAGTCACCCCGTGACAATTGGTATTAGAGCCTCGTTTGGCTCTAGCCTTGGTTATGGGAGAACTGTTGGTGCCGCTGCGTGGGCAGAGGTGGTGTGTGAGAGCACCACCATGTCATTTTTGTGTGTGGTGCACTGTTGACGGACCGAAGGTGATGCATGCGAGCATCACCATTTTTGTTGTGGTTGTTGGTGCGGGCGTAGTGGCGCGGGTGTGCACCGCTGCATACTATGGCGTGGAGAATGACACCTTCAAGTTGTGACGTTGCGAGGGAGATTGTGGGAGTCGTGTTGCGGCGTTATAAGGCGGTTGTGGGAACCGTCGATCCATTGTTTGCGGTGCACGGTGCGCCATTGCGTGAGCTAGAGTGGTGCGGAGGAAATTTGGGGGCCATAGTTGCTGCGAAGATGGTGCCAAATCCGTGACAATTGCTGCGTTTTGAGGATAAGTTGGCCGAAGGGAGAGGCTGACTTGATTGAGGTAGTGGGTCGTGCAGAGGCCAGGCTGCGTAGTGTTAGGTGCAGGCCGTGGTGTCCTGCCCGGTTGCCTTTGTGCCGTTGGTTGTGGTAGTCAATTTGTTGCGGCGGTGTCCAGTTCTTGCAAGTGCCGAGTTGTTGCGGTGCGATGGTGGTACAGGGCCGTGAAGCGTGGAGCTTGGGCGGAGCGTGATCCACCAAACATCAATGAGACAAAGTCTTGTTCGAGTGGGAGATCGAGCAAAAGGGTGTTGGGGCGAGTCCAACACGAACACTTCTATTTTGGGAGAGTGATAGACTAGCTTCGGTCCGACTCACAGACGATGAGGACGTCGTCCAGGTTTGGTGGGGGAGGTTTGTCAGCACGTTATCTTGTAGACCTTGGCGCGGGGCTGAGGTGGGCCGAAGCACGGTGCGGGATGTGCGAGACAGGACGCTGTGATGCGGCGCCTGGTGATGCGAGTGTTACACAATGACGCAGAGGATGGCTGAGTGGTGCACGAGCGTGCAGCGTGCCACTGGTCGAGTGCTATGAGGGTGCCATGTCCTGCCTGGCGCGGCACGGGCCTGGTGCGCGGGTGATGCGCAGGACATGGACCAAAGCGTGGCCGAGACATGGGCCAAGACACGTGCGAGACGTGGGCCAAGACATGTGCGGGACATGTGCTGGACGAGGACCAAGCCATGTGCGGGACATGTGCTAGACAGTTTCGCGCGGGCGTGGGCCGCGGACGACAGTTTCGCGCGGGCGTGGGCCGCGGACGACAGTTTCGCGCGGGCGTGGGCCGCGGACAACAGTTTCGCGCGGGCGTGGGCCGCGGGCGACGGGTACGCGCGAGCACGGGCCTCAGACAGTCGGTTGTGAAGATGTGGTCGTCAGTTGCGGGCAAGACCAAGCCAAGCTTCATGGCGTGAATTTTGGGAAAGTTGTTGCGGTAACAAACTTCACAATTCGAGGAAGTTATTGGAGACTGTGTCAAGGACGCTCCAGACAGTGCCACATGGCGCATGGGCCTGATTTGAGAGTTAGGCCAATAGATAGAAAGCCCAGTGAAGGGGGTGTTGTCCTTCACATCTATAAATACATCCATTGAGTTGCACACCCAACTTAGCGAGTTTAAGAGTTATGACGCTCAATGCGTGAGTAGCTAGAGCGAGGGTTACTCAGGGCGGAAGCCTCCTGCGTGTGGGAGTGCTAGACGCTAGAGTGGGCTCCTAAGGTCGAGTGTGTGAGATAACTCGGGCTAGAGTTGGGTGATTGTATGTGCAAGTCTTGGTTCCTTTTTATGTGAGTAGTAAAAAGGTTGGGAGCGAGATATCCCGTAAACTTGAGTGTTCCTACGAGTAATATATATGTCTGTTGCGTATACTTAAAGTGTAGGTAAGGTTTGGCTCGAGCAATCATTCCATATGCGAGCGTGTGTGCTCGTTTTGAGAAGGCTGATCAAGGTGTGCATGCCTTGGCGCCAGCACGGAGTGAAAAAATTTGGATCGTCGAGTCACCCCATGACTTTAACCGACCCAAACGGATACATAATAAATTCTTTAATTAAATATTATAAATTATATTAATCTAAATATTTAACCCTAATAATTGGATCATAAAAATAAGCTTTTACAACATAAAGAGACTACACAACAAGTCAGTAACTACGTTTCTTTCATTTACATCTCCTACTTTTTCAAACAAAAAAAAAATCTCTACCGCGATAACGTCTAATGTTGTGAATTACAAAATTAGTAAAGGTGTGTTTTTTTTACTATTTTATTTTAAATGCCACGTTTTTTGCTTATCCTATTAGATTTTTATAGTGTCATCAACTATTGAAACCACATGATATATTTTCTCATATTTATAAATTTTGAATTATTGATTTTCTAATTCTACTATTACTTCAAGCATTCAACATCTTTTGTATATTTATATGTGATCAATATTATTTGATTACTATTATATACATATACTGTTATTTTTATTTTGTATAAAAATGTTTGAAATCTTTCATGCCATAATAAAAAAATATAATTATTTTATTATAGTTAAAATGTCATAGTTGGTTAACCTATCTGATTTTTTGGTTAACCGCAAATGTGATTTGTAGTTTTTATTTTTCTTTTTCAGTGGTTAACCAAACTGATGAAAAATCGAACCGTCGTTTTATTTTTTTGTATCGTAAATAGATAGTTAACTGACTTGTGCACACACCTATTATTTTCCGATTTATAATAGTAGTGTGTATAAATATATTTGTTTGAGTTAAAATAGTAAGAGCTCGTTTGGTTTGCCTTGATTAAAAGAATTAGATTGATAAGATTATTGCTCTTTACATCTCATTTCTATTCAAAATCCCTTATTTTTAATCTCTATTTAAGTACTTCACTGCTTCATATGCCCTCATTTATATTCAAATGTGTGATTAAATAATCACATGAAAATTGATGTGATTATTTAATCACACGTTTGAGTAGAAAAGATGTCATATAAAGTGGTGATTTGCTTAAGGAGAAAATAAAATCGAAAAGATTTCAATAAAAAATGTCAATTTAAAAAATAATAATCCTATCAATCTAATAAATTTAATCAAGCAAACGAAATCACCCCTCACAACACTACTCCATCCATGTAGGCTCACTTTCCTTATTGTTATGTAAAAATAGAGTTTGTCCATTTTCACTTTTGGGAAAATAATAGTCTTAACTCATTAATGGAGGTTCACTATTAGGTCTGTTTGGTAGGCCATTGAATGATAGTTAAATAAAATTAATTGATGGATAATAAGCATTTGGTAGCCCACTTAATACTTACATATCCAATTCCCCTTATATTAACGTCCTTCTAGCGTATATTACTTTCTTCTTCTTCTTTTTTATTTTTTTTGAAGAGTTAATATTCTTTTTGTTCTTCCTTTTCTATTTTTTATTTATTTAAGGGGAACCGAAAACATAAACATTAGGGAGTAGTTACTCATAATCCGAATCATGATCGGTACACGTCAACTAGCCAAGCAACATGACCCACTTAAACATCTTAACCACACAACCTAACACAATCAAGAACTGAAACTAATCTAAGTCTACCACCATTCATATCACATACCGATTCTCATATGTTAATAATCAATAGTCATAAGCACAAACACACGGGAGTCTAAATCCCCCCCCCCCCCTATGTCTCCATTGTATAAAAGCCAAAAGGGGAATAGAAGATTTCCCTGTAGGATGACGAAATTGAGCAACGAATTGTGAAGAATCGAGATGCTTCTACAGAGTGGTTAAGGTCCGTCCATCTTTCCAATGATCATCGGCTGGACTCAATATCTAGTTGGATGTACCTACATTCTGAAATTCCATTCTCTCTTTTCTCTCTCTCTCTCTCTCTCTCTCTATATATATATATATAAACATAAATAACTAAGCCTAAACTAGAATAAGCAAAAACATACCTAAGAATACGATATACGTGGGTTGCCTCCCACGAATCGCTCGTTTATAGTCATGAGCTCGACATGGAATCTTCTCCTCAAGTCACTTGGATCTCAATCTGCTTCATTGAAGTCTTGATAGTCTCGAACCTCCGATTGCTAGCCTCAATAAACATGTTCAGGTTCTCATCGACTGAAGCTTGTGGTGGGACCTGATGTGGCTGCCTTTGAGAAGAAGCGAACTGTTGATATCTCTGTATATGCAATCTGCCACCACAACACACGAATCAAACGCAACTTGCGGGAGAAAAATATCTTAGAAAGCAAAAAAGAAAAATAAAAATAACAGCATGATACGAAAAGAAAACACAGAACACATAAATAGAAAATAACTAATGAACACGAAACAACAATAACACTTAAACTAAGAATGCCTAAAGCCTTCCCTGACAACGGCGCCAAAATTTGTTCAACTTAGAACGTGTGTTCAAGTTCTCACAATTAAACGAGTCCTATAGCATGTAATAAGTTGACCCTGGTCGTATCTCAAGCAAGGCTTAGCAGGGCTTTCTAATTCAAGTGTTACAGATTAAACAACAAAAAGTGGTCCTAAACATTCTATCCAAATGTAGTACATAAGATTAACTAAACTTAAATAACCAAAAGATAAATTAAATAACGGGAATCCGGAATAAAGGGTCTTGACTTCGAATATCTTCATTGATCATCTCATGTCAAGATTAATTCATGCATTCATTTACTATTCAAGAATACCTAAGAGGTGTCTAATTAATAGCCTTCGCATTTATAATTAGACTGTGGCTATAACTCACGTATTTTAGTCACACAGTTAAGAATTAAAAGATAAATAAATGAACACTTGATTTGTACGCTTCCGATTCAAATCAATATTGATTAGACCTAGATCTGACACTAGAATTATCTCTCGATCTCAACCAGTGTCTAGGGAATTGAAACGGTGATCAATCTGTCCAATTAAGCAAGCACAATCCAATCAATAAGCATGAATAATTCTAGATATCGACAATCAATTAAGAAATCCAAAATATAGTGAGAATAAACTACTCAAATCCTTTCACATAATAATATAATAAAAAATCCATGGGAATTACTTACTAACGATTATAATTCGGGAATGGAGCAGTCGATCTCCCCCATTAATCCATCTTCCCAAAAGTTAAGTACAAGCTACTATTTTTAGAGAGTTCTAATGTCTAAGAATGTTAATCTATTGATTTTGTAGGTCTCTACCCCTCAAATGCCCCATTTTTCCTCTTAAAATCACGTCAAAACCTTCAAATTAATGGGCCCAGCGACAGCTAGATAACCAGCGGTCGCTGAGGTGCACTCTCTGAATTTCTAAAATTCTGCACTTCAGCGACCACTGGAACCCCAGCGACCGCTGGCTTCTGCAAAATGAGAAATTTTAGAAAATATAGAATTGAAGCTCGTCTCAATAGGAGTTTGTAGCCGTAAATAGATTCAAATTCAGAGTTGTAACGAAGGAGAACAAGCCAAAACAAAATTGTTGCGCAAAACATAACAATTTTGCATATGGCCATGCTCTCGCGTTGTTTCTCCTCTCATCTTCTGCCCGTACCATGTAGCAAGCTCCCGTCCGATTTCCTCGGCTTTGTTCGACTTAGAACATACAACATAATCAACACCAATTTAGCTCATATCCGTCCTTCATTTCACCATCCAACAACAAACACGAAAACAACAAAAATCGGCGTAATAAGAAATAAAAAGACATGAAAACAAAACAAACTAAAACCTAGACACGACGAAACATCAACTAAAAACACGATAAACAGTGTGTCTTGGTCTGCTTGCGTAAATTAAGTGAGACAACTTTAATGGTAAGGAGTATATTTCACTTTATCATTTTATAACAATCTTTATAATTATACAGTTTGGTTTAGCTAAACTTTGATGGGGAAAATTAGTTAAATAAAGAAAAATAAGAAGAAATTAGGGTTTACGGAAAGTGCACGTGAAGTAGGAGGCGAATTGAAAATTAAAGTTGATATTTTCATAGCCATTGCAAAGATGGTCGATTTATATGGTTATCATTTACTATTCTAATAAATATTATTCTAGTGTACATATGACGATAACAATTAGTATCTCATAAATATAATTTGGAGATTTGATTCTTCTTAACTTTTAGTGCAAAAACGTTATAGTTTGAAATACATTGGGTGCCAAAATCATACCATTTTACGCGCTTTTCAATTAGAATGATTATTAAGACTAAAACAAATCATATATCAACAGTTCCAAAAAAAAAAAAAAACTAAAAAGCCATAATTACTCTTCTAATATAGCTAATGAATGAATCAAAATATTATTCTTGTCTCTCTCTGTAGAAATCAAATATAGATATATTTATTATATATGAAGGTCAACGAGGTTTAACTCGATATTAAAGTCATGTGGCATTTAATTGAAAATAATTAAATGAGTCAAGATCCATCTACATTGAAAGTAGATGATCGTAGTATAATTAATTTCTCGAAACTGATTCCCGGTGATGTGGCCTTGGCACGCGGCCTATATCTCCCGTAACGGCTCGCTTCCTTGATGGGCCTTGAATGACCATCAATTCCTCTGGCGCCCCATGGGTGGTCTAGC